>SRMA01026021.1:630782-1052234 GCA_007224835.1 Danionella cerebrum | reverse complement strand
TCCAGAGGTGGGACGGTCTAATACCACACACACAAAAAAGAAACGGCCGACAATAAAACCTAAAAACAAAAAAACACAAGGAGTATTCGAGTTCATCAGATAAAATTAGCTGGAATGAATGGCTCCAGAGGATAACGCTGTGACATGACTGGTTGAAATAACTGTACATTAAGGCTTAATATATCCTAAACTAACAAATAAATCTAGGGATCTAAATCAACAAAACTAGTGGAGCCAGGGGGGGAAATATAAGGTTTATTCAGCTCCAAAGTTGGAAATTTTTAACATCGGAGTGAATGAGAATGTGCTCTGTTTTGGAGCTAGTCTCTAGTGGCAGGTAGAGGAATTGCAGTTAAAATCACTTCCTATAAGGCCTTAAGAGGGAAAGACGGAAGTTCTACCTTGGTTAAACTATGTATGCATGGCGTACATACTCAATTGGATTTTTTGCTTTAAAAGATGTTGGAATCAGTCACAAATTGAACAATTATCTTAAAAGTCCATATCTGATCAAAACATACTACCTCAATTAACATCACCACAGAAAATAGAACATTTAACATTGATGACGTACTTCTTTTTTTAATCAATTTTACCAATTATTCTATTATCCGCGTCATTCACAGCGCCACCTTGGGCTCTTGACACTTTATGACATGGTTTAATTATTTTATTTGCCTGTATTTCTCAAAAAATTTGACAAATATCATAAGTATAGTTGTAGGGTGTATTGCAACAAACTAGCCACCAAGAGGCAATGGCCAAAGGTGCAAGAGCCCTTTGATTGCTGCTTACAGCTTCAATAATCATTAGTAATTATACGGCTAAGAAACTACTTGCATTGCACTGAAATCTCTGACGCTACAGCATTGATTCTGGCGCAATGAATATTTAATTTGCCGCCAATCACTTTTACTTGTCCGTGCAAAGGATTTTATTTATTTTTTTTTGCAAAAATTGATGCCCTGCTCATTGTTCGTGTAAAATAATAATAATAAAAAAAAATACCAAACTGACAACTTCAGGCGCTTCTTTTGCCGAAACCGTTTCACTGTAGTCGCCTCAGCCAAAGTTAACTCTGAGTGTATTAGGCTCAATTCCTCAGAACTTTTAACTAGCACACGGTTGGCACAACTTTCATGCAAAAGAAACAAAAGAGGCTGAATCCAGCTTCTTATACATAAGTTCTCATTGACTAAAGAATAATAACTTGGCACCTGGGAGCGTACATTATTTTAAGGTGAAGTAATTTCATGATTTATTAACCATGATGAGTTTAAAAACGGTTAATGGTGAAATTGGTTAATCATCGAATCCCTATGTAGAACAAAGTGAAGTATGAAACAAGTAAAAAAAAGTGAAAGTGTGCCTCAAATCAAAGTAATCTCTTTGTAATTCTCAAACATCTGGATCTTAATATTCTTTTCACAGTCACCGACCACAAAACCTGTGATAGCAATCAATCAAAGAAGCTGTTCTGTGGCTCACCAGATCAATGAGCTTTGTGATGGGGATCTCACGGATGGGCTTCTTCATCCGGCACAGAGTCTCCAGAGATGTACCAAAGCAGCTGGGCAGATAGTTTCCTGAGACAGTGATGAAGTAGTCTTTCCCCCGGTTCAGATGCAGCACCAGTATGTCTTCAATTTTATCCTCTCCAGAGTTCAGCAGCGTCACAGAGTCTTTACTGACATAAACCTCCAGGAAGATCTCCAATTTTTCATCTGAAACATAAATATTTGATTTTATTAGAACAGCACACACCACTGCAGCCAGGGACGGCCCAAGACATGGGCGGTATAGGCGAATACTAAGGGCGCCGTACATCCAGGGGGCACCATAAACAGAGGAAGAAAAATAATGCAACTTACACTAATCTTAAAACTATGTGTTATGATGTCTTCAGTAAACAGCTAACCCACATTAACTAGAGTGCATTGCAAAGGCTGAAACGTAGTAATAGCAATATTATTAATAATAATAGCCAACACTACCAAAACTCCTGCCCCGCTCCTCCTCTGAATAACAGACTTTACCCGCAAAACGGTGTTTTGATGCACTCAAAACGTTCCTTGGAAGGAAAGAAGAGGAGGAAAAACACCACAAAGACAGCGATAATGATGTCAGTGATGTTACTTTGCTGTTGCAGAACGACGATTTATTACGTTTTAACAATTAGCATTACAGTTTGCTAATCAATACATAGCTAACGCTCTTTGATAGTTTTAACGTCACTTAATGTAATGGAGGGAGCTAGTTGTTATGGAAATAGTCATGTAACTCCCCCATAATTTTTATTTAAATCCTTGTATTTTTTGTACCTGCTCATGTCACTTGTTTACAATTTATAAAGTATGCCCCCGCCCCCCATCAACAATAAACCCATTTAGCATTACCTTTAGCTAATAAAACACTAAAATGTACTAAGTATGTAAATCGAAATAAAATGATAGTATAAGAAGAATAATACGTAAATGTAAGAAGTAAAGATGTAAAGTTAAAGAAATACACGCTACTCTATGTCTCTAAATGATCACTAGATGGCAGTATAACAGAATTAATGAGACACTATAGTTTAATACTTTTAAAATCAATTACAAAGCTTTAACATTTTACCAAAAACAGTGATAAAAAGTATTGAAATGCACTTTGAGATACTCACTGGGGTCAAGTACTCCTTCACTGGGCTCTGCACGGAGCCAGGCCTTACAGTACAGAGAGTCGTTAAGTTTGGGAATGAAGGCAAAGGTGCAAGGAACCTGTCCATCATTTGTAATGATAAAACTCTGACGCTGTAGCTGCCGGAACTTCACATTCTCAAAGGAGAACTGGGGAGGAAAAACAGGCATGTCAAGGTAATCAACCATAGATCTTTTAAGATGTAAAATATACTTTTAGATGTATACCTTCAAGTTGATTTAAGAACACACACATATCATGGATTCAAATATAATGTTTTGAATCTGGTTGTACTGCAGACACACTGTTTACGATAATAGTTCTTCATGAAGTTGGCTGCATGTTAGGGGTCATTATCCTGCAGCACAATAAATTTGGTGCCAAACCTTCAACTCTATTTGCCCCATACATTCCAAGGAACTTAGTGCTTTCACTCTCGATGCGTAATAGAAAGTGAGTGAGCTGCAGTTCCTTGACCGGCCACATGAGGCTGGCTCCAGAAGGGAGCAGGTTCTCATTCACTCAATGTTAAAATTGCCAACTTTGGAGCTAAAAAAACCCTCCTTTTCCACCCCTGGCTCCACTCATCTCTAGATTTAACTTTCAAGAACACTCTGAAGGATGAAGCTTTTTTACATTTGTTGATTTAAGATTTATGAAGCCTTAAAGACTTTTTTTTACATTTATTAAGGGTGTGGTTTCTTAGCCGGCAGATGTTTTTAGATTTTACTGTTCGTTGTTTTCTTTGTGTGTGTGTGGTTTTAGACCGTAGTGTGTGTAGTTTCTCGCCTCTGTGGATCTTTTATGCCGATTTTCGATTACATGGATGTGACGCACTTTCACGTAGGCGATGGCTGGCGACGCCCACTTTGAGCCTCATTTCACTTTGCCAGACACCAATGGGCGACATCACTAACGCTCCGTCCATATTATTTACAGTAAATGCTGCAGACACTCATGATCCAGCCCAAGTGAAATACCTAATAAAGTGGCCAGTAAGTCTATATCTTTGTTTCTTTGCATATTTACTAGTTGGTTATTACTATTTATTGGTTTGAAAGCAATTACAGTCCATGAAAGAAAATAAGCCTTAATTTAGCAGCACAGAGAAAAGCTAAGCTAAAGAGAGTTTGTCAAAAAAACACTACTTTAAAAGCCAGGGTTTCAAAATGTCAACTTAAAGACTGATCATACTTATGTTTAACTAACAATCTGCCATAATTGAACATTAAAATCTATTTCTATATCTAAATTACTATTTGTGGTAGCTATGGCAGCCATCTTTATTTAACAACCAAATGTCGCATCTTGCTCAGTCCATGCTGGGAAATGTGCGTTGTAAAAAAGTATTTAAGACCTAGAACTGCAAATCTGATTACGTTTAAGACTTCTGAAGACCTAAAATTTGGGTTTTAAATGTTAGATTTTAAGACCACGCGGAAACCATGTGTCATTACTCACCTCTCTTCGAGTTAGTGACAAAGAGGGCAAAAAATCATTTTCCATCCTGTCCATGTCCCGGACAATCTCTTCAAACACCTTTTTGTAGCGCTGTTCAATCACCATCTTCACCTGCAGCAAACAGATCTTTTCAATGGAATTCTTCCAAAGATTTAACAGCAGTTCGATGAACAGAGCGAAAGCTCACCCCGATACTAAAGAGAGAGCTGACTGGTTTGTGATCACTGGTCTTCAGTTCCATGTGACTCCGATAGTCCAGCTGCTTTACACTGCTGCCCCTCCAGAGAATCCGGTCGCACCACGCAGGGATGCGACACTTTCCACTAAGAAAGCGATTTTGATTTTAAAAAAGCATTTAAAATCACCAACAATCACTAAAATTATCTACAAAAAGAGAATTTTTACCTTGAGTCCCAACGGTCAGATTTGGAATCATATTTGTAGGTTGGAATAAAATTGATCTCCCCTTCCATGAAATCACTGAACGCTCGTTTAGTGTTTCTCTGAAGGTTTAGCTGGAGAGAAAAAAAAAAGATTTTAAAAGAGTTTCAAATAGCAAAATGGCGGTTAGTCAATTCTTAGCTCCTTTTAAAAATAAACAAAGAAAATGAAATTGTAGTTTGTATTATGTAAACTTTTTTAAAACGTTTATGACATTCCTAGCATTCATTAGTGTTGTTCCCTCATGAAAAGCATGCCTCAAGTTTTATTCAGAATCTTTCATTCAGTTTGTGCAATCCTATATTGTTTTTGTGAACTGAAAACGGCTCGATGATCATAGCATCACCCTGAGTTCCTAGCACCGCCCACTGACCAATCAGATTAATCGCTATTACAGTGCATGTGCTTCTCACCAGGAAGTGTGAGAGCAGCAGACCCGTGCTGAAGAACTATTCAGAGAAAGTGTGTTTTTGGATGTCCGGAGCCAAAAGTTGTCAGTTTATTAAATGAATGTATCAGCAGATGGCCAGCAAGAGGGCAGCAATGGGGAAAAACGGCACGTTTTGCAAAAACATGGGGTGATTCAATGATTTTAACGCTTATGTGCTGTTAAGGAAGTTTTCAGCAACTTTAGGGAAATTTTTGTCTAAATTTGGCCATACATTTTTTTTCTGAGGCAAACACCAATCCGAAGACACGAGTGGTCCATTTAACTTTATACACTGGTCAGAAACTAAGTTTTTTTTTTTTTTTGCACAAGCCTAGCTCAAGGGTTAATGGTTCTAAATGGTGATAAACTGTAAAAACTTCCCAATTTTACCTCTTCCCAACAGGAATGACCACCAAAAATCAAGAATGCATGCTTATTTGGGGTCATGGCTTAGCAATCAAAAAAGTTCCTTATAATGGAAGTCAATAGGGAAAAACACTCCATCAACACCAATGTTGTTACTAATGTTGGACATGTCCAAGACTGATAAAAGGTAAAAAAAAGTTTTCTCATATTGAAAATTTTTTTTGATTTTTTTTTTGATTGATCATAAGTGATTTTTTTTTCTGAAACGGGTGACATCATTTAAAATCTTAAAGGTAAAAATCCTGGATTTTTTTTTAAAAGTGGTTTGGATTAGAGCTGTGGTACATAGCAAAACAATGGATCGTGATCAGCTACGTACATAACGAAAGGGTAGTGAATTTAACAATTCACATTGCATTTAGAAAGTTATTAACTGTGCAAGTAGAGGGGGCTTAAATACTTCTAATAAATGCTTAAAAATTGCATAATCTGGCAGCTTTAAAACAGCAAAACAAAGATAACAAAAAAACTTTGAAACTGAAACAAAATGGTCTCAATTCTACTATTAAATAATTGTTTTTAAGCATCAACAATATCCCCCAAAACAAGATTAATATGTATTGAACATCAACTACTTCAACTAAATCTGGATAACTTCAGTCACACAGAGTTTTCTGTCCACATTCCTGAAAAGAGTCATGATGTAACAGACGTTAAAATGTAAAAGAATTCTCTTGGCTTTTCACGATTATTGATATATTTAAAGTATGAAATTGCTTTACAAACTATGACGCATATGGCAAATAGCTTACACAACCCCTTATTATTATGCTATGTTCTGTCTGAATACTGGTTCTGATTGGCTGGCAGGTGTTGGTTAATCACTGCAGAGGTAGTTCGGTTCGGTTTGTATAATACCAAACCACCATTATTAGTAACCAGAGCAAGAAAACAGCAGATTATTTAACCGTATAAATAGAGATTTGTTTTTTTATGCAAAAGCATGATTTGGTGGAGTGCTGCTCGCCGGACAGAGAGACACAAAACATTGTCAGCTGCATTTGAAAGAGGCACACACTGCCTCGGTTGATCTGGACATAGAGAGCTCTTGGTGGAAACTTATAATAGAGCAGAAACTACGGCTGAGAGTTGATTATCTCTTACTTATTCATTCATTATTAGCTCCTTCACCTGTAAGGCACCCACCTGATCATATTTCTGCAGCCTCTGAAGCTCATTCTCAGCAATAAGTCTTTTAACCTCCCCGGCATCAGGCAAACACAGTCTATAGTTGAGATCTCCAAGCCAAATAACCACACTAAGAGGAGAAACAGGGAGCATTAAATAAATGAACATAGTTACAACTGATCTGTTAAAATCTAAAATGGATGTCCTTGTCACTCACTCATGCTTTACTATACTCATAGGGGGGTATTCCAGCAGGTGGAAACTCATTCGGGCGCAGATATCTTTGTAATCTTGGTTCCGCCGCTCAAAGTCGTCCACATGAGCCGCCAAGTGAGAGTTTACAAAACAGAAGCTCGTATTGTGGAACACAAACCGCACTGCCACCCCTCCTTTATTGCCCTAGAACAATGAAATTGTGTTCTTTTTAGTGACATTCTCAAATCATGTTACTGGTTACATTAACAACATTGTGCAAAAGTTTTTGGTAGGTGAGAAAAAAACTGCTTCCAGAAATTGAAGTGTTAGCGTTGCACAGTTTGGCCAACACTTCCAGTACTTCTTTCATGCACAAGAAACTTTATAAATTTGAATGCACTGGCAACACCATTAATCCTGACTAAATATCCAACTCCATTTGCAGAAATCCAGCCTAGAACAACCAAGGAACCTCCCCCATGCTTCACTGTTGTCTGTAGATGATCATTTTTGTACCATTCTCCATCTCTTCAAAAAAACTGCCTGATGCACATGCTTCCATTTTTCTGAACCGAAGTTTCTGTTTTTGTGGCCTTTTTGGCTGAAATTCTTCCATGAAGACCACTTCTGCCCAGACTTATCCAGATGTTGGATTAGTTAGATTGGTTTCTGCAAGTTCTGAGCTCAATGCACTGCTGGACATCTTCCGTTTTCGAAGGATAATCCTCTTGATGTCTCTTCTAACTGCTGCACAAGTTTCCTTGGCCAATCCTCAACATTGACCATTTTTTGAGCTTCTTCAAAAGATTCTGAAAGGCAACATATTGAAATTCCAGGGTGCTTTGAAATTTTTGTGTGTAAGAGACCTTCTTAATGCGGAATAACTACCTTGTGTCTTGTTGCTAAATCTTGTGACAAGAAACTTTTCTAACCTCACCTTTGTACCAGATTTGAGTTATTCCTTGCCTAGCTTCACATTTCCTACACAGATGTATCTGTTCCGGTTAAAGGGTTTCAAACAACGTGTTACTGATGATTTTTTGGCACCTATTTGGTATTTTTGGTTCATCATACTGCCTATTATAATCTTACAAAATCAATATTTATTTTTCTAATTAGAAACTCTTCTTTTACACCTTGAAATTAGTTTTTTTTTTTTTTGCAAAATCCTGGCTAATTAAAGTAATAGGATTTCAATCTGTGCATCAGTCATACAATTTTTAATTCACAAATTAAAGCGTAAACAATTTGGAGCACAGAATCAAGCATCAAAAACCATAGTTATATCTATCTAAGGCGTTTCAAAGAGAAGAGAGGGGAACGGGGCAGTGAAATGTGGAGAGACCTCTGCGAACCACTGCCATATATTTTGGGGGTGACCAAAGACGCAACAATATTGACAGGAAGTAACAGATCTATAAGGTGATGTTTTGGATCTAGACAGGATTTGTTCTTTCGTCTCTATATACATGGGCAACCATCTAACAGGAAGCAATAAACATTTTTTGATGATTCTCCTGACCAGGAAAGCCTTGACAAAAGTTCAGACTCTATGAAACTGAGACGGGACAAATATTTTAAATATTGGGGTAATCGGATTGTGTACTCATCTGTTGTATTTGGTGTGCAATGTCTAACAAGTGTATTGTTCTTTAATTAAAAAATAATAAAGCACAAATAATAAAAAAAACAATTATTACTTTCCTATTTCTTTGAAAACCAATGATACATTCAAACCTACCATTTTATTCATGAGCCCAGTTCCCACAGACTCAGACGCCACCTCCCGAATATGATTCCAGTGCTCCTTTTTAACATACACCACCAACATCATCCCAACTAAACGAATAATACGGACCTAAAAACAGCATACAGAGCATCTTTAAAAATTCACACAAATGTATTAATAATAATAATAAAAATAATATCAAATAATGCTAAGAATGTTTTATAATGCTAAGCAGAAGAAACTAGTTGAAATGTACAGTTCACCTGTATGTATTTGGTTTTGTGGTGGAGGCTTTTTTCCACTGCGTCAACCCATTGAGCTTCTTTGGATGAGTCCATATAAAAGAAGGCTTCGGTGCTCAAGTCTAGCTCTTGGAATCTGACAATGATATAAAACAATCATTTTAATTAGACAACTGAGACGGATGGTGAAACATAGAGTGGTGCTCATAAGTTTATTTAAATTACATACAATTTCTGATTTCTTGGCCTCTTTTCCAGAAAATATGAGTGAAGATACGCAATCATCCAACACTCATTCATCTTTTCTGAAAAATGGCCTAGAAAACATACTTATATAAAAGCCTTGCAACCTTTAGTATCTGTTGTCGATTATAACAAGCTGTTACGAGTGTTTTAAGAATCATTTGTAATAGAGAACAAACATTAAAATACAAAATAAAACAGATTACCGCTCAAATTACAAAAAAAAAACTCGATTTTCTCTGAATATTCCTGCTTGTGTTCATTTTACTGATCCACTTCTTGACCACATGACTGTCATGGTGGTACTGAAGCACTTGACAAGTTTGTGTTTTTTACCGACATAAAATGAAGAATGAGAGAGCGAAAAAACATTCAAAGACAGACCCGCTGAGAAATTCATGTGCTGGAAAGATATACACTCACTAATACGAGATTTGAAATGTCTGTAAAGCTTTTCGTGTGACACTGTGACACAGCTCGGGAGAAAAACACAAGTTCAGAATGAATTCAGTGCTTCGAATTTGGTTTTTCATTTAAATTAAAGTTTTCAGAGAGTTTTAGTTGCTCAAACACTTTTCAAATTGAGACTGGAAGAGAATTTCACCAGTCAGAGAAGAGAAAGTTTTGGTGAGAAGATTTCAGGCAGCTGTGAGATTGAAGGACTACAGGCTAACCATTGGCAGACGGATGGCAGAGGATGCAGTTTTTGGTTCCTTCATGATATCTTACATTGCACATAAGTATTGTTTTTAAACTGAACACCAATGAATGAGTGAAAACCATTCATTCGTAAACTTTTTATAAGCAAGCTCTTGTTAGAAGGTTTCAGAAGATTACACAGAGAATTCGGCTTTAGTTTGCTTAAACATTAAACAGAGCAAATGACTGTCAGCAACGTCCTTTACAGAGCTTGTAAATTTCTGGTTGCGACGTAACTTCCTGTTTGTTCTCATAAATTAACTAGACTTTAAATAAATTAACCCTTTTTGGGGAAGAAAAAAAAACTTTTTAAAGGATTTATAGCATTTTAGAACCAAACTCTTTCAATTAACCTAAACACACATAACTTGAATTTTAGCTTGTTTTTAAGAGTCCTAACACATCCTTTAAAGTTAGCAGACGCAAACATTAACTTATTCTATCAATACAACAGAGATAGATCTATAAATAGTGCTCTTTCTTGAGTTGGGTTTCATAACTTAATGAGATGACATTATTTAAAAAAAAATCAAGACACAAAAACCTTTTGAAAGGAAGTGATTCAAAGGTGTCAAAACATTGGGTTTTTTAACTATAACATTGAGCATCGTTTAGCATCGTTTCCCTCTCACCCGAGTGCATAGACATCTGGAGGATCTGGGTCACAGCACAGCCATGGCCCCAGACTACTGTCAGGAGACTGGCCATTTACATTCCATGTGCCAATGAAGAACCTGTAAAACACAAAGAATCAATAAATCACCGAAAGGGCTTGGAAAAAATCCCTTTCTTTGAGTATGCCTCACTAACTTGAAGTTCTTGATGTCCACGTATTCTTTCTCCTTCTTGCTGAGCCGATACTTGAGCAGGCCTTCCCGTGACCCCGCCTGAGTGCTCATCATCTGTCTCATGGTGTGGTTGGACGGGCCACCCGACCAGGAAACAGAGCGGTCCACACTTGGTAATCTTCATCAACGAAGAGCACAGAATTCAGCTCAAAAAGCTCAAAATAATCTAGAAGTTAAAGATGAACTCACTCATTCCTGACAGGTGTGGCGTTCTGTGCAGATGGTGGTCTTTCTTTGGTCACGGATTCTGTTGCATTAGTTGTGGTGGTGTATGTAGGTTTGCGTGGGGGGAGAGGGGGAACTGGTGGAAGCCCTCGTTGTGCGACTAATCGGTTTTGTTGATTCTTTTTCTCTTCAACTTTTAACAAATGGTTAACGTTTTCCTCAAAGCCAAAATCTGCAGCGAGTGAATGCCCAGAGTCTGAAGATACACAGAGAAGCAACGCAAAGTGTTGATAAAGCTCACAATCAAGAAACAAAATCCAGATTTTATTCCATACCTCTGTTTGAGGACTTTCCTAAAGTGCTACTGTTGATGTTATTTGACGTGGATTTGGAGGTTCCTCTCTTAGGTGGAACTGGAACACAATCTTTGATTGGAGCAGGTACTACCGACTCCATCTTATTAGTCAGCAAACTCCCCTTCTCTGCTACAGAACCAGGGAAAGGTAAGTTGAAATGTCTTAAATTAGTTACAGAAACAAATATATTTGACCATAATAAGTTTGCAGATTAAAGGGCTAAAAATGAGTACGATAACGAGTGTTAAGCATTGAGGCTGCATTTCTGAAAATCAAGATTCGATTAGTATTAACCCTTAGAAGTCTAAGTTTGTGTGCCAAACACAACGTCTGTTTGGAATGAAGCAAGCAGATACTGTTTCATTTTGATTTCAAAGTGTAGGTTTGAAAAAGTTTTAATTTCGTTTTAATATTTTTGGTTTAAATGAACAATACGAAGAGTTATGACATAATTTGCGAGGTAATTCTAATTAAAATGTGAGAAAATGTGCGATTTCCTTTTACAGATCCCAAATTGGTGCCATCTAATGGGGAAAAGAATGGATAACCCTTGAAAGTACAAGACCTGTGATGTGGCCTGTGTTTTACAAAATTCTGGCACAAGAAAAGCACAATGGTACAGTGGTTAACACTTTAAAAAACTTTTTTAAACATTATTTATTAGAGCAAATTGTAAAGCAGTAAAAAAAGGATCAAAAAGACAGCGGATTTAAGGGATAATGGTTTTCTCAAAGGTGATAAATACAGGTATTTGCTCATTAGGGCTGGGTATTGTGACCAATTCGATTAGATGCTTATTTTGATGGTTTCGATTCGATTCAAAGTTGATAATCTATCAATATTTCATTTAAAACGTCAGTTTTGTAGAGATGGGATCCATATTTTGATAAAAATGCTGGTAACTGAAACTCTTCCACTAAAGTTTATTACTGAAATACACATCTACATTAATAATAGGGCGCACACGGTTGTTTATTTTGAACAACTTTAATTTAATGAGAGGTGAATATTCATATCCTCTTATGAGAAGCACACATTTTTCGTTCTGTAATCATAGTGATTGAGTATTTTGAAAAGTATTTGTTTCAGCAGAGACTTTTGATGGTTCAGTTCAGTTCCAAATATATCGGTTTGATACAGCAAAAGTATAGCTGACACACTTTACTGACCTAAACACTGCTAAGGGTCAGTTTCTTCCAGAGAGCATTTGTTACTGACAAAGCTATAAATAAGGGGCTTGGTTTCCCTGGTAAATAAATGATTAGAGTAGTTACTGAATAAAAAATGGGGCTTGATGTTTGTGGCGGCTTCCTGTGGAGTGAAAATGAGGTGTATCACCTTGCTGTTTGGCCTTGGTCACATGCTGAAGGAAGGACTGAGTGTGTGCGTCATCCTGAAGCTCCAAAAGAAGCTCTGGTGTTCGCTCACCTCGTAGACGAATTTGTACCGTTGCTGCAGAGGAAAAGACTTAGACTCTCAAATTCAAACAGAGGAATACTACTCCATTGACTTTACATAGGGTCAAAACAGAAATCTCATAGAAACTTTACCAGAACTCCCTAGCAACCAAATCGTTTACCCTAGCAACCAAATTGTTTGAAATCCATCTCAAGTTTGGTAAATGATATAGACATGTGGGTTGGTATATGTTACTCGTATTAACAAGGAGAACATATGTAACTGGCCACTCCATAGCAACCAAACGGTTTACCATAGCAACCAATTTGCCATATCTCTATCTCAGCTTAGGAAATCATAGGGACGGGGGACGGTTCATTTTGACATGGGGAACACTTTATTACGTCACTGACCCCTCCATAGCAACCAGACTGTTTACTATAGCAACCAATGTTGCTATGGTAAAGCTCAGGAAAATCATAGAGACATGGGCGTTGGTTTATGTTACTCGTTTCGACCTTGACAACATTTAAAAAGTAGTGGTAAACAGACTCAGAGTTCATCAGAGTTCATCTAGTTATTATTCTTATAAATATTATATATTTTAGCACGTCATTTTATGTCATTGCTTTGCATCCTTTAATCCCATTAATTTTAGAAATAAAAATAATACAGGCACATGAATACATACAGAGCGTATCTACAGAAATGTTAAATATTTTAACTTAAAGTCCTACAAGCCATGTATAAAAGATACTGGTACACCACTTTTTAAGATTGGAAACACTTTAAATTTCTTGCCAACAATCAAACCAGTTGCGATTATCTAAAACGTAATGACCATGACATTTGATTAAAATGAACAACCAGGAAATAAATAATACAAACTTACTGTTAACTGATATGTCTATGAGAAGTGCTTCTTCGGCTTCTAGAATGGAAAACGTAAGACGGTAAGAGACAGGTTTTCATTCAGAGGACTGTACCAGGAAATAAAAGCCTCCTGTCTGTTCTCAAATATTTGAACAGAAGGAAGAAATGGCAATATTTAAACAAGGTGCAATTATCAGAGACTCGCCGATATAGACCAAAGGTGCGTTTGGACAGGGATAAATATGCTACAAATCAGAATGCTATAACAGTTAACTGCAGTTAAAGCTTACCTCGAATGAGCTGAAAATGGTTATTGATGGGGATGGAGAGCTGCGGGACTGGACTTAAAACAATTGCATCAGGGTTCGACAGAATATCCAACCTACCAACAAAAAGATGTATTCAATAAAGACTGCAGAACATCTTTAGCAGCACACAACACTTTTTATAGATGAGATAACAACAAATATTTGAGTACAGAAACTAATCATTGAGGGGTAAACTAAGATGTTTACATTTAATTCTATAGAACATACACATTCTGCTTCTGCATCTACAATAACTTCCGAACGCATTTAGAGAAAATGAAGCAGGCGTAATGTCCTGCAAAGCTATTAAAGCCTGATTTCACTCGGACAAAAGCATTGGCAATCTCATGACATCAGCTTCCCTTCACTTTACTGCCGGACAAAATCAAATCAACTGTATTACACACACAAAGAACACACAGATTCACTGAATAGCCCGACTAAAGTCCCCTGGTAATGCAAGTGTCCCTGCTCTCCTTCCTTCCACCGCGAAGGATGATAATTGCTGTAATGGATGCTGTTGCCAGGAAACACAGAGCTCATCATGAGCCAGGAAAATGAGAATTACTAAGCAATCCTGGAGTCAATCAGTAAGACCTACAGCTCAGTGCAGTAGTGATTATTAAAAAAGCTAAAGTCTACATTTCCATAATCAAGAGGGGGATAATGATATACTTTGCTCGCAACACGATACATACCACAATATTATGTACCACATACCACAATTAACCATAATATATATACCAGATTCCTAAAAATAAACCATGGCTGTTTATATTTCTGAAAGCATTTACAGCATTTTTTCACTGCACACCTGCCTAAAACTTTTGCACAGTGAGATATGACCTTTTTAAGGGCATACATTCTGAATGCAGTTAAAGGGTTTGTGTGCTCATGTGAGGTTTATTAGCTCCAGGACACAGAGTTGGAATGTGTGGTAATGGGCGGCATGCCGGTCACCACAACTACTGCTCTGACACAGAAAAAGCACTGACGTTATTCCTAAACGCCTAAAAACTTCAATTGGATCCTTCACACATCTATTATTCCCTGTGACACGCAGTTTTGGATAACTGATACAAGCACAAATGTACATGAAAGCTATAGGAGTGTTACCTTCCCAAAATGCATTTACATGTTTCCTCTGGGAGAAAAATGGTCACTGTTCCTTTTTTTTTTTTTAAACGATTTTGAAGAAGACACCAGAGTTTCTTCTGGTTTCACAAGAGCAATAAGAATCGAATTTATCATAGTTACGTTTATTTAACAAACCAACATAAATTGACTATAAAATATCGAACATATAAATCACTGTAAAAAAAAATATTGCACACAAGTCATCTAAAAATTGAAGCAGTACTTGCAGCTTAAACATTTGTGAACAGACAAAAAAATTTACTTCCTGAAATGTTATTAGTTATTAACACTTGGAAAGAACTTCAGATTAGCAAATAGCAACCAAACGGCTCCGAAGGATCAGCACATGTATAACGTTTGTAAATAGTTTTTTGTTTTTTTCATTTTGTGTCAGATATTTAATGTTACTGGTCTAAATTTTCCTTTAAAACTAGCATTTTTGGGAATTACAATAATGTATTCAGACCTATATATGCACTTATGACATGAAATCTAACACAAATGCTGTGTTTTAAAAGAGGTTTGTCTCATGATCAAATTCATTGCGAAACGTTACGGTTAAATGGCGAACAATGGCACATTTTTTCAAGTAAAACTAGCAGTTTTCGGACACATACATGTTTTTGCAACCCAAAAGCATTGTTTTTATCATTTTAAAACATTTGTAAATGACGACTATTTTGTGGTTGCTCTGGCAGCCATCTTTGCGAAACAACCAAATTCACCGGCTCACGCAGAGAAATTTCTCAAGCACACTCGATCTGTCGCAAACGTAAGACCTACTTTGGGTTTTTGAATTTAAGTCTTTTTAAGGCTCTTTGGAAACCCTGACAGGGTTTATTTGAAACATGTTGAGCGACATAAAACGAATGTTTTCATCATTTTAAAACCTTTGTTAATTACAAAAATTACTTTATTTATGGTTGCTATGCCAGCCATCTTTGTTAAACAACCAAATGTGCCACCTCGTTTCAGTCCATTCTGGGAAATCTGTCTCAAGCACACTTGATCTGAAGTGTCTCGGAAAATTTAGTAATGTAATAGCGAATTTAAGAGTTTTTGAGGTTTAAAATGTGGGTTTTTAGATTTTAGACTCTTTAAGACCCTGCGAAAACCCTGCACCCATCATTTCCATACATTTTTCTGAAGTCATCATCTGTTTATACTATATTATCTGTTTATGTTTACATTATTATATCATCTGTTTATACTATATTATCTGTTTATGTTTATATTATTATATCATCTGTTTATACTATATTATCTGTTCATACTACTATATAATCTGTTTATACCATAGTTTATATAAATCACACTGCAGTTGTCGCCCAAATGAGGATGGGTTTCCCTTTTGAGTCCGGTTCCTCTCAAGATTTCTTCCAAAAAGGGAGATTTTTCCTTGCCAGTCGCCCCAGGCTTGCTCATCAGGGACATATACACCACTTATTAATTCATTTTTTCATCTTTGTTGAGTTTAATTTTGTTGGTTTACTGTAAAGCTGCTTTGAGACAATGTCTGTTGTGAAAAGCGCTATATAAATTAAACGAACTTGAATTATACAAAGCTTGCAACATCCTGGTTGCCTGAAATACTCAAAACACACTCAATCTGTCATAAAACTTTCAGTCCAGAAAGAATTACAAGCTGCTTTTTCCTGTTCTTTGTATGCATTAGAACATGCATGACATATGGCAATACAGTCCAAATCAATTCAGAGAAATAGGGTATTGCTCACTTGAACTGCCCAGAACACTCCAACAAAGACAGCAGTCTCGGTTCTCTCTGTCCGCTCCTGAGCTCATGTCCTCGAACAGTCTGAAAACATTGCTGTCAAAGATTGAACCACTCTGCAAGAGGCAGGGGAACGGGTGGAAATTGTGAAGCCTCACCCCTACCCCTCCCTCATTTCAAACACACTCGGGGGGGAACTCTTTAGACTTTGAATACGTTCATTAGATAAGAGATTTAAACAGATCCAGCCATTTCTGAAACGTAAACATGTCCAAACGCATCGTATGAAATGACACGACAATGTCACTGAGGTGTTCCAGATATTCAAGGAATGTTAGAGATTTTGTAAACCGAAACCACAAACTTAATTCACTTGCTTGTTGTCAACATATTTAAAAAAAAGCCAAAGCTAGCATTACTGTTCGACATCTGACACAATATCTAAAACAACGGTAACGCTAAATGTTTTATCATTAACATAACTAACGTTACAACATTGCTAACATGACAACGCTAACTGACTTTGTAGAAACAGCTGGAGCCTTTCATGAAAATATGGTCAGACTTAAACGGAGGATACGGCCAAACATCGGCTCTCGGTAATCCCGAACGAAGGCTCCATCATTATTGTTGTTATGTGTGCGGAATAAAAGCCGTCTGGCGGCGGCTAGCTCTGAGCTAGCACTAGCAAGCTAAAAACTCAGCGTTAGTGTTTTCTCTCGTTAGGCCCCGCCCATCACAGAGATAACCTTCCGTAAACTGTGTCCAAATCCAGGCTCTGCATCCTTCAGAGACGTAGAATTTCCAGTCCAAAAAGCCTGCCCAGCCTACAGAGGCTACGATTTCTGAGGTTTATCCGAAGCCTGCATCAACTGGGACGACCCAGCCTCAATCTGACTACAGAATTTTATAAACTCCCCCATTTACCCTTAAAAAATTGGCATGTACCAACAGTTAGCAAACATCACATTCAGGTAGCTAAGTGTTAACCTTATTATGAGCGACGCCTGTATCGGGTCTCATCTGCCCAAAATCATTTTCAAAATGGACAAATATCAAAGATAAGTGCCTAATAATACACACATACCTGCACTGAAGTGGGATAGTAACCCCAATTATGAACACATTGCAAACCGCATTGAGGAAAATTCTTGCTTGAAATTCAAAGTGTTGACGTGTCATTGTTGTTGGCTAACCAACCACTCAAAGCCAGAGTTTATTACGGAGAAAGTCATGTATCACCTCAGCACCTGTGCGCCACAAAAACAACTTTTTAAACTTGACCGGCCCTGTTAAGAGTTAGGCATCATTAATAATTATTATGCAGCATCTTCTTATAAGATAATAGAGGTCAGCCTCATGAATAATGAATACGTCTTATAGAAAAAAGACCCATCACTTCCTGAGAAATTTCTTTTCAAACAGGAAGTCAGAAATCACAAACTAAAGATTTTACAGTTTTACCCACAGTTGAATGTAACAGACAATACATTTGTCCTAAATAGTGTACAATGCATGTAAATCACTGAAAATACCATATTTGCTTTCCTGTGGCTAAGTTAGTAGAGCATTGCGCTAACAACGCAAAGGTTGTGGGTTCAAATCCCAGGGAAAGCAAGAACTGACAGAAAAAATATGTTAATTCAAATGTAAGTCGCTTTGGATAAAAGCGTCTGCCAAATGCATAAATGTAAATGTAAATGTAATATTATTTACATCCTGTGTATCGTGGTTCTTTAATGTCATATTAAATCTATGATGTTTTAAAACAATGTAAAATGTATTAATTGTTTGTATTCTTAGTTTGCAACAGGAGTTGCTCTTGAATCGTTTTGGGGTTAAATGTATGCTAAAAATACAAAATAAACAACTATTAGTAATAAAATAGAATAGCAAAACCGCAAAATAATTTGGTTAGCTTTAGTTTCTATCAGTAAGACTTGCTTTGTTTAATGTGTAACAATGGCAACTGTGGCGTCACGCTACAAATATGGAGTGCGCTATGATGTCACTCCTCCAAGCTTCACTCTCCAAATTCATAGGATGAATTTAAATTCCAATTTGAAGAACGCTTCGATAAGATAAGCCTTCGTTCGGCGTTGTGATCTTCTTTGAAATCTATACTTAAAAAATTCCAGTGATCGCCGAAGGTTTTAGATACTCGATTGGGACAAAGTTTAGAGTTTGAGCGCAAAAACACGAAACACGAGTAGTAAGACCTACAATACGCTTGTATTAATGAACTTTGATATATATTACAGAAATTAGAGCTACCTCTTTTATTTTTATAAATTACGGGATGGTTTTTTTTATTATTACGGGATGTTTGGTGTTGTATTTCGACATCTCCTGTTACGTCAGATGTCTGAAGTCATCATCACTAAGCTGATCAACAATCCGCATGGTTTCGCATATTCAATGCAGTCGGTTGCAATATATTTTTGACCACACGTCAAATCCATGGCGCTGTTTCCTCATGTCGGTTTGTTTATCCACAATTCGGAAGTTAAAATCACTGTTTATAAAATGCTAAAAAAAACTACTTTTTATTGTTTTCAAAAATAAATTTTCGGATTTTATCATAGGTATGCTGTTCTTTTAACCAAGACAAACACAATAACAGGCAATTATTTTGATTAATAAGAAGATAATTATTTAATATTGTACTCTTTAGTAAGTAAATATGTATTTAGTAACTTTATTATTTGAGTAATTGGTTTGTAAACATAATGAATGGGACATTTGTAAATATATTGCAAGTTTTAGCAAACAATTTTGAGCATTAACCTTTTTTAGTGCGTTTTGATAATTTTATTATAATTGTATAATCTCATCCCGTTAAAAGGTTAGACTCATAACAGAGTCTTACCTATGCAGGTGAAATTATTTTGAAATAGTGGAAACGATATGCCTTTTATATTCTGCCAACTAAATATTCCATGAAAACAAACTATTCTGAAACACAAATAACTAAAAATAATTTACCAAAAAGTGCTGCTCTTTAATATAAAACCAAATTAAATTACAGAAAAGATGTAAATTATTCACTGTTAAATGTTCACTGTAAACCTTTAAAATAACAAACCTTTAAAAGTAAAATAACACATTTTCAGGTAATGACATCTCAGAAATTAGTCACATGTCAAAACTAAACAAATTATTTTCTTTTTATTTACCTGTTCTAGTTCAAAAATGGCTTCCTTGCAATTAAACAGCTCCTGGTAGCATATTGTAGCTCTGTTGATGGCTTTAGATATTATTTAGCTTTTTTAAACAGATTTTTATACAGATCATTTACTAGAAAGACCAAAAATCAAGTGGTGAGTGTGTAGCTCATTCTGTGTCTAGATCTCTACTGCCATCTTCAGGAGTAATATAAAATAGGTCTTTGTATAAGTGAGTACCACACTATGGTGAAAGAATTTTGAGAAAATTACAACATACACTTAAGATAATAACAAATGATCACACATGGTAATAACACACATTTACTTGATTACTGCTATTGAATATACATTCAAATGAAAGCAAGGTTTAAGAAGATGTAACAGAAAATGCAGCTTCATTTAGCTGAAATATTAGAGATGCTATCAGCAAAACGCAAGCTTCTTGAGAACAAAGAAGAGCCAAAGGAGACCTGGGGGGGGGTATATCCAAGGTTTAAGAGAACAAGATCCAAGGCAGAAGAGAACAAATTTACTTAAGGAGCTTTGAACTTCTTGTTTGTGATGCAACTTCCTGTTTCTATTTCTATTTCCTTTTTCTATCTTAGAACTCAACCAGACAATAGGATTCTAAATATTTCTTTTTCTATTACAATAGATGCTCTGCGATGGTGACCTGTCCAGAGTGTAACCCCGCCTCTCGCCCGAAGTGAGCTGGAGACCCCCACCAGCAGTCCCCCAGGACCCTAAAAGGGAACAAGTGGGTAAGACGATGAACGTATTACATTAGATATCAAACAAACCATGTAATTATTCAAGGTTACACAGAAAATTTATTGTGGTCACACAAGTAGGTGTGATAACTGTTAATGTAATCCTACTTTTTACTCACCCAGTTATATAACTAGTGAAATGCAGAAAGAAATAATAAAAAACTTGGCAACCAGAAAAGTGCTGCGTCAAGATCAGACAGAGGTTTTGATTTTGTCCATGGGACAAGTGCTAGTGTTGAGATGGGGCCAGAAGTTTACTGTAGGCACCTTGGGATTGTCCTCATCCCTCCTTTCCTCCATGACCACGGTCATTATCATCTCTGGGTTGAAGATATCTGGTGTGTGATAAGTGCATGATAGCGGTTGAACGGTGGTGCGCAAGGAGGCACGATCCTCATAGGACTTCAGTTCATCTCCTAACTCAGAAACAAGGTCTTTCAGATCTTGAATCAAAGTGGATTTGAGGCCGAACAAACACAGCAGGAACAACAAGCCAGCACAGATCCCAGAGACAAAGTATAAGGCCACAGTCTCCGGAAGACCTTGATGGAGTGGAAGAAGAGATTGTCAAGAAAATAAATGAAACAAAACACATACATCCATTGGTAAAAAAAAGTTAGCGGTTAGGCTTTTGCTGATTGTTAGCAAGCTGTAAGTAATGGCAAACCCTTTTCACATAGGAGGTTTTAAAACATTACTCAGAATTTAATGCTGCGGCAGTTGGATTTGATTAGTTGGTAGAGTTTTGTTTCTATATAAATTACATAATTCATGTTATAAATAACAGATAAAATATGCATTTGTGCATAATGGTTGATAACAAAAAGTACAATGGCACCAAATAATTTGCAGAATGTAAGATCGTACCCTGGATTTGGGAAAAGATTTCCAGAGAGTTGGAGAAAATGTGTTGTGGTCTCGAGACCCCTGGGCCAGTGTACCACCCTCCTGTGAAGGGGGACAAGGGATTGGATCCAGGAGTCAGTACGACCGTAACTATCAATCAGGGGGGTTTGACCTAAAGTCAATCTGGCACAGTAAAACTCTTACTTAATCTACAAATATACTGCCAAACAGCACCATGAATAGAGCTTTGAACAGCCCAGACATCAGCCCTGCAGCCATTTTGGACAGCCCTGCAGCCATAGGTACACCTGCAGTTTCTGAAGAAACTCAGTTGTTGAGAACTAACCATGGATCTTCAGAACTTCCACACATCCTTCATGTAATTCCAGACACACTGGATCCTGTTGAGAGAGGGGTCTGAGAGGTCAGGGGTCTGTTGGGATCATGCCATCACTTCCAGTACTTCCTGTCCTTCTTTACGCTGAACATTTAATGACATTGGCAGTATGTTTGGTATCATTGTCCTGCTGAAGGATATATTTACAATCCTAAATCTCCCTGATGGTATAAACATCTGCTTGTATTTCTCAGCATTTAAATCACCATTAACCCTGATCAAACCTCTATCCCCATTTGCAGAAATGCAGCACCAAACGTTCAAGGAACTTCCATTATGCTTAACTTCACTGTTGCTGCAGACAGTAATTATTGTACTACTGTCCAATAAATAAACTACGTTCTGCTATATACAAATATTTTTAAAAATTGACGTCAGCGCAGAGCACCTGCTGTCCTTTTTCTGCCCTTGGTTCCTATGTGTTCTTGCACGCTTGGGTCGCTTGATCTTGTACTATATGTCTGTTCTATTTAGTTTTGTGTTGTAGTGTGTTTATGTTTTAGACTGTACCTTTGAAGACCTCACTTCCCATGACATCATTTCCTGTTACGTCACTACCTCAGTCAACTTGTCCGTTCCTATTGGTCCAGTGTTCTGTTTTTTTGTCCCACCCCATCATCCAACAACTATAAGAACTCTGATATTGGACTACCTCGTTAGCTTTTAGGCTACTTTGTTGTGCTCTGCTTTGGTTAGCCCTTTTGTATTTTGATGCCTTTATAAATAATAATATCTGTTGTAGTTATTATATATATGCATGTTTGTTTATATGGGTGTAAACCACTTCAGGTCAGACCTTTCCAGAAAGTAGATGGGTGTGTCCCACTAGTTCTACCAGTCTTGAGCTTATTGTAGGCTAAGGCTAATTAGGTTGATCTGAAATTTATCTTTTGCTTTACAATTGATTAACATTGAGAGACCTTGATGAGGCAGGATAACTACCCTGTGTCTTGTTGCTGTGCTCAATCTTACCATGACAAGAATCTGTCTGCCAAAGTCTCTCAACCTCACCTTGGCAATCAAACCAGTTGTTTTGAACTGAGTAGGAAACCCAGATATTGTTCAATTTTGATTTCTAATATAATGGGTAGGTTTTATAGTAATTAGTTTTGATATTTTGGGATTTAAATGAACATTACAAGAGTTATGACACACCATTTGCAAGGTACCAGTAATTAAAAATTAAAACGTAAGAAAAAGCGAATGTCTTTCAGTTTCCCCAAATCTGTGATATGGCTTGTGTTTTTCAAAGTTCTGACATTAAACGTTTTAGGAGAGGTTTAGGGGGTTTCTCAACACTTTATTTTTGGAATAAAACATAAAGACTGCTTGTGCAAATTTTTGCAGTAAACATGACAAAATGTTATACTAACAATTGCAATTTTTGTACGATTTGAGGTTTGTTGCAGAATTTTTGTGTAGTGCAATTAAAAATATGTTTGTAATGCAATATATATATTGCATTAAAAACATTGCCACAAAAGATATAAAGATAAGAGCAAATTGTAAAGTAGTAAAAATGCTCAAAAAAGCCCCAGACTTCAAAGGGTTAAAGACTAAAATAAGCAGAAAACGTCTTAAGGAGAAAACAGTTCTGCATTCTGAATGCAAAAAAAACAATAATTATCTGTGTTTTTTTTGGGGGGGGGGGGTGCTGGAAATTTTACAAAAGCTCAGAAAAGTTGAACTTTAAACATTGAGCAGCATTTGAAATGTACCAACAACATGTGAATGTATTGCCCTTCACTATATTACCATCTACATTGTATGTGTGAGGATTTCACTCATCACTAAATTTAAATATAAGTCACATTTTCAGATTGACAAATTCAACTGTCAACCTTTCAGCAAACATTTTTTAGAATTCATGCCTTCAATTCCAATAATAAAACACGCCATAAGTCAGTAAGGTTGAAACACATGAAAATTAGCAAAGCACTAAAAATAAGTTGCACATATTCCTTTCTCACCATGCGTATAGTCCGAGAGCAAGAATGGATCTATGTTTCCACGTCCGAAATCTTCAAGTAGATACCACGGCACTAAAAGCCAAATGACACTTTATCATAAATGAAAAAGATGATCGTGTATTTTGAAATCTCTTGAATTTACCACAAGTGAAGGAGACACGGAGGTGTTTTTTGGTACCAGGAAAGCAGGGATCTCCAAAGCCCTTAGCATTAGCCAGCATTGAACAGCTGGTCCTGCCTTGACACCTCCTGGACACTCTTCTCAAGGCAAATGGAGATAAGCACTCTGGCAAGAATGAAATAATAACAGAACAATCGCAGTAAAAAACGCATACAGTATACTTCGACTGTCATGATAGATCTTCACCCACAGAGGGTGCTAGAGGGTTATTAAATTGGCTTGTCAAAGAATTCACAAAACTTTGCCAAAACAAACTGGTCTGACTCAAGTTGCTGTATCTTTTCATACTGGTACCACTAGAGGAATTTTAGGAAATCGGTGTGAATGCTGGAAACATTTCTATCGGCTCAACATGGGGTCGAACTTTGTAAAGCTTAAACTGAGAAGCGCATAAAAAATTTCAAACTGGCCACATTTGTGGAGCTTATCAGTCTTTGCAAGAACATTGCAGCCACTGTGCAAAATTATTTTAACCCTAGGTTATAGAACAGGTAAAATATTTACCCATGACTTAAATGGGAAACAGTAACACAGATATATTCAAGATGAAACATGGAGGTTTGTTATTGTTAACAACTCCCTAGTAACCAAACTGTTTGCCCTAGCAACCAGTTTTACATATCTTGATCTAAATTTAGGAAAATCATAGTGACTTTGTGGTTTATTTTTTCACTTAGTGTAGTGAGATGGAGGACATTAAATGATGTCACTAATCCCTACACAGTCAGACTATTTACCATAGCAACCACTTTGCAATATCTCTATCCCAGCTTAGGAGAGTCATAGAGAAATAGCAGTCAGTGTACACACTTTACGCAATCTTCTTTAAAAAGGTTCTAGAGAGTTGATTTAAATAATTATTTCAGATGATTAACTCCAGTCAGTGCTGACATCACCAACCTATGTCTGTTTTCATTTTGACCTCTTGTGGGCACTCAAGGCTGTCGTGTTCCAGATGCCCAAATGTGGCTGAATAAATGGCCAACACCGTTCTGTTCTTGCAGGCCAGCTTCAGCCTCTCATTTTCACACACTGTCCTGGAACGGTGGAGCTCTGGGAAACATAAATTGTCACAGCTAAACTGTTCAGTTTCAGGGATACTGATAAAGCTCAAAGGTGGCAATCTCACCAGGTTTGCACTTGTAGGACACTATGATGTATTTGCTGGTTTCAGGGCAGGGATCCTCACCAAACATCGGACTCACCACAGGAATCTGACATTCCTGGAGATCTTGGCACTCAGACATTACTTTCTGAAAGATAAACTGAGGTCAGTCAATCTAAGCTTTGCACACTTAGGATACCGTTAACCTAAAGGGCATATTTTCAGTACAAATCCAGCAGTTGTTTACAGTACAAAAAACTTTAGTGTTTAAGTAAACACTACTCAAAAGGTATATTTTGTATAAAGAACATTTCTCTCTTGAGTACTTGATAGCTCAAATATTTTAAAGCAACTGGTTTACCCAAACCATTTGATTCCTGTTAAATATTTAACATGTTAAAATTTGTACTTTTTTTTACAGGTTTTCCAAAGTCCAGGTAACATAAACAGTCATAAAACAGTTTATACCAGTCAAAGTTAAGAGTTAAATAAATAATTACAGTATATAACCATATCTTAACAGCTAAAAACATTAAAAAATCACAGAACATTGTAAAAAAATGTAACTAATGTAATTTTAGGATTCTGTTTCTCAAATAACAATATAACTTCGGTCATTTTTACATTCTTTTACAGGCCTATATAATATTGTTTTTTGTTATTACTCTAAGTTTATGTTAGTAGTTTTTTGTTGCAGCACACCATTATCTCTATAATATAGATAGAGAATAGTATTGGGCCTTAGACTGATCCTTGTGGCACTCCATATTTCACCACCATTGTTTTCGACGATTAGAATTAATGTTGCGAAACTGAGTACGGTCAGACAAGTATGAGTTAAACTTCTCAGAACTGGACCCTGGATATCTTTGTAATTCTCTATTCTCTCCAGCTGAATTTTATGGTCAATTGTGTCAAATACAGCACTAAGACCAAGCAAAACCAACTGGGATACATTTCCTTGGTCAGAAGCAAGGAGATTTTAACTAAAGTTGTCTCTGTGATGTGGTGCAGTCTAAATACTGATTGAAACTTATCATAGAGATCATAACTTTTTAGGAAGGAGCTTAGCTGAGCTATCATTGCTTCCTCTAGTATTGTAGACATAAAAAGAAGATTAGGAATGGCTTCTTAAATAAAGGTTAATTGACTACATTCTTAAACAGCTTGGGGACATTCCCTAGTGATAGAGGGGAGTTAATGATGTTGAGAAGCGGTTCCGAAGCTAACTGTAACAGTTCCTTGAAAGATTTTGTTGGATTTAAGGCGCACAAGGTGAGCTTAGAAATCTCAATATTTTTTTTTTTTTTTTTTGCTCTACCAGTTTTTTAAGCTTTGTAGTTTATGAGTTGTAAATCTCGTAGTAAATCCATAAGAATTGAACAAATGGCTGACTGTAGCTATTTTACTACAAATGGTTTCTATCTTATTTGGTAAAACAGTTCATGAAATATTGATTGGTTGGTTGTCTGAGTCTGTGGACGTTTGGTTGTTAAGCAACTTGTATAAAAAGTAATTGAAAGTTTGTGTGACTTAGACATCTAATCAACAAGACAGTGGAACTGGAAAAAGAACTAATGAACAATTAACTCAACGATCTTTCAATGCACATTTTGTTCATTCATAAATTCATTTTCAAATCCGCTTATTCCCTTTCAGGGTCAAGACCCCTCTGCCGGAGCCTATCTCCAGCACACATTGGGCGAGAGGTGGGGGTACACCCTGGACAGGTTGCCAGTCCATCGCAGGGCTGCACATTTTGTTTTCAGACTTAATGAATTAATAAAAATAAATCAAAGTTGGAAAGAAACCTGAAAAGCTGTGGTTGATATGCACGCCGTGTTCTCCTCTGTCATGTTTGGGTTTGTATTTGGACACAAATTTGAACTTGAAACGCGACGTCCATAAAATGCAGAAAGGACAGCCACGGATGTTCTGGGAGGGCATCTGATGGACAGCATATCTCCGTCGCAGGCATGGGCAGTGTGGTTCTTTAGGATCCTGTGCAGGTAATCTAGCAGAAATAAAACAGCTTTTTGAAGAGCTTCAATGTAAACCATAAGGAAAAGGTGCTGTTGAAATCACATAATGCATCGAAATACTCTCAGGTTATGTTACACAACTTCAGGTTCTACAAACTTGCTAAAACGGTCAATGGTGATTTGCAGGGAAATTTAAATCAATTTTAAATATGTAAAGGGAATTTATCAGCCCGCCTATTGATTTCTCCACATTAATAACCATGTTCTTATTTAAAAACAATTTAGTAGCAGTAAAGTTCCTCAAGCTACACAAAAAGTCACATTTGGAGATGTTGTGCACCCTGGTTTTGATGGACCATACAGACAGCTCTTCCTTCACTCTTGCTAAATGCTATCAATCTAACAGAGGAAAAGCCAGAGGTAAAAACACGGATGCCAATTTTTTTTTAATTGTATTGTTATTTCTTAATCATCATCTCTTCATGTTCATTTGTTGTTAATAAACGTAATTTTACAATTTCAAACCACGCCGTCCTCCTTTTATTGTCAGGACTTGAGCCAGTCATGACAGTTTACAAAAAAAAAAAAAAAAAAAAGGCAGACAAAGTAAGGGGGGGGGGGGGGGTCCTGTTTGATTACCAAAAAGAGTGAACAGTGTTTTCACAAGCTCAATGCTGAATACAAATAAAAAAATAGCATGAATTGACTGCTACTTGCTGGTTTATTATGGTTTTTGCAGTATTTTATGGTGTTTTAAGGTGCGTGGACAAAATGGCAAACTCTCTATCAGAAAAAAGAATACATGTAATAAAAATATATGCAATAAACAGAATTGAGATCATTTGAGTTACAGGTGGATCTTGCTTAGTGTTTATGATCCTTACGTTTCCCAAGACATGAACCCCACTAATTTATGTTTGTTCAAAAAACATGCTTCCGTGAAAAGAAACTAAACCAAAGACAAATAAAAACAATTCAGTCATGCAGCGCCAGGCACAGAGTCACCCACAAACACAATGAGGCATTCTCGATTGATTTCTTACTCTAAAACAATTCGGGACTAACAATGAGGTTGTGAATATTTTTGTTATGAATCCCTAGAGATGTTTCTTTCATTAGTTTCTTTAAGTCTTTAAGGTTTGTTATTGTAAAGCATGCATTTTTAATGCATTACATTTATACAGTTTCTCACTTTACACAAAAAATATGCCAAATATGTGTTTGTTTTTTTTAAATCCTAACAAGGCTTCCAGGTTCATTGTAGAATTCGTTGAGAGTCCGTCTAGTTGGCTCTTCATGGGGCAATCCATTAAAATTACAATTTACTTTTGCCTTCTGTGAACAATGGATGGCACACAGGCTTGAAGGTTGGATTTTACTTCCACTTGAGATATTAGGTGTCAAATGAAATACAGACGTGTTGTTGAAAATCTATGTTACACAGTGTACCTACAGTTTCCACTAGTTTGCAGGAAAATTATGTGATGTAATTTTATGTTATGTAATTAGGTTATGTTTTCAGTAACAAATTGGTACCTTGACGAAGCCCAATTAATTTTTAGCTTAAACACAAAAGGTTTTCTTTGGTTAAGAATGGGTTAATGTTGATAAGTGCATGTAGTTAAACAATGGAGGAAGATGGGACTATTCTTTGACCTAAACAGTCATCTCTCTATTAAGCCGGCTTGACAGATTTGTTAAAAAGAATCCAGTGAGAGCCAAAGGAAACAACTTTGTCATATTCACTGCGATTTCCTCTCAAAGAAACAGAAAAACACTTACCAGAGAAATCTGGAGCTGATGATATTTGCTGTGTGCTGACAACGAGAAGGACAGAGAGGAAACACCAGGACCAACAAGAGCTCCATGGAGACATAGTGCCCGATGCTCATTACGAAGCAATGGGGGTTTTAACTCAAAGTGGTTTGGCTGTTTACTGTCCTCTGACATCTGACCTGGAGAAAAGGGTCAATGTCGGTATTGTGCAGCGGAGAACAAGCGCTCATTCAGAAACTTTACACAGCTCCGCATTTATGTGTTCATTAGAAAACCACTGTATTACATTTCTATTTTGTTGTCAATTTCTTTGCCTCTTAGATGGACACAGTGTATAATTGCTTTGACAGAAAACGTAATCTGACTCATATTATGAAATGTTTAATATTATGTTGATAATGTTTCAAGATAATTGAAAACCAACCTGAGCCATTGGGCTACATGGTTATAGCATATGGTATGATGGCTAACAGTCATCAAAATCCTACACAAGGAGGGTAAGACTGAGTTTCATTTCTCTCACTTCACTTGTTTCTACCTCTTGGAGTTAAAAATAAAAGTCTATGATTTGGGACACCCGATATAAATCTGTATTCAATCAGAAAATGCATCACTCCTGGTAGTTAAGAGTTTGAAACAAACAAAACCAAAAGAACATTTGATGTGCATTGCACATAGGCTAAAAATGGAAAAATGTTCCTGTAAATCTGGTGCTTTTTGTTATTAAAAATACTTTTTCTTACACATATGGGCACAGGGGGTGACATCTAACATTTATGGGTCTTTTTGGTTCTCTTAAGGGAAATGTATGTTACACACACTCGAAAGAAAAAGAATATCTTGTGTCGCGCATAAATTATTTATTGTTTATTGAAGATTTATCCAGCCAAGCATACAAAGAAGAGGGAGAGATTAGTCAACTTTCTTGTTTGACTACAATGCTGACCATTTATCTTCTTCTCTCTTTAATTAAGGCTTTTGCGGCACGCTAGCGCCCTCTCAGTGGCGCTATTGGAGGAACTTAGAGGTGAATAAACTATTAATTTGCAACTAGACTGCTGCATCAACCCTGAACTGAAACACTTTACGAATGACTAAATGTGTTCGTCTACGTAAATGCAGCACAATGTCTGCTGGGAAATTTAAAGGGGAAACACAACCTATCACCTTACCCCTTCCCCTTCATTCAAATACTTTACACAGTGGTATGCACTTGGATAAACCGATGAGCTCAACAAATGTGGTCAGTGGTCGCAAAGTTAAGTCAATTGAAAATTTCCAGCATTCTCAGCGTTTTGAAAAGATAAAACCAGTTTGAAAAGATATAGCAGCTCGAGTAAGACCAGTTTAATAGTCTATGTTTAGGAGAGATAACATCAAGCTTGTGTTATAACTTCCATTTTTTATGTTTGACAGCTCCCTAGCAACCAAACGGTTTACCCTAGCAACCAATTTTAGATATTTCTATCTAATCTTAGGAAAATCAGAGACAGGGGGTTGAATATTTCACCTAAAGTTAGATGGGGGCCATTATATGATGTTTCTGACCCCTCTATAGCAACCAGACTGTTTACCGTAGCAACTAAAAAGTAGTGTATTGTTAATCTGTAGCGTAAACAATTTGTCTCAAATAAAATGTATAGTAATGGTTCTGCGTAGTAATACTGACACAATTTCTTAAATTCACTATTGTTTCAGAACATAAAGCTATTTCACGTTTATTTTAGTCCAATTGAGCTTTAACTTTTCAACCTTTCGTTAAGTAAGAAAAGTCTCATGATGGTGAGAAACAACCTGAAAAACAAGAAATGGCCTTTGCTGAACTAGACGATTGGTTTCCTTTGCTTATGGTGAGGTACAATGAGAGCAATGGGATCTCATGATCAACATTAAGGTCCTGCGGAGAGAGATAAAGCAAGGATTTTCCAAGCTGCTGGATGTCCTGTAGATAGCCTGTATCATCTCCGGATGCGTGTTTCCTCTCTCGGCCAGCATGGAGAACTGACAGAGATTAGTGCTCTGTTTTAACTCTTTGTGTTCCTCACAAGCAAGAATGGGCAAATATTGCCAAAGTGACTCAATACATATTCCGTAGACGATAAGACTGCTAACTCTATAAAGACTGTGTGTAATCACAAATGAACATACCCACCGTCACATTCCTGACCCAGCACTGCTGGCCATTATTTAAACCCATAATATTGTGGATAGTGTTAGAAACTGGTAAACAAATTTTCTATATAGAATCCTTTGGGATTGAATAAGAAAAAAAAAATCAAGAGAATTTTTCCTGGCTCTTTGAACTGAACAGGATCTTAATTTTGCTGTTTCAGCATTAAAACATCCTCCTCTATAGCACCTCGACAGCTGAAGAATGTGTAAAATAGACTCTGTTGTGTGCTATTATTACCAGCTCTCTTATTATAGTTTCAACTTATTAATATCTGCTATGATAATAGAAGAGCTGTAGCTTATACATCATCGTCATCATCCTTATTTATAAAGAACTTTAACATAGTTAACACTAGAACAAAGTGCTTTAACAGGTTAAAAAAAAAAAATAATTGACGCTAAAAAGCCCTCAACATAAATGCTCTAAAACTAAAAATCAATACAATAGTAGAAACATCAGAATAACCATCTATTAAAAACAGCTAAAAGAAAACCAGACAACAAAAGTGTTTTTTTAAGCGAGTCTGATGTGTAGGTCATTCCACATTTTCGGTGAAGCTACAGCGAACGCTCAATCTCCCTTGAACGTCTTCGTTGGCCTTGGTACCTTCAGTAAAAACCAGGGGGGATTATATGGGTTATTGAGGAATAGCCTGCAATCACTTAATATCAATCAGATCAGAAGTAACTAGTAACAACTTGAGTAGTTTTTCCATCTGATACTTTCTATTCGGATTGTTCCCTTTACTCTTACTCAAGTAAATATTTCCATAAGTGCTTTTACTTGAGTAAAGAGTGTGGGTACTCAACCCACCTCTGGTTTTAAATGGTAGAATATCATAATTTCCTGCAGATTGAAACAGATCTGTTACTCATAGCGTCCCTGTTGGTTCTAGAAAGAGGGAGTGCTCTGGGTAAACTGGCACGACTCATTTCCTGTTCTCGCCGGAGTGGAACTCACTTAATTTCCAGGGTTTGTTTGGAGTTTCCATGTTGCTGTTCACAAACATCAGCGGCGTCTTGCTTTTTGGATGACGGACAAATAAATTTTTTATTAAAAACTAGCTTTATGATTTATTTCGATAGACTAATGATGCGTTTGTGTGTCGCAGCAATATTCTGAATTCCCCTCAAATGATGCAATAGCCTCATATTTAACATCTGTGTGCAGAATAAGGAAGTGAAACTGTGGCACATTCAGATTTTTTCAAAACATACAACTGTCTGCTTTGAAGAAAGGGTTTCTATAATGATCATTTTTGTAGTGAAATTGTTATTAAAACATTTAACGTTCAAATTTTGATAATCCTTACAAATAAAAAGGGGGAAAAGGTTCCTCTGACTCAAGCCGTGACGTCTGTGACTCAACAGGCCTCCGAAGGATGAATGAGGGGAACTAAAGAGAGCCCTTCCCTAGAAAAAGATCACGCATCCACACCCTCATTTGTCTTTTCACACACACACACACACACACACACTCACTTTCAAACTTCACTGGCTTTTATTAGCTTTCGATGTCTATTGTTTCGATGTCATAGCTTCCAAATTCCTTGTTAGAAAATAGACAATATCCACAAAAAGCTACATTTAAGGCAAAGACAAGCTTTCAGCATTCATTGACATAGCACCTAATGCAGGGGTGTCAAACATACGACCCACGTGACGATTTTGGAGAGAGGGCAAGAGAGCTGGGAATAGGATTACAAACGTAGCATTTTAATGAATGCTACATTTTTATGATAATTGCGAATTAAATACTTTGCTAATAAATTGTTTTGTAACTCAGCATTTAGCCTTGCAGCAGTGGGGTAGTATGAGGGGTCTATTTTTTCTCGCGGAAGAATGTGATCAGGGTCATTTCGAAAGTTTCTGTTGTCTTTATGATTTAAAAAGAGTAAACAAAGGTGATTGACTGGACAGAGGTTGGATTCACCCAACAACTAACTAGTTTGTAACATAAGTGGGAAACTGGTTTTTGTGTTATCATTCCATATCAATGGCCATAAAATCAGAAAAAATGCAAGGTTTTGCAAATTTATGAGTATGACTTAATATTTAATTTTAGGGCTATTAATTTGACAGGACACCCCACTGTTCAGTCAGTTTGAAAACCGAAACCTTTCTCAGAGCAAGGCATTGTGGGATATCAGAATAGTGTGTATAGGACTTTTTTTCTAGCCTCTAGTGGGCAATCGATGAACTGCAGATTTCCTGACTTGCTTTTTTTGAATCCACAGGAAGGTTCTAGATACAATCACACACAATATATGACCAAGAAATGGTCCGGTCGGTTTTTTTTACTGTTCTTTACTGTTTCGTTGCTGAATTTACTTGAGAGTGAGAGTCCTGTTTTCATTTTAAAAACAACAGGACTCTCACTCTCAGTAGCTTGGCTCATTTCCTGCACATAGAGTAAAACAGAGCCTCCCTATAAAGAACCACTGAAAGGGGCACATTGTGATTTAACATATATGAGGGAGGTGTGTTTGCAGGGAGAAGTGTTATTAGTCCTCTTGAATGGAATGTGGCCCCTGCTTCACGTCTGAGATAACACTGTGACGTGTCTCTAGCTTGAGTGTAAGTGTGTGCTGGATGAACTGAAATGCTATTTTTGAGCTCACTGTCACAGCCTGGCAGCACAGTTATATAGCTGGGGTCACACCCATCCTCTGCAGCTTGCCTCCCTCCTCCCCTCTTTCTCCCTACAGACGTTTAAAGTCAGCAGACACCTCGGACCACACTATTATCATTACAGCTCTTTCCTGATTCAACTGCTTGGACTAATTCTCACCATCCTCTCCAAATGGCTCTCAGACAGGACTCTGATAAAGAACCACGCATCGAGCTCTTCATAAAGGTCTGTAGTCTAACTTTTGCAACTTTAAGCTGGTAGCCGGAAGTTCGATAAGGTGCTTTGGCAAATAAAAATGAAGGCAAGCTAAATGCACTGATAAAGAGCATCAGACCTTTAAAACGACGTTTTTTGACTGACTAAAGACTGAAAGGACTGGTCGAATACTGTAGCGCCTCAATTTCAGCACAGCAAAATGCACAGTGTTAAATGAACACTACTGGTGTCAATGTGTTACACCTATGCGAGTTAAAAGCCCACTTTCCTAGGGTTAATGTAAAACTGTGAGTTCAACAAACTTTTCTTTTGGTTTTTACACTGGCTGAAGTGACAATTCAACTCTCGTTGTGTTGGACTGAAACACTGGCCAGCATTTCCATAGCTCCGCACCCTTGACACCAGTAGTGTTCATTTAACACTGTGCATTTTGCTGTGCTGAATTTGAGGAGCTACGGTATTCTACCCGTCCTTACAGCCTTTACTCAGTCAAAATATGTCTTTTTGAAGGTCTGATGCTCTTTATCAGTACACACATACAGACCAGGAGCATCTTATCAGCACACTCACACCCCCCTCTGAGACACAGAGCTCGTCACTATTGCGTTGTCTGCAAGCCTCACGTAGCATTCCTGATCTGTAGATTGAAAAAGAAAACTTATTCACGTTCCACCTGTTGGTTTTGTTTGAGTAAGAAGCTCATCTTTGTAGGGTCTTCCACTTCTGTTCTCTTCACCCTGTAAACAATTCTTGCTTTTCCTTTCTTTGCATCACAGTCCTGAATTATCCGTCCACACCCAGAGACTATTTATGTCCCATTCTTTTTTTTAAAGGAAGGGTCTCGTCTTTTTACATTTTGATGTACTGCTTATAAGAAAGCATTTTAAACACTAGTTAAGGGGACAGGGACATCAACCAACCAGATTGTTCAACATGGGCGTCCAATTATATGAATATAATGATTTATACATAAAAAAAAACAATGTTGCTATTAAATCATTCGACCAGATTCCAGAAGTGGGCGGGGCTTCATTATTCAGTGGCTTGTATGACTTCCTAGTCGTATGCTCGTATGATATAAAACATTTTTAGCACAAGAAAGTTTGAAATGCATATTGTAGCGGGTGGCGAGAGATAAACGGACACACTGGCACGGTTCAAGGCCGCACAGGTCTTTTATTTAAAACATGGCACCATAATAAATAATTTAAAGAGTCACTCAGTTGGTGTAGGAGATGGTGGTGAGGAGATTAGACAAAGGCAGATTTTGTGCACTGGGGTGCTCTGATCTGTCCAGTGGCACGTGGGTTTCCGAACCAGAGGTGTAGGGTCCTGTTTTGATGGTGCATCTGGCCTTACTACAGGCTCCGAGCTAACTGGATCCATGCGCCCTTTTCATAAACTACTAGTCGGAAATTAGTGGTCCAGCACACAGCACACTCTTCAAGGGTACGGGAATCCAGCCGAGTCCCAATGACCCAGCTGGCCCAGTGCTTCGGCTTCTGGTGGCTCTTGCGGCATCCATTCTCTGCGGAGGGAAACAGTCTGCTTCTCTTGCGCTGAGCAGACTCCCTGTTCATCTGATTTAATGCCCTGCTACCTAGTCACAATGTATTGGAGTAATTAGAAAAAAATAGCAGCAGATTTACATTTTTTTAAAAGCATCTTTGCAAGTGGTTGCCATGGTAGGTGCCATTTTATGGTGGATCTTTGTCAGTTTTGCAATTATAGCTTGGTTTAACCACCGCCCTACAAAAGCTGCAAACCTATCAGCCATACCAGAATGAATATTAATCAAATGCCCAGTAAGTTCATGCTTTATAGATGGCACAATGATCAGCTAAATAAATGTCAGACTATGCGATACAAGTGCGGTTGAGCAAGGGAGAGAGAGAGGAACATTGTTGTGTGCATCTTATACTGTTGCCAAATGTTATATATTAAAAGTATATTTGGCAAAATGGAGGCAAAAAATAGATTCCAAACTCTGGCTTGCTCCTTGTTGAATACTTTTTTCCTTCAGAATAGGCTCTGATTGTTCGTGGAAGTTTCTTTTTTTTTGTAGCTGGATGACCTGGGGCATAATTCTTAACGGATTTCAGGTGCTGTATAGCTAGTTGTGGCTTTTCCTTGTCTGATAGTAGTGTATAAATAAAGGAAACTATGTCGCTATTCAAGTTTGGATAGAGCTATGGATAGAATGCACATGCAAGAGTACATAAAATAAAACGTTTTTAAACTCTGTACCAGATTGTGAAATTAGTTCAAGGATGGCAGCTGGATTCCTTGGAATTTTATGTTCTGATATACATTCACAGTATTAGATTCTGCAAGGTTATTGTAACGTAATGTGAGTTGAATTAAGACCCGATTAAGTTGTATCAGTGAATTGAGTGCTAACATCGACAACTATAGTGTTGTCAAAAAAGATAGTTCCTTTCTTTATAAAACATATTTGAGGGAATTCACAGTTTTAAATCAACACTATGGGTGTCAATGCAGATATGGCAATCAATTGACACACATAGTGTTGATTTAACACTGAATTTTGCCAGGTATGTATGCACACCATTTGAAAAAGATATATCCTTTTTTCTGTAAAACATATTTGAGGGAATTCACAGTGTTAAATCAACACTATGGGTGTCAATGCAGATATGGGAATCAATTGACACACATAGTGTTGATTTAACACTGTGAATTCCCTCAAATATGTTTTACAGAAAAAAGGATATATCTTTTTCAAATGGTGTGCATACATACCTGGCAAAATTCAGTGTTAAATCAACACTATGTGTGTCAATTGATTGCCATATCTGCATTGACACCCATAGTGTTGATTTAACACTGAATTTTGCCAGGTATGTATGCACACCATTTGAAAAAGATATATCCTTTTTTTCTGTAAAACATATTTGAGGGAATTCACAGTGTTAAATCAACACTATGGGTGTCAATGCAGATATGGCAATCAATTGACACACATAGTGTTGATTTAACACTGAATTTTGCCAGGTATGTATGCACACCATTTGAAAAAGATATATCCTTTTTTCTGTAAAACATATTTGAGGGAATTCACAGTGTTAAATCAACACTATGGGTGTCAATGCAGATATGTGAATCAGTGAATTGAGTGCTAATGCAGCCCATAGGGGCAGTGTTTATATGGATCTGCAGCATTGACACCCATAGTGTTGATTTAACACTGTGAATCTTGCCATGTATATATATATATGCACACGATTGAAAAAAATTCACTACATTGCTCAAATATGTAGAACTATCTTCTTACATCTGAAGCAAAAGAAAAACAAGGGAAATGTTAATTAAACAGCAGAATTACCATGGTTTCTGTTTTTTTCTGACTGCAGGCAGGTCATGATGGGGAAAATGTGGGGAACTGTCCCTTCTGCCAGAGACTCTTCATGGTTCTTTGGCTGAAAGGAGTTAAATTCACAGTAACCACCGTTGACATGAGAAAGTAAGTTTCACTGTTGGCTTTCACAGACGTTCCCAGCCTTCACCACGATAATGCTATCAAATGGAATTCAGTGGACAAATAATGAAAATCTGTGTTAGATTTGATAACACAGAGAGCAGTTAAGGTACAGCGCATCACGCAGAGAAAAAGGCAGTGTTTAGTTGGAGTTTTAAAACAGTAACTAGTAGACAATAAAGTCGTATAAATACATGAGTTGTACCCGATGCAACAGTAGAGCGTCCCATGTTTGTGTGCATGTATTATTTGCTCATGTGCATTAATGACTTCATATTGACCTTGTCACACCCTGTGGTTTATTTTCCCCTCTTCTGATCCGCCCTGTGTTATTTAGGAAACCAGAGGAGCTGAAGGACTTAGCTCCAGGTACCAACCCTCCTTTCCTGCTCTACAATGGCACATTAAAAACAGACTTCATCAAGATCGAAGAGTTCCTGGAGGCCACTCTCGCCCCTCCTCGGTACTGGGCATGTCTATTTGCTATAGCGTAATCCTGGGTCAAACACGTTAGAAAAATGGATGTCATTGTTTTTCCTGGAATGACTCACAGTGTTGTCACAGGGAAAGTTGGTTAAATACATCCTTTATTCATTAGTCTGGGAAAAAAGGAGAGTTGGAATCTCCTAAATCTCATTAACAGTTGAAGTCAAAATATTAGTCCCCTGTGAACGTTTAGAAATATGTCCCTAGTGATGTTTAACAAAGGAATTTTAGATTGTCTCCATTTTTTCCTCCAAGAAAAAGTCTTCTTTCTTATAGCTACTTTAAAAAGTTTGACTCTTAGAAGTCTCTGCAAGCACCGGTGCATGTGCCAATCACACCCCTGTTTTGGATTAAGTAGGAATGATACAACCCAGCAATTGTTTCATTTAGATTTAAAATATAATGTATACGTTTTGTTTTAAACAAACATTACAAGAGTTATGACACATAACTTGCAAGATAATTCAAATTAAAATGTGAAAAATTGCAACTAGGGGGCAGTGTTAATGTTTGCATTAAGTCATGTTTTTTACTCCAAGTGATGGAGAGAGATAATTTTATAATATTTCCTGTTTAAAATGTGAGTAAAGGATAATTGTCTCCTGGTAAATATTACATAAACAAGAACACAAGGTAAAGAAGTTTCAGAAATGACTAGAATCAGAATCACTCCTAGAAGCAAATAAACTTCAGCTCCTAGACCATTTTGTCCCAGTAGTTCCACGATATGTATTGTGACAATTTGTTACAAGTTTGACCCATTTTTTACATCTTGGCTATATATTTTTTTTCTACTTGGACTAAAAATACTATGATCTTTCTGAACAAATTTTAAGTAAATGTGTATTTAATTCAAGCCAATCATTTTTCACTCTAATTTCCTATTCCTAGGTTAGCATGAGAGCATTTTGAGTGTGGTCTGAATTTTGTGACACGTCTGTATTAAAAATTGCATTCTCTCCTGTCCTCCCAGATATCCTCATCTCAGCCCTCGCTACAAAGAGTCGTTTGATGTTGGTGCTGATATATTTGCCAAGTTTTCTGCATTCATCAAGAACAGCCTAAACAATGCTTGTGAGTAATTCATGGCCTGAACCAATAATGTAATATCTACGGTCATTTGAGAATTACCATAGAGTTCACAGATGATGTAAAATTAAACTGATTCATCTGACAAAATACTGCATAGCGTATACATTTGCATATTAGGAATATTTTTATTCCAAACCATAATCGTGTTATCATTAGCTATCATTTATTCATTACTTCAGTCTATTTTTAACGCCATCTTCAATATTTTAATTGCTAATTTTCAATTTCAACCCTGATTCTGTTATCTTTTTTTTTGTATTAGCAATAAAGTAGTTGTTTTTCTTTATTTAGAATGTGGCTCTGTATATGCACAACTTCAGAATGTCTTAGAAGAAAGTGTAAAAGAAAGCTGACTACAATCATCAGTTCTGCTTTTCATTTAATGCCTTCTATTTAATAAAGCTCTGCTTTGTGTTTAATTTGTTTTAATTAAATACATTCTGCTTTGTGTTTAATTTGTTTTAATTAATTACGTTCTGCTTTGTGTTGAATTTGTTTTAATTAAATACGTTCTGCTTTGTGTTGAATTAGTTTTAATTAAATATGTTCTGCTTTGTGTTTAATTTGTTTTAATTAAATACGTTCTGCTTTGTGTTTAATTAGTTTTAATTAATTACGTTCTGCTTTGTGTTTAATTAGTTTTAATTAAATAAGTTCTGCTTTGTGTTTAATTAGTTTTAATTAAATAAGTTCTGCTTTGTGTTTAATTTTTTTAGTTAAATACGTTCGGCTTTGTCTTGAATTTTTTTAGTTAAATACGTTCGACCTTGTGTTGAATTAGTTTTAATTAAATAAGATTTGCTTTGTGTTTAATTAGTTTTAATTACAGTAATTACGTTCTGCTTTGTGTTTAATTAGTTTTAATTAAATAAGTTCTGCTTCGTGTTTAATTAGTTTTAGTTAAATACGTTCTGCTTTGTGTTTAATTTTTTTTAGTTAAATATGTTCGGCTTTGTGTTTAATTAGTTTGAATTAAATACGTTCTGCTTTGTGTTTAATCAGTTTTAATTAATTACGTTCTGCTTTGTGTTTAATTAGTTTTAATTAAATACGTTCTGCTTTGTGTTTAATTGGTTTTAATTAAATAAGTTTTGCTTTGTGTTGAGTATGTTTCATTTAAATAAGTTCTGCTTTGTGTTTAATTTGTTTTATTTAAATACATTCTGCTTTCTTTTATTTTCTTTTAAATTATTGACGTTTGACATTGTCTTTAATTCATTTTAAATGATAAAGTTCAACTTTATGTTTAATTTCAGTTTAATTTTTGAATAAAAATTTCTTTGAAATTTCGCTAGACATAAGCATCTAAGACAAAGCAGGGGTGTGAAACTGTTCTTAGCCCAGGGCCCACTTTTAGTACCTTTTTTACATTTCATAAAAAAAAATGTCCAAATTACCCCTTAAATCATTAATCTACACATAATTTCATCCAATGAAGCACAATTGAATATTTGATTATTTGGTAAGTTATGCTAACTATTGTGGCTGTATGTTTCATTCCAGACCATGAAAAGGTTTTACTGAGAGAGTTCAAGCGCTTGGATGAATATCTGAACACACCGATTCAAGAGGAACTCGATCAAAACCTCAGTTTTTCCCAGAGAAAGTTCCTCGATGGAAACCGCTTGACTCTGGCAGACTGCAACTTGTTACCAAAGCTGCATGTCATCAAGGTGAGCCCCTGCGACCACAGGTCTGCGTTTCCTTAAATCAGAATGCTTTCTAAGCACCAGACTTTCTCAACAATTTTGTAGGTTGCAGCCAGGAAGTACTGCAGCTTTGAGATTCCTGCGCACTTCACAGGAGTTTGGCGCTACATGCAGAACGCATATGAGAGAGAAGAGTTCAGCCAGACCTGTCCGGCTGACATTGAGATTGAGAAAGCCTATCTGAGCGTGGTCAAGAGGACATGAACTTCAAAGGGAGGATAAAACAGTGTAAATAAGTCATTAAGAACATGTTAATCTATGCAGAAAAGCGTTACACAAACACAAAAGGAAAGTTTTAGTTAATATTCTTTCGTTGTGCCTCTCTGAGCCCATTTTTGAGTGATTGCAACTGTTGATCTTTTGTAAAAGCTAGAATAAATCATGATTAACACATTGAAATCATCATAAAATAGAGGTTTTGCAGATAAGTCATGTTCCTTCTGGGCCACGCCCACTGCAGTGAGACTGAGCGGCAGAACAAGTGGTAAAATTGCTGTGCAAAACCACGGGTTATTATGACAAATTTTGCTTAAGGTATTAAGGATTAGACTGAATAGTATACTCACCATTTACCAGAGTGACCAGCATCCCATTGACCTAGAGATTTGGCCAGTAATTGGATTTCCTGACATTTAGCTGTATAGTTCGCTACGATGTTGTGCCACAAAAATATTCTTCTGCCGCACCCCCAGCCATTTCAATGTCTTTTAAATCACCTATTTATTTAATTGCAAATACAAAACATGCAAACGTTTAAGAGCTAAAATGTTCTTTTTCAATCTATTAAAGTCCTTAAATTTGCACCTTTACAAAACTGACTAAATAATTTAAGAAACGAATAATTTGCGGCTTAAAAATAATCTTTATTCTGAAAAATAAATAATTATTTAAATAGGGAAAAGTGAAAAACTGCAGTTATACGCTCGAGTTAAAATGAATTGAACTCAACTTTTATCCCAACAATTTAGCAGATGACTAGCATCCCATGGATCTAGAAATTCTAGCAGAAATGTAATTTCCTGACATTTAGATGTATAGAGAAAATCTTTTCTTCCATTAAATGCACATCCATTTCAATGTATTTTTTATTTATCCCTTAAAGTTATTATATAATTCAATATTTTGCAATTATAAATGTTTAAAATCAATAAGGTTTGCACCTAAGCGTCCATATAGCTTTAGGATCATCTTTTCTACAGAATGTTTAAGAATTTTGTATGTTTAACACATTTTTGTTTTTTTCCAGATGCCAAACATAATACAATTTTAATGGTAAATTTTCAAAAATGTAAATGGAAAGGGGTCGATTTTCTACACAGACAAAACTCTTTAACTAGTGCATGAATAGGATTGTGCCACTCACTCGTGACCTCTGGGTACGGTGACATCATGTGCACGCCCTCTATTGTGTTCATGCATTTCACAAGCAATGTTTCTGTTCATAGTGTATATATGTATTTTACAATCCCATTTGGTTGTAATATCTAAAAGGTTTACCTTTTGAACACAGAGCAGTGAGATCAGGAGTCTGTAAGGCAGGGATTGGTAACGGTTGCGTCGTTTCAAGGGTTATTGTGATGTTGTCCTGACACATTTGTTACTGGCACTTCTTTAAATGAGATTTTACTTACAAATAAAAGCAATATGTAATATTTAAATGGTACGTACATTGTTTATTCATGTTATAAATACACTTTTCTTCTCAATTTACTCTATAAAACAATATTCATAAAGTACAGTTTCATGAAGAAAACAACAGCAAGTGTTTGTACATGAAGCTGGTTCTCGGTCCATCTCATGAACTTCTAGTTTGTTACACAATATTTCCAAAAGCAGGCTGCAAAGGAATAGAAAAGGACAATTATTTCGCTTTTCCAGACGCTTTACACTTTCCATATCATTCCACATTAACCCTGGGGCAGTCTGACAGACCGTCAACAAACACACCCCACCAAACATCCATGCAGGGCAAAGTGGCTTTTCCAAGACAACAACAACAGAATGAATCTGGCGAGGGTTCAAACAGCCAACCCTTCAGTTACAGAAGGACCAACTACGCCATTTGTGCCCCAATATGAAATCTGCATTTATGGGATGCTCACCTTCACAAAGGCACGACACTCAAACTGAAAATTTCAAGGCAGCCCACTGCACAAGAGTTTTGCGTTCCAACTGAAATGTTAAAGTTCTACCAAAAGTTGTGCCAAACAAATGATCATTTGTAACCTCCAGACATTTTACATTTTCTTGTAAAATTACACACAGTTTAAAGTCTCATACTCCTAGAGATTTTAGGTCCTGACCGCCGCAGTCAGACAGTGTCATCCAAAGGCCTCTGCAAAATTAAACTGCAAAGTATTTTGCCTTTTTTTGACCGGTGTTTCATCTCTTAATCATTCAAATCCCAAATTTTACCAATTGAATTCCCAGTCCACGTCTAAACGCATCAACAGTATTTAAGCAGTTTTCGTATTTTGGCAACAGTTTAAGGGGCAATTGAAATGTTTAAGTTAAACATTTCAACAAATGCTATACATTTTATAAAGTTTTGTACCATTTTAGACCTCGTACTTTTTTCTTCCAGAGATTTTATATCATGATCACCAAACTGAACACTTGGCCAAATGATGGTTCGGTTCCAAATTCACTTTTTTGGTGTTTTAAAAAAAGAAAAAGGATGTTTTACTGTTGTCCTAGTTCCTAGTTCCTAGTCCTAGTTTAAAGTCAGAATCAATATCTTTGTGATATATTTTTATACTTCTATACTGATCATGTAGCCTTCAGTAACACAGCCCATGGTATTCAACTTTTATTTTTATCCCAATTTCAACCTAAATAATGAAATATCTTGGCAGGGGTTGATTGGTATTTCGGAAACTGAAGGTAGCCAAACAAAAGTTGTGCCAACAAATGCCAAGTTGTTACCACTTTATCCACACTTTATATAAATCCACGCTTTATATTTTAACACAGTCCATCCACACATTTCCAAAGACCTGTGCAACGGTAAATTTTTTAACTTTTTTTTGTCCTCCAAAATTGTAGCCTACGGAGGCTTGGTAGGCTGCGACCTCTGAAGGACTTCATTCACCAAATTTGACAAGTTACAATAATACCATCCAAAATAAAAGCAGAAAAATATTCAAAACTCAGTTGTACTGCCACCTGGTGGTCATGACATTATAAATTGTGGTTTTCACTATTTTTGTTGGCCCTATTTTTCAGAAATTCTGAACATTTCTCTTCAATAAAGATTGGTCATAATTCATAGAGCAACAAACTTCCCACTAAGAGGCGGTAGGTCCAAGAGCTTTTTAGTCTCGTCATTCAGCTTTAATTTGATATAATATTGTTTACACTTGTGTTTTTTGAACGGAAGAAAGCTAGTTGGCACAAGAAAATATATATTGCAGTAAGTTACATGGAAATACCTTTAAAAAAATATGGGAATTCTCATTTTTTCATGTAAAATCGTACCTCTCTTGTTGTGTTTAGGTAGGTTTTGTGCAGATCGTAGAAAGGCTTGAGAACGCAGGTTATCAGCTGCTGCTAGTTTCATGACGACTGCTTTTAAATCATCCACCTAAACACTCAGTGAGTCATTATTAGGTTTAATGTTATGGTTAAAGAGAAAGAAAAAGAAAGGTACATATGAAGCACTCATTTAAACTCACCATGTTATTCATTTTCTCTTGCTGAAATGTCTCTTTTGCATCTGAAAAAGTACGATCAAGAATCTTATTCAACTGCAGAAAAGTTCATAAATGAGACAATATCTACTAGAAGAACAGAAGAGACATGTCTCACCTCTCTGAAGGAGGATGGGAAGTACATTTTTAATGTCCCTTTGCTCTGTTAAGTCATTACTTTGTCCGTCTTCCACCTCCACCACCAACTTCTGAAACAGTTCTGCCAAAGAATGTTAGTCATTTAGCCCAAAAACTTGGGTTGTTAAAATCTAAAACTCACATTTCATTTGTATTTTATTAGATCCACATGCAAATAGGATCAAGTTTTTTTTTGTTTTTGTTTTTTTCCATCGAAACCTGCATCCACTGATTTTCACACTATTTTATCTCATAAAAGGTCAGAGTAAATTTGTTTCTTGCTTTCTTTAATTTATTAAATCCAGATTCAAATATGATTTTGACCTTTTCAAATTTCCAACATTTTACTCAAACTTTACATTTTTTTCTAGTTTTTCCATCGAATGCAAGAAATTTCGAAGAACAATGGAAACCTGCATCCACTGATTTTCACATTATTCTATCTCATAAAATGTCAGAGTAAATCAGTTTCTTTCATTCTTTAATTGATGAAATCCAGATTCAAATATGATTTTGACCTTTTCAAATTTCCAAAATTTTCCTCAAACTTTTTTTTTCTGTTTTTCATTGAACGCAAGTTGTTTCGAAGAACGATAGAAACCTGCATCCACTGATGTTCAGATTACTTTATCCTATAAAAAAAGGATATAAAGCAGTTGCATTCTTTTAATGGCAATTGAGCAACCCAAGTGATTGTTAGCCATCACCATCAAAAACCATCTTTAATGAAAAAAGACCTCACCTTCCTGTTGCGGCAGGGATGAATCTGAGTACAAAGGCAATGCTTGAGTTCTCCGTGCCGAGCAAACCACAGCCAGAATGTAGAGGAGACCCAGTGACAACATCTTGAGAGGTTTGAGGATGACTTCAGTCTTCTGTAGCTTCCTCTCGACCAGGGGCATCAGTTTTATATCTTCTGAAGCCATCTATCCTGAAGCGATCAATACTGGTCATGTCAGCCCATCCCTGGGTTTAATGGTTTTGACGTGATGGTTTTCTCGTCATAGACACAATTAACGGTGTGCTGTCAATTCAGCCAGAGCCTATCTCTGCTTGCACAGAGAGGTCTAACAAATGTTTGCTCTTCAAAACACATTAATGACTGCTTCAGCTCCTCGGAATCCTTACGTTTTTTCCTCACGATTCAATAAAGTACCACTTATTTTCATTGCCAGTGTTTTGGAATTGGAATTTGAAATATTATTTAGTTACAAATGAATAAAACTGGTTAATCAAGAAGCCTTCACCGGGTGACATCTGACCAGGTTCTACTGCATCTCCTGTGCTATATTTATCAAAGTGAAAGGTACGTAATGTGATGGAACAAGTACCAGAGGAACAAACGGTGAAGTGTTGTGATGGATTGTTTCATCTCCGGATTCGGAAATTACAGGCATAAGTCGAGGTCCAGCATCTCTCATCATCCATTGGCAATGATAAAGCATTGTGTCAAAAACAAAGAGTAAAAAACAAAAACATGAAAAAGAACATTATACTGTAGTGTCCCTTTAAATTGTGCAACAGAGCACCATCATCTGACCATTGAATACCTAATTACATCAAACATTTTCTTTATGCCTTGATAAGTTAGCAAAATTTTAGATTTCTTGGCCATTTTTCAGAAAATATGACTGATAAAAATTTTATTCCCCCACTTGTTTACTCTTTTTACATCATAATGCAACAGAATTTTTCCAAATGTCTCTGATCAAAAGTTGCTTTACTATTTTGTAAACAACAGAAACCTTTCTAGTTGCATTTAAACAAAAAAAAAAAATTATAAAAAATAGCCATATGCATGAGCCATTCCACCACACGCTCCCATTTCTGCCCCCGGGACTTCATATGTAGAAAAAAAAAACATTAAAATTGATTCATAAATACATTTTTCATTACGAAGCAAAGTTTACTACGCATTATTCCTATTGCAAATTTAAGCTAGAACATTTTAATATTGGTAAAATCCACGTAAAACACAGACAAACAGCATTTATTGCTCGTCCCCAGCTAACTATCCACAGAGCAGCGCACTGAATGCAGAAAGAGAGATGCACATCTGCAAGACTCACTCAGAGAACAACATACTGGTAAACCACACGCAAGGCCAGGCTTCCCAGTAACTGAAAGAAAGAGATACCAGATTTGGTTTCCAGTTCATGTTTAGGTCAATGCATTTGTAAAATGTAAAAATTGTTTACGTTAAAATGTTAGCAATGTAAAAAAAAAATAATAATAATCTTAGCTCACTCATTTATTATTTGTACATTGGACATTGTGATTTCCTTGGACTCTTGTAGAAGTGATCATTTTAAAGTGTTTTGAACATTTATATATTTTTTCAATTTAAAAAACACTTGCACAAACACAAAATATAAATATGAAGTACTGCATCTTAATAATTTTCTGTTTCCTACCTTGTAATTCATTGCTGATATTCATTGTGAGACCAAATAAACATGACCAGTGTATTCGTAGAGATGAATATCCTTAATTATTAATAAATTCAGAAGAGTGGTATCAAAGTGGTAGCCCTTTGCATTAATCAGAACCCAGGAAGTAGCTCTCGGTTTTAAAAAGGTTGGTGACCCTTGATTAAGACTCATTAGCACCACCTTGGGGTTAAGGACACATTTTAGATGTGGTTTAACTATTTAATTTGTATTATTCTGCCATTTTAACAATTCTTGGATGATTACGTTTTCTAAAATAGGATCGGTGGCATGGTGGAACAAACCGGCAACAGATGCGATTGTGGCGGAGGTCTCCGCTTGCAGCTTTAATTTTCAATTTATTACCAAGAAACATAATAAAATATTGCTCCAACAGTATATTTAAAACGTAAATAAAATGTTATCCTATATTTATTATTGTTTGAGCTTGAGATGCTCCGCCTACTTTAGTCTGATTGGCCAGTAATCAGAAAGTTGTTTAAAAGCTGTTGGTGACACAAGAGACTTACAATGTGGCTCCATAGATATAAACCATAGTACTCTATAGTTTCTCAAAAATGAACATTTGTACTATTTCCACACAATTACTCGTGAATATATCACTCAAAAAGGCAAAAACCTGCAGTATTGCACAGACCTTATTTTATTGCACTCAACAACCAACAATATCCTTAGAGAAGCAGAGACGGTGAGATAAAACAGAGCTTCATGTAATTTCTAAAACGAACACCAAACAAGGAACATGTTTAACCATAACTCAATCCTTCGTTTCACACGTTTATAAAATAATGACATTTCATAGAAGTATCTGCTTGTGGCACACAAAACTACTTACAAATGGTGCTTTTAAATTCTACAACCTCTACAAATGAAATAAACAGCTGCAAAAAAACATAAGGATTCTTAGTCAGGATAAAAGCTCTGTATAATAATTATATTTTTCAAAATTCACAAAACATCAAAATCGGTGAAAGAACTAGTCAAGGGGTTATTTTCAACAGAATAGAAAATACTGTGAACATTTTAATACTAATATCAATAAACAATCCAGGTCACACAAGGTCTTATAATCGACATATTCAGTTGAAAACCGTAGTTTATTTTGCAGAGCGGCATTAAAAATAAATAAACTAATTTAACCATTGGAGGGATCTCAAACCACTCGGGTTCTGAAAGAAACAACCTCCTCTTAAATACACAGGTGATGCTCATAGAATTAAAATATCATTGATTTATTTCAGTAATTTCATTTAAAAAGCAAAACGTGCAAAATAAATACATTCAATCCACACAGACTGATGTATTTCAAGTGTTTATTCTTTTAATTTTAAAGACTATAACTGAGAACTAATGAAAACACCAAAGTCAGTACCTCAGAAAACTATATAAATATTGTGAAACATTGAACAAAACTGGTGCAGCTCTCTAATTATTTCTCTTTTTGTATTTATGTATGCAACACAACCATGGGAAAATCATGGTTGGCCACATCATGATCACTGACACCTTGCGCAAGGAGGGGAAGATGCAAAAGGTCGTTGCAAAAGGTTTGGCTGCTGTGCCCAGGTGGATCAATAGACAGATGAAAAGAAGGGAAAAGTGGTAGAAGCAATAGGGATAGCCGCACCTTGGAGAGGATTGTGAAACAAAACTCAATTCAAAAATATGGGTAGATTCAAAAAGGTTTGCAAGACATCGTATTCCTTGTGGCAAGCCCCTCTTGAACACAAGACAGTGTCAGAAATGTCTTTTCTTGGCTAATGACAAAAAAATCTGGGCTGCTGCTGCCTAAGTTATGTTCTGTATTGGAAAGGAAATTTTTGTATTTCCTTTGGAAAGTTACGAGAGCTTGAGTCCATTGTAATGTTTCCATATGATCGGCTAGTCGTTCTGAAGTCCAAAGTAAACCCAGCCGTCTACCAGGATATTATGATTCTATGATATTATAATAATATGATCAGCACATGTGCAAAAACTACCATTTCACTGGGTTGAAAAAAAAAAGAAATTTGGCAAAGAAAAGCAATTAATTGAGAGCATTGCAACACTGTACGTATTAATACTGAAACATGCTTGATTGCAACTATAACGTTTCAGAATATAATTTAGCAGAAGGCAAAAGTAGAAGTGTCAAGTGTGCTGTAAACATTTCAATCTGTGTTCAAAAATTCAGTTAAATAAGTGGCAACTTCTCCTTGGGTAAAAAGACACCAGAACAAATTTAACCCCAAAGCATTTCATTGTCTTTTTTTATTTAGCAAACAATAGAAAGATAATTTGTAAGAAATCAAAAAGAATATTCTCCATCTAATGTGAACAGAGTTCAACACAAATTTACTTTCAAAATTAGACCCATAAGACCCAAAGTCTCTTCTCCAGGGAAAGCATGAATCAATTAAGGGAAGGAACGTTTATGAAAAACAAACGCACACCTTGAAAAGGAAGGTTTTGAAGAGAAGAGACTTGGCTCGAGTCTTGTGGATGACACGTAGACTGTCTGAAGACAGAATAAGTTTAGGCTAAGCAGCATTAGATGAATAACATTCTCTTTGGTTGAATCAAGTACATAGGTCTTGAATGTTGAGGAATAAATCCAGATATTTTTTTTATTACATTTTATATTTGAAGAGTTTGGTTCCAAAACGCCCAAAATTGCCACCAAAATATTCACTTCTGTCGTTGTTTGAAAAATCTTTGCTTTTTTCTCTCATTAAGTTGCAAAACAAAATTCAACAAAACCATTCAGAAGAATCCACAGTGATCCCATGACTAGGGATGTAAGAGTCACATCATGGTTAGTTTCGATAAAACACAATGCTGTTTTTCCACTTGAACAATGATGGAGGTATATCTTTGAGGACTTAGCAATTTAAATGATCAAATTCTCTACGTTTCACTAAATTTGAGCTTCTAGCACCACAATAGCAATGCTATGGTCACATTTTTGCCCACTGCAATTCTGTCAGCATCATCATCACTTTAGGAGAAAACAATCCGCTTCCACACAAAATTTATTTTTTTTACAAAAAAAATAAATCCAGTGTAATTTATTACACCGGAATCGCGCATTGATGATGCCCACTCAAAAAAGACAAGTCTTTTTAAGAGGCGGGTTCCAGGCAAGGATAAATAATTGGTTAAATAACATATTAACAGAATGATGTTTCTCAACCCTTTGTATCTGAAGAAAGATGCTGTTCATAGTGAACACAACTTTCTCTCTCCATATGGGCCATATGTTTGACTCTCCTATTAATTTTATATAATTTTTAAAAATATAAGTGTCATGCAGAATTGTTCTGTACGCACATGTACCAAACTGAATGCCTCGTGTCGTTCCAAATGAATTAGCGTATCGCACCAATTTTAAAGATCATTGTAGTTTACCTAATGTCTTCAAGGCCTGGCCCCTAGATACCTTGCTGACCTGCTTAAGCCTTATGCTTCCTCACTCTCCCTTAGGTCCCCAAAACTCCCAAACACCGACAACGTTCTTTGATCGAAAACCATGGACGCCAACAGGAGCGCGCACATCTGATGAACGAGTAGTTCCAACGAGTTTCGTATTGCAGGAGAAAAGAGGAATTGTGGTGCACTATTTCTTTTCGTAATTCCAGTATGATTTTCAATATGAAAATGTGGAATGAGCGCCACCGAGCTGCCCCTACCCATATCACCAAAAGAGCCAGCTTTCCACGGTCGTTCTCTTATATGGCAGTATGAAACTTTTTTTTTTTATTGCCACCACTCGGTTGGTCAGATGAGTGTTGGCCAGTTTGAGGTGTTGAATTTTATTGTATGTCTATTTATACTTTTATCGTTTCATTTATGCTTTTATAGTTTTAAGTGATTTATTGAAGTCTTTGTAATGTGTATTTGCTAGTGCTGTTCTCTTATGTTAATGTTGTGTGTTTTGTTTAGTCATGTACAGCACTTTGGCAAACAACGTTGTTTTAAAAAGTGCTTTACAGTCCAGCCCCATGGTATGGCGGACAGTGCGTCGGACACATACGGGCGGTTGCGAACCCAAACTGCTGTCTTTCCCAACCCTCCCCAATCTTTCTCTTACATCACTTCCTGTCCTGCTTTCATCTTTGATTCATTCATAATATTAAACAAGAAATGTTATTTTTAAACTGCACATCAATTAATGAGTAGAATGGAATTTTATACATTTGTACGCAAAATAGAGTTGATGTGAAAATAACTTTTCCTTTGTTATAGATTATTATTTTTTAAACCAAGTACAAAGAATTTGAAGCAAAATTATGAGATTTAACAGAAAAGGCAGCTTTATTTCACTTAAACATTTAGACATGATCATCATTTATTACTATCTTTGTCTTGAAGAGGAAAGGAGCAGTTTCAGAAAGAAGAACCCCTCTCAGAGAAAGACAAGAACATGCTACTTTATATAAGGAACTAGTCACTTCCTGTTTGCGATGTATTTCCTGTTTTGTCTTTTATTATTATAACTTGTTATTTATTGTATTTGTCTTAATTTTTACACAAAATGACTTGCATTTTAGGCCAAAACAGGTAATGTATTTAGTGTTTTGAGAGGAAATAGTTTAATACGTGTTTTATGTATGTTATAAGATACTTGTTATGATCGTTAGAAATTGTTTTCATATAAAAGATTTTTTTTCATAGAGTTTTGGAACCAAGCTCTTCATTTTCACCTGACAGAGGAGTCACAGTAAACATCGACAGCTAGTTGGAAACAAAGCCTGATAAACCGCTACTTGTAAGGCAGTGACTGGGGTAAATATGTCTGATTACATCTAGATCTACCCTAGAGCTAGGACGATATGGCAAAGGGATCTAGAGTTTCTCAAAGCAGATCGAGCAGAGGAGGAAGATGGAATACAGGAACATAAGCCCCAGGCCTAGCCTCCGGTCCAGCCTCCAGTGATTCAGATGCACACTCAATACCTGCACAGAGACGAGGACCAACAAAGAAAACCCTTATAGAATGTGTGATGAGAAATGAGGTCACGCTTTCAGAACGAGGACCTTACAGTGAGGAAGACCGAAGCCAGGAGGAGGATCACTGAGTACACCAGTCCCCTGCTGTTGATGAAGACCTGGAAGAAGGCAAGTTTATTTATATAGCACATTTCGTACACAGGGCTGGTTTATGTTGGAAACAAAGAAAAAAAAAGAAAGTACATTTAATAAAAATACGTCATATAAAAGCATAATGATTACAAACTGAAAATTAGGCATAGATTAAAAAAAGTGAAATGCAGAGATTAAATAGTTGTTTGGACATTTATTCTCAGACGCAACTGAACAGATCCTGGATTTAAATGTGACTAAAAGGGAAGCTGCTTCCATCAGATGAGCTACATCGCAACTAAAAGAGTTGTAATCCCAAATTATTTGAACCAAGGAATCTCAGTTGCCTGTTTGATTTGTATATACTACGCATGTCTGTTCGGTATTTAGCTGCTAAGTTATTTTGACTTGTATACAAGCAGAAGAACTTTGAAATCTATTCTGAAGGAGACCAGCTGCCAGTACAGAGACTTAAGAACTGGTGAGATGTGTTCTGACTTTCTAGTTTTGGTTAGAATCCAAGCGCTGCATTGAGTAATGAAGACCATTAAAAAGCTCAGAATGCAGTCAAGCTGTTGGAGATGAAAACATGGATCAGTTTCTATAAATCCTCTCTGGAAGCAAAGCATCTGGTTCTTGCAATGCTTCTAAATGGCTTTGACATGAGATTGGAGTCAAGAATATCCCCAAGATTCCTGACCCGATTTGTAGTTATTAGGCCTTTGGCAGTAAGAGAAGCATCAACCTTAACACCAACCTAATCAACCTGTCTCTGTGCTGAGCTCTGAAACCATGGTAACAATCCATGTGTTCATTCAAGGTCAGGAACTCAGTTAGTTGGTTTTTCCATAAATCTTTTCCATAATTTTACTAATAAAAGGGAGATTTGACGCTCTGTAGAATATTATCCAACTTTGTCTTTTTCAATAGTGGCGTCACCACTGCAGCTTTTAGGGATTTCAGGAAAGAGCCAGAGCACAAAGAGGTGTTTATGACTATTAAGAACAGTTTAAAAAAAAAGCCAGAGTGTCAAGACCACATAGGATCAAGACAGATGCTTAAAAACCCTTCTAGAGCTAATCGATTTGAGCAAACCAACAGTAGACGTGTATAATTGAATGCAATGCTAAATAAATACACAAACATTTAAGATTATATAAAAGGATTCAAATACAAATCAAGAAACAGCCATCGTTACTGAAAAGACATTTTAAACTCACAGTTGACCCATAATCAACCACGAGAGTTCGCAAAGCCCACGGGAAGCCGAGACCCAGCAGGATGTCAAAGATGTTGCTGCCAATAGAATTGGACACTGCCATGTCTCCCATTCCTGCAACAGAATTAATTTATTGCTCCTTTCATCAACAAAACTGAAGCTTTAGCTAATAAAAAGAAAGAGCAGCGTAATCTAATCACCTTGACGGGCAACTATAAGACTGGCCATACAGTCTGGGACACTGGTGCCCGCAGCTAGAAATGTAATACCCATAATAACATCTGGAATGTCCAGTGTAAAACTGATAATGGTGACCTGCAACAAAGACAATGTGCATTATGCAGCTGGCGGTTTCAAGTTTAACTGCACACAAGAAGAGTCCTCACCATCCACACCATGAGGTAGGAGAACACTGCGATCCAGAGCGTTGATGCCACGAAGGTCACCATGAACCAGCGCTCCCAGCGTGGCAGGACACAGTTGGGAACAGTGTAATACAGCAGGCAGCCTAAGGGCCACGAAAACGCCCACTTCACTTGTTCCCAGCACCCATCTGTGGAAAAAAAAAAAAAACTAGACTCATCGTTGTCACCTAGAGGTCACTGATGGTATTACAAGCTCTATTTTATTTTTTCGGAAGTTCTTTTTCACACATTTCCCTTCCAGCCTTTCAGCTCTGGAGTGATGGAGGCTCACTGATTGCTCTCTTTGGAGAGCTCTAATCACAACTCTAATGCACAAGTCCAAAATACATGTCCCCATTATCCAGAAATGACTCTTAGACTAATGGATGATGGTCCTTAAGGGGATGAAAATTAGGATCAGAGAAACTAGAGAAACAGGCACATTAACTCTGCGTTTCGGCCTGACTCATTGATGCAATGCTTATTTGTAGACATTTACTGGGGTGAGGAAATGCAAACCACCAGATGATTCCGTTTCTCTTTTATTAACGATTTGATGCAATTACGATTCGATAGGATTGCGATTCGATTATCGATGCATCGTGTTGCATCATAGACCATCATCCAAGACATCCAAACTGGTGTAACTCAAGTTGCTATAACTTTGCAAACTTTGTAAAACTCAAACTGAGAACCTCATAGAAACTTCGAACTGACCACAGTTTCCGTCTTTGCAAGAACATACCCTGTGCAACCTTTGTATAGTATATGAAACCCCTAGAAGGGGTTAAATATTTAGTGGGCATTGAAAATAAATGTAAAACTGCAATGAAAATAACTTCAAGCTCCCTAGCAACCAAACTTTTTGCCTTGGCAACAAAATATTCTGAATTATATCTCAGCTTTGGTAAATGATAAAGACATGGCGGGTGGTTTATATATCTTGAAATGACAAAGGAAACTCTATACTATGTCACTGAGCCCTCCATAGCAACCAGACTGTTTACCATAGCAACCGATTTCACATATCATTATCTCAGCAAACAAAAATCATAGAAATCATGGGGATTGGTTAAAAATCACTCACATTGGCAGGGGGAACATTGTGTTGTCCCTTACTCCCCATATCAACCAAAATTGCTACCTTAGCAACCAATCAGTTTTCCTTTTATAAGTCAATGTGGTTTGCGTTCAAACTTCTAGTTATCCCTTGCACGTGGTTTTAAAATTAAAACTGTCAGAGGTAGACACAATGCTCCTTTAGCAATATATACAAAGAAAGAGGTTGCTCGATTTTCTTCTGGGTGGTAGAATTGCATGTTGCAGCCACAGTGGTGAGCTGACTCCCCTCATATTTAAGGAAGCAGATGATGTGGTTTCGCTTCTTAGTTTCAATTTTTTATGGCAGTCGTGGCCTAGTGGATAAGGTGATTGACTGGAGAGCAAAAGGTCATTCGCCCCCCTTCATTGCTGTGTGTGTGCACTTGGATGGGTTAAATGCAGAGCACACTTCCATACTTGGTCCTAACGTCACTTTCACTAATTTTTAACTCTACTGTTGCCTGTTTCTTCAAAAGAGCTTGAACAGCACGTCTCGAAACCCCAAGGTCTGGGAGAGACCTAGTTGATGCAATACAACTTCCTTGGGTTGTTATCAATATTTCAATGATATCCCCCCCTCCCCCCTTGGTGACCATCTCAGCCTGTTTTAAGTCTCCTACATAGGGGTTTCAACCTGCGTGTGACATTTATGATCAGTTGAAGATGTTTGATACAGTTGGTGAATCCTACATCAGACTATAATCTTACAAAACTCCTAATGTGCAAGTGCACCTGTAAGAAGAAAGAAACAGAAATACTCATTTGTTTGATGTTTCTTTTGTTCTCTCACTTTGATCTTTCTACATTTCCAACAGTCAACCCTCAATACTTACCTTTGTGAAAACATTCTTCCTCCCTAAAATGTTTCCAAACAGGGAGGATTAGTTTTCATTGATACCTGGCACAGTAAAAGGTGCGAACGGTTCTTCTTCTGCTTCTTCTTCTTCTTCGTCCTCCTCCACCTCTTTAGGCTGAGCATCTTCTATATCTGCTCCCTGTCCAAAGTCTCCAAGCTTGTTCCTTTGTTTGGTTTCTTCCAGGGGCTGCGTCTCGCTCTCAAGGGCCCCTCCATTTTCTAGACCCCAAGGAACTGGCTCCATACCTCCACCATCTTGCCCCAGATTGTCTCCTGCTCCGCTGCCACTGCTGTCTCCAGGACTCCTGTTCCTGATTAGTCTCTGTCGCTATGTTAGGCAAAAAGATAATAAGACATTGATTTGGACGAGGTTCAGTTAAATGAAGAACAAGGAGTTTCATTGTAATCTTTTGAATACGACATGCAAGAGTAAAGCCGTGAAAGAAACGCTATGAACAAAAGACCATGAAAAAGCAAAGAAGTGGAAAGTGCATAAAGGAGTGGAGATCAGAAGTTGTGCATGTGAAAGCGTGAATTTAAGTGCACCATCAGCTCAAGTGTTGGTGAAAGAAGCCATCATGCCTCTATCGCCCCCCTGAGTACAGTTGCAGCATATTTTTTTAAACTCCAAGTCAATTGAGAAAAAACTTACTTTCAAAAGTTGTCTATACTGTGTACAGCTTGTTTTTTCTTGTTAGAGCTTGAGCATGGAAGGTGCGTAGAACTCTATTGAAATTGAATTCGTGAAAGTTTACCTCTGATTGGGGTTAAAACATTTTAATGTTAAAAAAATGGCTCTACTGCACGTTGACAGTTTGTCATAGGGGAATTAAATTTGGCACATGTGTAGGGTATGAAGACTTAAATACAAATAATATGGATTTCATTGCCAAAATCGACAGGAAGTCCGGTTTTTCGCAAAAACCTCAAACAATAGCCACTTTTGCTTGTGTTGTACTTTAGTGAGCTTCTCCTAGAGATTTTATCTGTTCATCTCCAAACTCCATCAGTTTTATCTTAAGGCATATGGGATGTTAATTGTGAAGAAGAAAAAAATTGTTACTTTAAACTGTGTGCATGGTGGACATCGAAAGAGGTTGTTATAACACGGCCATTCAGAGCAGTCCCAAACTCACCAAATATGTTGACAGTCCATATCTGTACAGGCTCGGTTGTAGCACTGCCAGGTGGCCACAGGACATTTAAAATTGATACAATGTGAAAAAAATAGTGACCAAAACACACAAATATTTGCACGTATTCCCAGCGCCACCTGGGGGTCATGACAATTTATGATGTGGTTTTCATTATTTAAATTGCCTGTATTGTACAAAATACCGTAGTGCATATTGCAACAAACTGGCCTCTGAGCTTTTATTTCTTATGCTTAAATATGGGGAAATTCTCTTCATTTTGCACCTAAACAATTGAATCATGTGCAAAAAAACCTACAGGATCCATGCTTTTGGACTTTTGGAGAATAAGGACTGATCTCTAATAACCTTACATGAAACAATGCACTAAACGGACACACAAAGAATACACCTGGGAATCCAGAAATGTTTCTATTGCTGGTTAACAATTGGTGGAGTTGCTGACTCTTGTCCCATCCAGATGTGCAGAGAGCTATCAAGCAACAATACTCAAGCTTGTACCTCGGTGATGAGCATGCGTCCGGCCATGCTGAGGCGGGTGCGGGGGGAGAAGTGGGGCGTGATCATAACACGGAGGCTTGCCTCTGAGAAAGAGAACTGGTGAGGATGCAGACTCATCAGCTCATCCACCATCACCACCGGTGAGTCCTGGACACCCACATTCTGACCTGAGACAGGGACAGTTCATGAGTCAAAAAGAAGAAGGCTCCAGAAGAAAGCAGTGAGATGAACCCTCATATGGTTTAATGCTTAGAAGTCTCACAGTGGCTGTTTTGACTGAAGTAGGAATGACGCAACTATTAATTATTTTGATTCAAAATAAAACGTGTAAAATAATTTCAAAACTGATGATTTTGAAATTTTTGGCTTAAAAAGGTTTAAAATGTGAGAAAAGTTGAATCTCAAACACCCCACATCAGTGCCATCTAGTGGTGAAAATAGGGTTAACCCTTGGAAGTACAATATCTGTGATATGGCTTGTCTTTAGAAAAACCTTTAAGGACACAAAATAGGATAGGATTATTTTAAGGATAAAAAAATGCTTGGAACAGGGTAAAGTTTAGGAGATGTTCGCCTGTTTTTTTTTAATACAATTTTCTCATTGCTTAGACTTTATCTTCACTTTTTGGGGGGATTTGTATTTTTTTTTATTAGTCGCAATACCTTTGATTTTTCTTATATAACATAGAAACAGAGTTTTTTTTTAAGAAAAAGGCCAAAATGTAGTACTCAGAATTGTATTTTCTTTTTGTACAATTTCAGGTTTTTGTTTAATTATTGTGTAATGTAATGAAGAAATATTTGTAAAAAGGGGAAGCTGGGGTTGTACGAAAAATTTAAACAAGCATTGGCACAAAAAAACAGTTTTAAAGATACTTTATTAGAACAAATTAGAATTAAAAACGCTCCAGACCTCTAAGGGATATGCTGTACAGGTGCAGATTTAAAACTTGTTCTGGGGGTCTCATGTATCAGGGTTGCACATGCAGAAAAACCTAACGAATGTCAGCTTTCACAGTCATGTTCAGATCGATCAAACATGAAATGAACATGGGAATGCATGCTTTATCCATGCAGGCTTCATGTCTGGCGTATGCTCATTTCTTTGTCAATTCCTATGAAGTGAAGCAATTCTTTGCTCAGTTAAGTCTATTGCACTAGCACTGACCCAGGACCTCAACCATAACATGTTATGGTTACTATAAAATGTGTTAAAAGTATTTGACAGATACACATACCTTTCTTCAGCAGGATCATGGAGGTGTCGCAGTGTGTGCTGCCCTCTCCGACAGACACATCCCTGCGCAGACTGCTCACCAAACACGGCTGACCTGGAATCCCGAACCTCTGCTCCACCCAGCCCCAAATCTGACTGTTAAACCTTTAAATGAACACACATACGTTCAGATTGAAGCATGAAAAACATGAGAAAGTAAATGTTTGACATTGTTTCTTATACATTTTTGGAAAGTCTGATTTTTGTAGTTCCATAATCCACAAATAAAAACTGCATTTTAAGCAGACAATTACTCACTTCATGATAAGAATGTAAACTCCATACATTGATATGAGGATGATAGTCTCCCACCTGCAACAATGATGTACAAAAACCCTAAACGACAATGAAATTAAGTGCTTTTCATCATTTTTTGATTTTTTGTGACACTCACCATATTACTTTTTCATCATATATGATCTAAAATACATAAACACAAAAATTGGGTAAATTAACCTAAACCAAGCTTGACTACAAATCAAAAATACAATGTATTTTGGTGCTTTTCCACTGCCTTGTTTGAAGTACGTTTGAGGGCTTTTCCACTGCGTTCTGTCCTAAGTACCCATCATTTGTTGGCATCTATTTGGAAGAGGCTCCATAATTGAGATGAGTTATGACGAGCTGGTATTTTTATCTGGCTAGAGTCACTACGTAGAATGAAGCACCGCGGATCTCTGATGGGGCCAAGAAAAACTCACAAGAATGAATCACAAACAGCAACGATGTCGTGTGAAGAAATTGTTTATAAAAACAATAAAAATCTCATTTTTCCTGGTTGTACAGAGCTTCATGTGGCAGAGGACAGGATGCAGTATGATCTTGATCAAATTACTGTGACTTTGTTTACAACACCCCCTTCAAAATCCAATATAAAAGCAAGAGATCCCCAAACCGTACCCAAACGTTCAAATACCAAGCAGTTTTATTTTTATTTAGGTTTTAGTGTAGTTTTAGTCAATGTAGATTATTATTTGGTTGATTCAAAATTGTCTTTTAATAAGTTAATTTAAATATGAAAAATTGTGTATTTAAACATGAATTAATGCTCCATTTCACATTGTTACAATGTTAATTAGCATTTTGTTAAAAAAATGCAATGACACATATGTATGATCTACTAAGAATTATCCAAAAAAGCGTTGACACAATGGAATTGATCTTCCTTTCTTTACAAGAACAAAAACGTTCTGAATTTGGCAATTGTGGCTTTATTTTTTACAGTTACCTAAAGTGCAATAAACATGCCAAAAATAAGAGCAATGGGGTAAAAACATGTATTTAAAAGCATTAGGAAAATATGGCAATTGAGGTTTTGAAGAATAAAATCTAGAATAAATTCCCTGAAACACACTGTGGCCAGAAACGAGGTAGAAAAAAACTGCACCAACCTCAAGAGGCACCTGAAGTTTCACCACCCTGATATTCTTTCAAATGGACGTTAAAACTGTCTTTGTTTACATTTTATAAAGACGATTTAATTTGAGAATTAGTGAGATTACCGGTAATTCAGACCGAGCTTAAAGTTTTGCACATAACTCCAGGCAAAAATAGGCTGCTAACTTTATTAGCAAACGTCTATGGTTCGTGAAAACTAAAACTTGTGCATGTTTTCATCATAAAAGAGACTTATTTAGCTCATCAGCGCCTCGTTGACGAAAAACACTGATGCCAAGCAGTGGAAAAGCACCATTTGACAATGCTGCTCACCAAAATCAAGGCCAACACAGACAGGATGTAGAAGATAGAATCTCTGAAGAGCGGCCACCAGGTCAGAGTGATGGTCTGTGAAGCAATTCATGGTTAATCTCTTTAAACTTAATGCATTAAAAGAGAGTCTTGCACCCAAAAAGTGCTGGATACTTAAATAAAGCTGAAGGATCGTTTCAAGACTCACAATGTTGTTTAGTTTTATTTATAATAGCCAGTGGGGAACCTTTTTACAGATACACCTCACACATTGAACCTCCCCCTCTACTCTTGCTGACATTATGTGAAACAGACAACCGTAACCGCTAGCAAAATCAATATGAAGATGGCCATGATGATCAAGCAGAATGATCTGTTAATAAACATCTACCAGCAGAACCTACTCGCAGAATTCAATTCAGGTAAATTTGTTTTTAATGGAGAGCAAGCCAGTGTATGGAAGAGTTTATCTACCTAACGTCTCTCTGACATTGAATACTCGCTGGGAGAGAGCACCAGAGATGTTTTTGTGTGTTGTGAATCAACGTTTTTTTCTTGAAAACGTGTTTTTAGTTGAACTGGCACCACAACGTGGAGTGTCAAAAATGTCAAAAGCATGAGCAATGTCTAGTAGAAAAAAGAAGTGACAATCTTTTGAAGTACAAGAAAATATTCTTTGCAAAATGGCACAAGAAATACAGTGTATAAAGTTTAGGAGAGGTTCACCGGGTTCTTTAGCACACTTTTCACATAGTTTTGACCTTGTCTTTGATTCTTTCTTTTTTATTTACATATTTAGCTTTTTTTTGTCTAAAAAACATGAAATTTTTGTTAAAAAACATGAAAACGTTTTTTTTCACAATATTTTCTACGCTGGATTATATATATACTACCTGTCCAGCAAAGATTCCACAAACGCCGATGATCACCAGGATATTAAAGACAGCAGACCCAACAATAGTTCCCACTCCCAGATCTCCCTTTGTGATGAAGACCCCTGAAATGAAGAGCAGACCGTCTTGATTTAAACTTGTTAACAGTGGTTATTAATAATAACATGAAAAGGCCACTAACCAATCAATGACGTGAAAAGCTCAGGGGCGGAGCTCCCCGCTGCCATGAAAGTAGCCCCTGCAACATCCTCACTGAGGTGCAGATTCTAGAAATACAAACTGCAGTTCAGAGCACGGCCGCTTCCCAGAGATTCGTGTTAGTAGGAACCATTTACACTCACCTCACATATTTTTTCCAGAGAGGGGACAAAGTAGACGTCGCACACAATGGCGAGGGCATAGAACATGTAAACCGCCTACGGTCACAAGAGCACACAGAAGATGCTTAACTGTATTTCCATCTGTGCTATTTAGATTTATTCTTGCCTTAAAAAATCTCTCTCTCTCTCTCTCTCTCTCTCTCTCTCTCTCTCTCTATCTATCTATAAATAAAATTTTCAGGCATTTAAAAACAAGCTCAAATATATAAAAGGAAAACAACAAAATCTATAAAATAAAAAATCTCTATTACAGTATGTTATTTTCAGCTCTATCTTAAGTGAGTATAAATCAAATAATGGTGAACAGTAAGTTAAATCTTTAATATAGTGCTATTACTTTCCAATAGAGTCTAATGGAGCCTGAGTGGCAAAACATGCATTAAAAAGGCTGTGTTCAATATGTAAAAGTGAAGAACTGGAGGCTATTCTGAGGATTACTAGCTTGGGTTATAAAGAACTGGACTCTACTGTGTTCCCCAGTACTTAACAGATGACCAACTTTGCATAGACAGAAAGATTTGACCAGAAATTGATTTTCCTAACAGCTTTCAGCTCGCTAATGCGGTCACTTACGGTCACTAATTGTGCAGTTTACTTGTATTATTAGCACCAAATTGTCAACAGCTGCAAATTCTAATCAATGGCACAAAATAAAACACCAAATTTAATATCATTCTAATTTGAGCAATACCTTGTTTGGCTAAGGATTTTATTTTTAAGTGAATTACTCCAGACATAAAGATGACAAACATTTAATTCAACATTAGTGAATATGATGATTAAGTAAAAAAATCTTTGCAGATACTTGGGTTTCTGCAGTTTGTAGAAGGGTGTCCCTGAAGTATTTGAAAACTGGTTCCAGCAGTCAGTTGCACAACAGCTTTTCTATATTTTCAGCGTTTAAGCAAATCCAATCCACAATCACCACTAGAGCATGAATCTCTACACTCATTTCACAACATACCGTGACAACATGTGCACACCCACATCACTTTAGGAATAAAGGACAATAAAGACGATGTAAATAATGTGTATGAGGATAAAACTATTGTATATTTTTACATTATTATCCAAGCAGGTGTTCCATCATCAAGGAAACTTACACAAAATACATGGAGCAGAATGGCGCCATGTCTCCTCTGTTCTTTAGTGAAGATGTCCTCGGGGAATTCATGGATAGCTGGGGGAATAGAAACAGGTTACCACTAATAGTAAACAAACATTTGGAAATTATCAGGAAAAATAATTATTTAACACCGTGTGAAGCTAAATCAATAACATTTGCACATTTTACTCTCTACAATAAAAAAAATGCCACATTATATAATGTTTAGAGCCTGAGAACAATTTATATTAATATATTAAATTACCGTCAAGATTTTTTTTTCTGAGTAACTATAAGCTTTGAATATAAGCTATGAACTAGAGACCTCCACTCCAATGAAAGATCAATTTTTCTGATCTGAGGAGATTCTAAAGCAATTTAAGGCCAAATGCTTTTTCTGCTCTCCATTTGTTAGAGCTTGAGCATGGAAGATCTCAAAACTGGTGAAATTTTATGTCTGATTGGGGTTTAAAAAGTGGGTGTGGTTAAATGACTCTATACCAGCACCTTTGGCATTTCAGCTCATGGTGCACTACGAGATTTGTACTGTACTGTACCAAGAGAGACATGGACACATTGACACCGCACAGGGCATGTTTATTAAAATATGGCGCCATAACAAAAGATTGAAATGGAGTCACTTGTCTCTGCTGCTTAGGAGAAAGTCCCCTCGCCCCGATTGGTCCGGTGACGTTTGAATTCCTGGGCTGGAGGAACAGGATCCTGGTGTCCGGCACCGTTCGCAATCCAAGGGCTCCGAGCTGACAGTCAGTCTCCACTGCATCGACCTTATGTCGGAATGTGGGCAGCCCAATGTGCGGAACACTCTCCCGGGGAACGGGTTCCCAGCAGGAAGTCCGGCAATATTGCAATGCCGGTGACAACACCGAATATCGTGTAGGTGAGGCGGCTCCTGGGGTAACTGCAGCTCTGCTGTGGCACATACCGAGGAGAGGCTTTCCTCCCCTTCATCCGACTCTGGTGACGAGGGGCAGCTGGCAACGCTGATCAGCTAACAATAGCCTCGAACAATAGCCACTTTTGCTTATGTCATACTCGTCATAAAGCATACAGGATGGTAAATTGTGAAGCTTTTTCGAATTCTTTAAATTAAGTGCGCACGGTGGCCGTCAAGTTTCGTTATAAAACAGGAAGTTGTTAATAACTCAGCCATACAATGTCCGATCCGGCCATGCACGTTAAGAGTGCATGTTTGAACACATCTACAACATACACTCTTGGTTATAGCGCCACCAGGTGGAGGTATATAAGGTACTTCTTTATACCAATTTTGACATGTGTGACAAGAAACTGTGACAAGAATATTTACTCATTAGCACCGCATGGGGGTCATGACCCTTTTAGATATGGTTCTCATTACGTAAATTCCTGTGTCGTTAAGTGATTTTAACAATTGTTCCTAGTGCAACAAGCTGGCCACAGCCAGGTCCTTGATCCCTATGATTGCTGCTTGCAGCTTTCATTGTTATTAAGTTTCAAAATTATCATCTTCTTAATTCAATTTAACTAAACTCTAGTAAAATAAAATATGTTGGTTCTTGATTTCTATTATATACAAAAAGGGAAACAAGTGAAAACATATAAAAGGGCAGTAAGGAGAAGCGGTAAAAATTAAAGCACTTTACTTTTAGTTTGTGTGCCTACAGGAGAGAGCAGGCAGGAATCTTTCGGCACCCTTGATCTCGCTCAACCAGCTCAATAATCAATAACACAGTCATCATCTGTTTATACTATATCAACTGTTTATACTATAGTTTATATAAATCACACTGCTGTTGTCGCCCAAATGAGGATGGGTGCCCCTTTTGAGTCCAGTTCCTCTCAAGGTTTCTTCCAAAAAGGGAGTTTTTTTTCTTTGCCACAGTCGCCCCAGGCTTGCTCATCAGGGACATATACACCACTTATTAATTTATTTTTTCTCTTTTTTGAGTTTAAACTTGTTGGTTCACTGCAAAGCTGCTTTGAGACAATGTCTGTTGTGAAAAGTGCTATATAAATAAACAAACGTGAACTTAAATAGCTCATAACTCAATATTATAAAGAACATTACATTTTTTAAATGCATTCAATAAGTATTTAAATAGACCTTTACAAAATCTAATTAACAGGGGATTAGGGGAACGGAGTGATCATCCCAGAAACTGAAAAATACTTCCCTCACAAGTCTCTACTTTGTCTTGAAATCTCCCTTGAAAAGTCTAAACATCTCATTTAGTCTGTGAAATATGATGCCAGGTCAGATATTTTCCATTCTGACTTTCATTCTGAAATGCTCTCCATTTGAGGCTTTTATCAGTGGTTATTGAGTAGCATCTAAATTGCTTAGCCTCTTGCGTAATCTCTAATAGTGTGAAGATGGAGAGTCCAGCAAAAGAGAATCAAGTTAAATCAGAGACTGATAATGCGACAGAGCTTCTTGAGACGCAATCAACGTGAAGAGCATTCTTGTTTTGGCTGGCTTAAAGAGGCCAGCTGTCTGACAAACACACATGACATTTAACTTCACATTGCTGCTGCCTCAGAACTCAAATATTGCGAAGGAGGAATTCCGCAGAAGCTTTATAAGTATTTAAATTATTCACCAAAATACCAATTGTTTATTCGGTTGAAGAATGTTTAAGGCGGGGCTTGAAAATGAAAAAAAAAACTCCAAACAGAATCGTAATGGTTCATGATGGTTCTCTAAATATAGTGTTCCATTTTCGGATCAGCTGAAAAAAAAATTAATAATAATTTTTCCAATTTCTTTAAAACATCACGTTAACAAACACACACAAAAAAATAAATACCCAAAATGAAAATTACACATGAACTTTAAATGTGTGACACATTTAGAGCTTGTGTTGGTGAGCCTCAGGGAAAGCTGGGAAGATTCCAGACACGCATACTGTTTCGCATTAGTTTCGTTTTATTAGTTTTATATTGTAAAACATTTCTTTATGTTTAACCCATGTGGCAAAATTTATTCCATATTGAGAAATAACAGCATTTTTCTGTCAGAACATGTTTTCAGTTTCAGTGTCACAAAGACACATGGGGAAAAGCTGTTAAACAATTATTAAACTATTAAATAATAATTAAGCTGTTAAAGTTTTTATCTGAAAGACTTTTGCGTGCACCACTGAAGAAACAACGACACTATTGGGCTACAGTAGAATACAGAAATACAGTAAAAATGCCAGTATATATTAACTGGATATAAAATCACAGTAATTTGCTATGAATGGCCTAATTAGGAGATAATTATGGCCATATTATGCAGTTTTTAAAGCAGTTATTATAAATATTTGAGCCCACAGTAATAGCATTGCACAACTGCCTAATGTAACATTAATCGCAAAAAGGTCTTTGAATCGCCTCATATTTTTTGCAGTTTACCCCCGTTCTTTCCACAGACATGCCTTCACCAAGCCCTTTCATGGGACTTGTAGTCCGTGAATTATGGGTAATGTAGTGTGTAATAACCGCCAGTCACAAGTTAAATAGAGCGGCATGAAGTTGTTCAAATGAGGATTAACAGTTTTCTGTGTGTCACCCAGGCTGGAAACGTACACAAAGTGCATCGAAGAGTTCTGTGTAAGTCTCATCACGTCGCAAACTTATGAATCCACCATAAACATGTTGAAATAACAAGCTTCATGCAGTTCAGTGCCTGTATATGCTGACGAGCTCTCGTGCTGCGTGCATGATATAAAGGTAACAAACAAAGTTTGGGTCTATTTCGTGCAAATATTCAAGTTGTCTTTACATTATTAACAGATTTCAGGTTTTTTGTGCAATGCTGGGTTGGTTAGCATAACCGCTAATATTGCTGTGTCACCATTTATTAGGCAGTAATGCTTAAGAGTTGAGCTAGCGATCAGTCTGATTTGTGTGGAGGAAAGAACTATGGAAGTTGACATTGCTGTTTTCAGTTCAAAAAAGCAATACAGGATTACACAAACGTGCATGAAATATTCTGAATTTTGTTTTTCTGATGAGGGAACCACACTAAAATATGGTTGGAATGTCAGAAAAGTTGATTTTCCATATTACTCCAACTCTTCCAAACTCTTGTGTGTTGGGTGAAACTATATCCTGCTAACAAAGTAGTGGCCTTGAGGATAATTGATAATTATTGACCAATCTGATTGGAGGTGTTCTTCTCACTCAGGATATTGGTGAATCTATGACCGTAGTATATGGCGTCTATGGTTTCTGTATTGCCATTCGCAGTGGATTGAAAAGCACTAAGCTTTTTTATATAATGTATCCTTTACCAAGCACCCCACACGTTTCAAATTAAAAACCACAACACAACCGAAATGGGGTTCTTTGATGTACTAATCAAACGTTGCTTCAGTCCTGTTGAATTGGATAAAGGGCATATGATGCATTTCTCTAGGGTGGCACACTTTGAATGCTTAAAGCAGACTGTTCTCTGTTCTGAAATTAGGAATTCTGTTGCTTAGTAACACAAGCCTCAAAGGGGCTACACTATGAAGAGGGCACCTGTCTACATCATTTCACAGACGAACGATGGTGAGATATGAACGAATGTGATTCAGAGAGACAAGAGAAAAAGGAGGGGGGAGAGGGGGTAGGTATCTCTTGTTTTGTGCTGTGACATTTTTTAAACGTCTATTTATTAATTATTAGGTTGGGTTATGTAAGTCAAATCCTTCCCTTTCGGGGAAGCCTTTGACTGTAATACTGCCAAATGATTGAAAGCCACAACATCCAAATTGGTCGGACATCAGTGCTTTATCTTTTCACACCAGTACCACTAAAGGAATTTTGGGAAACTTGTAAAACTCAAACTGAGAAACTTCAAACGCAACACACTTGTGGAAGTTTACCATTCTTTTAATGGGTTAAAGATCTACTATTGGCACAATGGCTTTTGAAAATAAATGGGAAAAGACAATGAAAATATTACCACCAAAAAGTTTATCCTAGCAACGTTTCTCAACTTTATTTAACGGTAAACAGTGGTGTCAAAAGAATTCACGCCCATTCCTTGAGCAGAAGTGTAGATACTAGAGATTTAAAAGACTATTTTATAAGTGGAAGTATCACCTCAAGCCTTTCACTCAAGTATAAAAGTAGGTTTTAAAACTACTTAAAGGTAAAAAAGTAAAAGTAACGCAAAAGGGGGGACACTACTTCACCTCATCAGAAAGAATAATAAATAATAATGCTATATATGTGATGATCATGTTTGAAAAAGAATGCATTTCAGTACAATGCAAACACAGGCTGAATACTCTCATACACAGACAGGAACATAACTAATAAACGCTAGATCAACCAGCTCTAGCTTAAAGCTTTGCAAAATGAACTTAACACATATGGTAAATATTAAGTATAATAGTTATATTAAATACAAGAATCACGGGAACCATTTATCTAGCCAAAATTGCAAATTTACATTTTTGTCACGAATATTACAATATAACATTTTTTTTTGCATATAATAATAACATTAGTGAAGAAATCATTTAAAAATCGACTGAAAAAAATTCCAGCTCACATCAATATCCACCGACATCTTCTCAATTTATCAAAACTGTAAATCATTCATTCATTTTCCAACCCACTTATTCCCTTTCGGGGTCACAGGGGTCTGCTGGAGCAGACCAGCTCACATCGGGCAAGAGGTGGGGGTAGGACAGGTCGCCAGTCCATCGCAGGGGAATTTAGATTACTTTGAAAATCGCAAATGCTAATTCCTTAAGTGACATGATGCGCAGGTGGGATCGTGGACCGCGTACCAACCAATAAGACGTCGGAGTGGTATATGTTTATACTTCTCATCCAACCACAATCAAATTCACTTTTTCCGGATGGCGCAATTCATCAGGATGTTTGTATTTTTTGAACAAGCCACAATTGACTAATTGCTGTAAAGTACAGATACCAAAAGTTTCTACTTAAGTAAGGTAACAAAGTATTTGTACTTCATTACTTGGGTCTATTTCGTGCAAATATTCCAAGTTTCCTTTACATTATTAACAGATTTCAGGTGTTTTGTGCAATGCTGGGTTGGTTAGCATAACCACTAATATTGCTGCGTCACCATTTATTAGGCAGTAATGCTTAAGAGTGGAGCTAGCGATCAGTCTGATTTGTGTGGAGGAAAGAACTATGGAAGTTGACATTGCCGTTTTCAGCTCAAAAAAGCAATACAGGATTACACAAACGTGCATGAAATATTCTGAATTTTGTTTTTCTGATGAGGGAACCACACTAAAATATGGTTGGAATGTCAGAAAAGTTGATTTTCCATAATACTCCAACTCCCTTTCGGGGTCACAGGGGTCTGCTGGAGCAGACCAGCTCACATCGGGCAAGAGGTGGGGGTAGGACAGGTCGCCAGTCCATCGCAGGGGAATTTAGATTACTTTGAAAATCGCAAATGCTAATTCCGTAAGTGACATGATGCGCAGGTGGGATCGTGGACCGCGTACCAACCAATAAGACGTCGGAGTGGTATATGTTTATACTTCTCATCCAACCACAATCAAATTCACTTTTTCCGGATGGCGCAATTCATCAGGATGTTTGTATTTTTTTGAACAAGCCAAAATTGACTAATTGCTGTAAAGTACAGATACCAAAAGTTTCTACTTAAGTAAGGTAACAAAGTATTTGTACTTCATTACTTGACACCTCTGATCGTACATGTACTAAAAAAAGCTTTGCAACAAAAAAAAAAAAAGGAGCTGCAAATCCTTGACTATACTCTCACCAGCTCTGGGTGTTGGCGATGTCTGGTTCTGCTCCTCTGTCTCCTGGTTTAGTTTACGTCTGGGCCGGATGAGCTCCAAATCTTCTTTAGAATCAGCTGTAAAAATACAAAAGATGAGAAAGTTTGTCCAAAAAAAAAAAAAAAAACTAAATATATACATCCAGACTAAAATATATATCCAACTGACAGGAATAAGAAAAACCTTGCACAGAGCTAAAATAAGTCTTAAATCTGGTTTGTTAAGACGAAGTGGCTGCAGGCTCTCTCTGCCCAACACATCACTGTGACTCTCGGGTACAATACAGAAAAGCTTTAGCAGCTTTCTTCATATTTCTGAATGCTTTATGGTAATTTGCGAGAGGTGCCCATATTTGTTTTGACTCTTAAAAGTGAAGGCTAGGGTCGCCAGTCAATCAAAGACCAGTCAGACACAACTGGGAATTGATTCACTTGTTTCTGAATACTGCTTTTAACAACAGATTGGAGTATCCAAATTCCTGGAGAACAGAATAGATGGGATCCATGTGTTATGATCCTTCCACCTCATATGTGAATTGGTCTTGAATATTCAGCCTGGTGTTAAAGCGGTCTTAACATCTTACAAACCTGTAGATGTCATGAGTTGAGGACACCTTTCACAATCTACTGGAGTGATATGTAGGCTGTAGACTCATTTAATACTCGTTGTTTGCAGAGCGCACGTTTTTGTCCCACAAGTACAAAATTAAATTACTTCTGGATACCTAACCAATCACCTTGTACTTCAGTACTATAAATTATACAAATCAGCACAAATGGTCGAGGCAAACGCAGAGGTTCTCCCATTTCTAAAAGTTACCATGGCAACCTAATCCGAATGCAGCCATTAATGAGTGGTGTGGAGCTGGATTTGAGCCCAGAGAGGGTGTGGCTTACTCAAGAACCAAATGACATAGATAGTTCTCATTTGCATATGCAAAGTAATCAGCTCCAAATATAACTCTAATAGGCGTATTAGAATATGCAAAACAGTGATTGCATGGAAATGCTGCATGAAATTTATAGATATTGACAGACAGCAGAGAAAAGGGTAAGATCTTTCATAGATTCATTTTTTTCTTTATTAAACAACCACGAATCCATCACACAAATCATATCGTCAAGATCTTATAAAAATAGATAGCATAGCTCAGCATACAGTTTGTTTTTTGCGGATTTGGCACTCATAAATCCACATCTGCGTTGAACTTGACATGGGGATGTAGCCATCTATTATTAAACTGAAGCGTCAGGTACTAAAAATTCCCTTTAACGTCACTCAGCTCTGGATTCCACAGGCACTTTTTAGGAGCTGCTTAGCATTCAGACCCTGGCTCCCAGAGGAACTCATTACTTCGGCAGACAATACTGGAACAGTTAAAGGCACCACGGAAAGATCAAACTATAAGCAGCACCAAGGTCGGGCGACCCAGAAGCGGGTCACAGTTTTCATGTTTATTTTTGCACATCTCTGTCAGCATCTGTTTGTGCTTTTCGGAAGAGTGTTGAACTGTCAGATCTGATGCAGCTCGTCTGGCTCTTGACATGTCCTGAGGTCTTCCGGTACCCGACAGTCAGCTTCTGTTTATCAACTATTGTTATTTATCAGGCAATTAGTAGCTCATACAAAGTGTGAAATGGAATTGTTGAACTAAGAGAGGAAACAGAAACATCTTATACTTCATTGTAGACGTGGAGAGCCGAATACTTGATTTAAAAATCAAGCAGGAAAGGCAAGGATCCAGGCTGAGGTCGTGACACAAAGTGGTAACATATTCAATCATTCATCTAGTAAAACTCCAGCTAATTACATCTGCTGTCCATCACTGAACACTGACACCACAGCTGGAATTACACTTACACTTGATTGTTTTGGATTGTGGGAGTTGTTTGAGCGGAGTTCCTCACAAAAATGCTAAAAAACGTTTTAAGTAGGGCTGGGAGATCAAGGAATTGCAATTCAGAGGCTATATTTTCCAGGGCAATTGCTTTCCCTTTAAAAACACTACCTCATGGAGACCCCGCTCCATTTCCTTCCATCAATTTGAAATCAAGTAATGCACTCTTCGTTCAAAAACCTCTATGAGGGTGGGAAAGCTTGATAATCACCCAGCCCTAGTTCTAATAGCCCTAAAAAAATAAATTCAAAGCAACACAGAATTTTGATTTTGGAGGGTCAACTGCTTTCTTCTATTATGTAATTTTTAAAGCAGTTCCAATAAATATTTGAACCCTCTGTGCTAGCAGTGCACCGGATGGGGGGTTGCATGTCTTCCAGGATATAAAGTAAGTAAGTATTAGGGGACTATGTGAGTTTATCTCTGCCTGCTTTTTTCATGTTGGCTTCATCAGACCTCTCTGGGCTGAGAATAAGCCTCTCTAAGATCAGAAAAAGGTATATGGAGTATATGGAATATGGAGCAAGAGATTTGACAGGTGCAGCCTCTGCAATAATTTGGTCGATATAGCGATCTGTCGTGGCAAAACTCTTGCATTATCTTTTCAAATATTTTTACCTACAACTTTGACCAAAAGAATGAAAACCAGGATACAGGCAGCGAAATGAGTTTCCTCCACAGGGTGGCTAGCTGCTCCCTTGGAGAAAGAGTGAGAAGCTCAGTCACTCGAGAGGAGCTCGGAGTAGAGCCGCTCCTCCTTCACATTAAAAGAAGCCAGCTGAGGTGGCTCAGGCAGGATTCGGTAAGAGTTAAAACAGGGGAAAAAATTACCTCACAAGACCTTTAGAAGAAATTCAGGATCATTTATAAAAAATGCAAAAGAATTTTGAGAGGAACCAAAATTATGCAACTTTTGTAACCAAATTTCAAAACTTGATATCGACCATACTCAGCTTTTTCTCGAAACATGACAAACTAACTTCTTATTTAGAGAAAACAACCACTCGAGAAACCCATTCAGACGAACCCACTGAGTGAAAATACATCCACTTAAACAGTCGGCTTATCGGCCACAACTGAGAAACAGTTTTTCTTTTTTTGCATTACCGCTTTATATTTGGATTCGCAATATCAAACTGTAATGGGGGCAAGAAAGGTGACTACCACCGACTGGTACTAGAGCTGGGTCTGGATCAAGTCTGGTTTCAGCAGTATATTCTGAGAGAGACGTGTTCCATAGGACAATTCTTCTCCTTCATGTTTCTACATTTTATAAAATGAAGATTTAAATAAAAATGTTTTGACATTTCATGTTATTAGAGACTCATTATGGTCATTATATTGAAACAGAAATAAATCTGTTTCAAATGCACTTATTGGGGAAGAAGACAATTATGGAAACTACTAACTTTCACAAAATACACCTTCAGCTGCAACTGAATGTTTAAATCCCTCAAGCAGCATGTGACTAAACAAAACAGAGAGAGCTCGGAAGATCACTGAAGATCTGAGGCAGAGGTGTGGTGTCCAGTATCCTGGTAACAGAGTTCGAGGATGTAGGGAAGGTCACAGTGAAATATGTCAGACTGGGGCAGCTGTCACGTTGATGCCCTTTGGAGATGCCAATTATGTGCCTACCAGTGTTTCAGCTCAACTCATGTCTGCCACACTACCCAACTCACTTGGAGGAAAATAGCTGTGAAACACACCAAAGATTTTTTCAAAATTATGGCACATATATCAGAGCAGTATGTTTGATATCCAAAGTGTGAAAAGCAGTGAGCTAGAAATATCCAACTTCTAGGAAGAATCTGAAACATGTATGATACCTTTCCAATCCCATGATGCAATGCTGGAAGAGTTCTCATGAGGATGGGATAGGATGAGATGCAAGGGGTGAAACCTCCCACTCTCCCTGATGACGGTAATACAGAAGTGACAGAAATAACCCTTCTGAAACTAATCTAAAGGGAGTTGTTAATTATTTACCAATGACTTATAAATGGGAAAAGGCAACAAACGGATGTCCAAGATAAAACATCATAGAAAAATTTGATTATGTTAATCCTAGTAACAACTTAGATTTTTATGACATCACTGACCGCTCCCTAGCAACCAAACTGTTTAACCTTGAAACCAAATTTTCTGAACTCTATCTCAGCTTTGGTAATCGATGGACACGGGTGTTGGTCTATATAACGTATAGTGACAAAGGTAACATTGTATCACTGACCCTTCCATAGCAGCCAGGCAGTTTACCATAGCAATCAATTTGGCATACCACTGTCTCAGCTTAGGAAAATTAGACAGAGATGTTTGTTTTTTTCACTCATAGGGACATGTGGAATATTAAATGAAGTCATTGACCTCTTCATAGCAATCAGGCTGTTTACCATAGTTACCAACTTGGAATATCTCACCTTAGGAAAATCCTATAGACATGGGGGTTAAGTTATTTTACTCAAATTGACAGGCTTTATGCAAACTTTAGCCATCTATTTTAAAAGGTAATTTCACAGGATGGAGTAATTTTGCCTCCAGCTGTTGTATGATAATGAACATGGACACCATTATTAAAGCAGGGTTAAAATTTAAATATGCATGGGATTTAAAAAAAAAAAAAAACTTTTTTTTATTGTTATGTACATTTATAAACAATGTTTGTTTCAACCCAGCTCCCTCATGAAAAACTAGAAGTTGCATCACTTAGAACTTGTCAAAGATTGTCAATTTCTTTCAAATTCTAATTGGAATTCACATTATTTCAGAGATTAAAAATGCACATATTTTGTAAATACGTGATTTGGCAGAATTTCCTGGTTCTACCACGTTGCTATTTAGCATGTATTTGCTAATTCTTTGCTAAAAACTCCTGTTACTTGTAACAAGAAGGTTGGGAACAACAAAAAAAGGCACCCAACCTTTGATTACAAATCTGATAAAACATTTAAATAAGTTACTTAAAATGGACCAAAACCCTTTTTATATACTTAAATATGTGTGCCATCGGAATTATTTTTTCAATCAATTTAAAAAAAAAAGACATTTTTAAAAGTAACAAGAAGCAAATGGCACCCATTTGGTGGAATGTCCAAACAAATAAATCTCGTTTCTTTTATATATTTGGGAATCAAATGTGTTATTCGTGACGGACCACTGATAGGATTAAGTCAGTTTGGTTTATTCATTTTAGCAGAAACCCAGTTCTTAACCAAATAAAAGATGTTTAACGCTCTCACCAACGATAGACAGCCCAGTAGACGACACTTCGGTTTGACAGGAATAAGAATTTAACACATTTTGTAATTAAAGCAGCTCATCAACGCACCTGTTACGTGGTTGATTTGAGCGAAGCAGGTGACAGCGATGAGTCCGAGAGCACATATGAAGATCCGGAAGAAGAGCTGCTGCCTTCTGGATTTCAACACCGCCTTCATCCCTCCTCTCAAAACACATCCATGGAGTAGAGAAGCCCTTTCTTTCATCCACACCTTCCCTGGCCTTTCTCGTCAACATACGCCGCTACAGTTCAGCCATACGTCTGTCGCCTCAGCATCTTTGACGCGTCTTTAAAAGACATCGGCTACATCTTCCACTTACCGATATGCGCCCCTTCCGGATCTACAGCTACACAACAATGCGAAAAACGGTGTCGCCGAGCGAGAGAAAGATCGATATATTCGAGTGTTTTCGCATATTGTTTCAGCTTATATTCATTCTGATCACATCCTCCATCTCTATCCTCGACACTGAGGGTGTTTCCCAGACTCACCACTGCACCCTCGCGAGCGGTTCTGAGTGTGATGGAACTAGATTATGCTGGTCCCAGTCACTACCCTAGAAGAAAATTTGCCGTGCAACGGAATAATAAGGGTCTAAATCATCATCATTATATATTTAAATTTTTCTTCATTTCCTGATATGTATTTTTATATGTATTTAGGACCAGTAGTCTATGTTTGGTAAGGTCTGGAAAAAACGTAGTAAACACAAAATGCTTTCATAAATGACACACAAAAAAAGGGAATCAATATTTGGTGTGAGACCACCCTTAAGCAATCCTTCTAAGTACATATGCACTGTCTTTGAAGGAACTCTGCTGGTGGGTTGTTCCATTTAGGTTTGTAGATGTAGGTTTTATCACTTCCCTTCATGTATTCTCTTTGGAGACTATTCCACTGCTTCCAGAACTACTTAATATTGAAGGTACATTACCATTCAAAAGTTTGGGTCACCCAGACTATCTGCTGGTGTGCTTTGGGTCATTGTCCTGTTGTAGGAGGAAACCAAGCGCCGTGCACAGGGTATGGTATGCCTTAGCAAAATAGTGATAACCTTCCTTGTTGAAAATCCCTTTTACCCAGAACAAATTTCACCTCACCAGCACCAAAGCAACCCCAGACCATCATATTACCGCCACCTTGCTTGACCGATAGCGTTCCTTTGTAGACCACTGGCAGTCCTCACAATTCCCTTTTTCTTTGTGCTTCTACAAAAGAGCTTAAACAGCACAACTTGTAACCTCAGTCTGCTTTTGAAGCGCTGTAGAACTACCTTGTGTCGTATTGCTATACTCACTCTTACCATCTTTGTGTTTGAAAAAGCGGTTTGTTTCAGTTCATGACCGTTTCAAACTACATGAGACAACACTGAATCCCTAAAAAAAATACCTAACTGTAAGAAGTGATGCTGGCTCAATATTCAATGCGGTTTTTAAATTTTCCTTTTGTTCACTTCCTCTGCATTTTGTAAATGTACAAAAATAAACAAGCATTATTAAAATTTCTGAAAGCAACATTTGCTTTTAGCATTTTCCCCACACCTTCCTAAAACTGTCGAACAATACGTTATACAAATAAAGAGCAGTCATAAATGTAACCAAATAGCTTTATTTTTTTTTCTAAGAAAGAGCAAAATGATTGGTGCAACAATAACAAACATTAGATTGAATGTAAACTATATTCAGTGCAATAAAAACTAAATTAAATTAATTATATAATATGGAATATGACAAGTGTCACATGACCAAATTGGAAACCTGTAATGGTCACTTCCTTTTTTAACTGTGCTCAAATGGTGCTGTTAGTTCTTATTTTATATTGAATTTCAATGTGAGGATGCTTTTCAGAATTTGTCTTTGTAGAGAAAAGGAAACTCTGGAAAATTAGTTTCAAGTGTGAGTTTTCACCGTTTCCAACTGAAAGTTGTTTACTCAGTTGAGCACCATTGAGACCAGCGTCAAAAGGAAGTGGTCTACCAAGGTTTCCGGTCTTGTGATGCTCTGCATATACGCTACTTAAGTCAAAACCTAAAACATTGACAGAATGGCAAATGGCACATGCATCATTCAAACCTGTTAAAACACATTATTTGGCACAGGAACAAATACTAAAATGTACAACAAATGAGCGCATGAACTACAACAGCAAAGTTAAAAATCTCTTAACAGACAGTTTGCCTTCCAAAATCAGATATTGCACAGAAAAAAGTAATTCAAAACAATTCCTCATTAATATACATCCAAAACCTGTCACAATTGGCATCTGTAATTTTAAAGAAATTACTAAAAGGAGCACTCCACTTTTAGGAAATAAGCTCATTATCTAACTCCCAGAGTTAAGAAGGGGAGTTTTACCATTTTTAACTCAAATTTTACCATTTTTAATTTGCATACACTGCACATCTTAGCATAGATTATTGAATCAGATTAGCAGCATTAGATTTCAAATGATCATAGAGTTTCAAGTTGTAAAACCTGGCTGATTTTCTAAACTATACTCTGGTTCAGTTTAAACATTCGTGGCAATCATTTCACAAAATGCCTGAAAATAACTTCCATTAACCAGTAGCAAATTCTAAAGCACATTTTTCATTTGTAATTCTGTAGTGCGTAAATAACTAAAGTACATTTTTATTTACTAAAGTACAGTTAATAACCTTTATGAGAACAGAAAACAAATTTGTTACTTTATAAAAAAAAGTTTTAGATGTTAAACTGCTTGCCACACTGGGGGAGCTGCTAAAGTAACCTTTATTAGCAAGACACTTGCTATTAGCATCCTTATCCTGTGAGCTCTTTAAATGCATTTTGGGAACATTTTTCCCTACGAGAACTGTCTCCAGCACAAGACCCGTGTATTTTTTTACCTTGAACTCCCATGAGAAAATCCCATATAGGGCTCTGCCGCTTTCTCCTAACGTTACCATTTTGTGCATAAGAGATCATACAGAAAGACTCATACGGAAAGGCTAGAAATATGGATTGATTTTCTTTCCATCAATGCAAAGTGTGAAAAATAAAATGGTTCATTTAGTTTTACTAACACAAAATGTAGTTTTTAATTATTTTTAATTTCAATTTAAATTTTCGAAAGTTTGTTTTTCAATTGACTATTATAACCTGCAACTCCAGCAAACTACACAAAATTATTTCTTTATTACAGGGGAAAGAGAGCCAGGTTTTTAGCCTAAAATGCCTAGAAAAATCCCAAATTAAATGTTTTCTTTGGTTTTAGCACATTATTTTGCAATGAAATCTAATCAGTTTGAATGATCTACGCTAAGCTATGCTAAACAGTGCTATGGTCGTATTTTGACGGAACAGATTGCCAAATGCTTAAACTTAACTTATTAACTATGGCAGAGTTAAAAAGTGCTCCCTTGAGAGTTCCGGTAAGAGCTGCAAAATTCTTGGTGTGGTCACTGTGTTCAACTGCTGCTTCAGGCTCAACAACATGCCATTCTGCATCACAGAATTGAAATTACAGCACTGTGTCAGTGCACACCTTACTTCGTGGGCTCTAGAGAACCTGTGACCTTAAAGTTGATGCCATCTCCAGGCAGAGGGGAAGGAATGAGTGGACAGAGCCAGCAGATGAACCAGTTCTTGCCCAGGCATTCCCTAATGTTGCCAAGTTTTCCCAAGCTGTAAGGTTTTCGGGTGGAGTACCACTCCCGTGTGGTCTGGCCTCTCAGCATTAGTGCCACGTGAAAGAAGAGGAAGGCAGCAACCAGCAGTAATCCCACCACACATGTGTCAGCGATGAATGCAAATGCAAAGGCCCGTGCCGTTACCTGACCTGTGATTGGAGGAAATTTCATGTTTATGCACATCATTGATTCCAAGCCAATAGCATCTCTTTTTTTCCACCTTAGTCTATCAGTTCTCTATAGTCTATACATTTTTCATGTTGGGATTTCCCGCAGTCTGCAGACAGGGATACTTGGATAACTTTGTAATTTTATCTTAACAATTAATGCTTTACTCTGTGAAAGTGTAACCGGTTAGTCATAAATCCTTCACAATACAGAAGAATGTGCCAAAACACATGTTTAGGGGCCATGAATTGGATTTTTTGTTTTTCAATTTTATTCTCTTCAAAGATGTCCAATAATATGGATATACCATACCAGTATTAAAAATGCATTATAATTTTTTTTTTTCATCATTTTTCTCAGGTTCCTGAAATGAGCAGGGCTTCTCACTCGGCTAATATTGGTAGTTCTAACTGGTTAATGACAAATATTGACAGCCACGGAAATCAGAGCATGCAGATGACTATAGTTTGGAGGTATTAGCTGGAAAATACAGCAATATCAAGCCTTAGCCAGCCAAATTTCAAATTCATTGACGATATCTTAAAAAATGAGGACTCTATACATGTTTATGTATAGGTGCTTCCCATAAAAGGCCTCTTGAAGGTGTAAGTCATGGTGAGACCCTCACCTGAGTGCTGCCTTTTGCAAACTCAAATGAGGCATCAATCTAAAGGACAGATCGCACTTTGGCGTCAAATTATTTAAATATTAATGATCAAGGAAAAATCTGTGCTCTCCCAACAAACATTCAACATCAGAGATACTCTTTAGAATCAGTTCAACGGTGTCTTTGGACTTCTTTGACACAGTGGGTGCTTGCTAGGCTTTCTCTTTCCTTTCAGGCTCATTTTAAAGAGCAACAAATATACAATGAGTATCGAAAACTTTTTTTTACCGCTAAAAAAACTGATCGTGAGTGACACAGAAAACTATGCACATGCAATGGAGTTTAAACATTGCAGGAATAATGTAATAACACAAAAATGCTAAACGAATAAAGAAGACACTAAAAATGACAAACAGATGCGTTCTTCCATACACTGGCTTGCTCCCCATTTAAAAAAATTTCTGCAAATGTTCTGCTGTTAGGTACAACAAATATTTGACTGTTACACTTGGCAACAGAACATCTTTAAATTTTGAGTCCTAAAAATTTCTCTAGCTTTATTGTTAAATTTGTTTGAGTTGAATGATTCCAGCAATTGAAAATTCTCGCTAAAATATTAAATCAACAAGCTATTGTCATCCTTTATGTTTAAAACCTAAAGGATGATGCAGATTTCTCAGAGCAGGCGCTTCCATACTTACCAGAAACAAGCATTATCCAGGGCACAAGCAAAAGCATGATGCTGTGAAATGTGACGCCCTCCTTTAAAATGAAAATGAAGACCTCCGCGTTCATGACCACTGCGTAGAGCAGTCCCGCCCACATATAGAGCAGACAGGTCAAGAAATAACGGTAATTGAAGAAGCCGACACATTGGCCGAAAAAGACACAGTGATGATCCCGTCGAAGTACACACACTTTGCAATCGTAGCAGTGCGAACATCGAGGAGGAGTGTGTGTCTCACAGTAGTAGCAGTATCTGCCGGAAAGATCACACAAGAACACCTCATGAATTGAACTCTTTGAATTAATCGTTCTCTCCCTCTGCTATTGTCATGGTGAGAGTCAAAAATATAATTATGCTTTTTAGAAAGAAGATAAAATGCTTAGGATCAATGGTTTCAAAACATTTTATAAACTATATTTGGTTTTGGTATGACTTAAAAAAATATTTTGAATCCTATTGTTCGGAGATAGAACAGTATGTTACATCACAAACAGGAAGTTACATCACAACCAGGAAAGTACCAGCGCTCTTCTTCCCTTTCCCCCTTGTCTCTTGCTTTTTTTTTCAATGCAGTTTGTTAGCTGCCAGCATCTTCAGTGTTTAAAGCTAAATAAAGCTGCATTTTTTACTATACCTTATTAAACCTTGCTTTTAAGAGTCTTCTATAATAGGTTATGATTAATATTTCAATTACAGACTCCACATGACTGTTTGTGACTGAATAAAAACAGTTTCTAATGAGATTTAAAGAGACAGTTCTATAAAATGTTTAATATAAAGTTGGAATTCTCATTATGGCCATTCTGGTGGTGACAAACATTGACCTAATTTCATAGCTACATCTTTTGACCGAGTTTTTGCATGTTTCAAAATATCAAATGTAAGACTTTTTAAGACCATCAAGAAACAAATGTAAGACATATATTTAACCTATATTGAAAAAATATCCAACACTGTAAATAAATATTGCATACAAGCTATCTAAAGCATATATAAAAATGTAAACAATGCCTGCAGCTTCGTAAATTGTTAGCAGGCGGGGGTGGGGGGCATAAAACGTCAATTTTAATTATTTTAAAACCTTTGTGATTATTTAGAAAACTACTGTCTGTGGATATTCATCATTTAAATCAGACCTGAATTTCACGATATGGACTTTTTACATTTCAACATCATTTTTGTTGGAGTGTTATGAAATAGTATCAGTAAACTTCATAAATACATGAGCCAAGATGGTTAAAAATGGATTTAACAATATACAATCGCTTTGTGGTTATTACTGTTGCCGGGATTTGCACAGAGTTCAAGGATAGTCATTTTGATTAAAAAGTGCATCACACTAAAAAGATCTGCATCCCAACACAAATCACTGCAAACCAATCGCTCAACAAATGATATATGTACATAATTGACAAAAGTACCTCCATCCTTGACCCAGATTATCCCCTCCTAGGAAGACTCCACGAATACTAGGACTTGTTTTCACAAACAGCGAGGCGTTCCAGGTGATGTTTCCCAGCATGAAGTACTGAGCAAAGAGATGTAAGGCCGTCCATACGGTGGACCACTCAGACTTTTTCTGCTCAGGTTCAAAAGGAGCTTCGACCAGCACCAGATAACTGACCTCAGCAGTGATGGAGAACACTAGCACAGCGTTAAGAACAATAGGAAGATGACGGGTTGTTGACTCGAGCTTACACCAGATTCTGCCCATAAACCGAGGCATCTTTCCAGCTTTCAAAGCATCCACTGCTCCGAGGCAAAACCTGCTCAACCTGTTTTCTGCTCCGAACGCCTCTTTATTGAAGTCTGCTTTAATCTGCGCAAAAAAATGGAGAAATAGAATTTATGTAAAATATATATTGGCTCTAAAACTCGTGTTGACTTACATTTACTGAATATGCATCTATAAAAGAACAGTGAACATTACAAGAAGTAAGTCACAAGCGCAGCAGCTTTCAATTTAAATCCTCAATAAAATACATTATGTTTGGCGATAGATGCAGACCTGCCATTCCATTCAGAAAATAGTTTCTAACACAGATTAATTCCAGTTTCTTCTTCCTACCATAAACATTCAACTCATGATGGATGTGTGTTACATAAAAATCTGCCCCTCTGACACAACGCACATATAGAAGAGTTCCATCCGGAAGCGTTCCATCCTGCAACTTATAAAACAATAAATAAATGTCGATGAAACTGGAACTATTTCGCGTTATACAACATGAAAAAACAATATATGAACAAATATATATGAACAAACTTGTTAGCGAAACCAATGACGGGCTTTCCATCTTTTGTTGCAATATTTGCTGAATAACAGTAATATATTAATAGTGTTTGAAAATTAGGTATCAATATTGTCCATGTAAACTGATCATTAATCTGCAATAATTAACTTCTTAACAAACAATACTAACTTTGGTGTGTTGTACACATTGGTAAGAGACAAAGATATCACAATATTAACATAATGAGCTACTTTGAATACATGTTTACTCTGAATTTTATAGAATTTTAGTGTGAATGGTTTGCCTCTTTACTCAAAAGCAATGTGTTTATTTTATTTTATTTTTTTAAATAATACCCCACTTCAGAATCTGGTTACATATTTTCTTTGGCCAATAGACTGATAATTTAAAAATATACGTACATGGTTCTTTGACCACTCCTTTCCTTTCTGACCTCCTTTCACATTTGTGAATAATCCCTAATCTCATAATCCACAGCTCTGTCTGTGGTATAGCACTTGGGAACTCATTCAAGCCTCCAATTGAACATGGCATTCTACACAAGACAGGAGGGATACTATCCATACTATTTACATAACAAGTGAGTGCTTCAATCAACCTCAGTTTCAGTGTTTGATTTATATCTGCCCCTCTCGAAATCAAATTAATGGTTTCAAATCCGATTGCATTCGTTTTGTAACCAAGAGAGGGCGCCGCATACTTAGTGATCTTTGTATTTTAGAAGGTAAACGTATAAATGCAAAGTTTTTCAACAGCTTTATGAAGATAGTGATTCATTGGCCTCTTTTAGTAGACTTCATTTTATATTATCAAAGAGCAATGGGACCAAGCTTGTTTTAAAATGCATTTTAAAGCCTAAAATATTGTGAGAATACAGTATTGGCTGTGCTGTGCAACGTTTTAATCACTTGATGATCTAAAATCTAATCAATATAATACCTTTTTCCTTCAGTTCTTCTAGGTACACAGTAATATCCCATGTTTTTGTGCATACTTGGGTCACATGGCCTTGTCGGAGTTTTACATTTTGGCTGCAACTTATCCATGTAGACCACTTCTCTAGACAGTACATGGGTGTGCCTTGAGAGATTGTTGCAGTATAACTACCTTGTGTCCTGTTGCTTTCCTCCATCTTGACATTGCACCTGTTTAGTTTAGTTTTATCACACTACTGAATAGAGTCCTTCAAAATCCCGAGTGTACACCCAAATATTGATAGTTTTTGGTTAAAAAAAACAACAAAACAGTGTACTTTTGGGATATTATTGGGATTTTGGTTAAAGTATAACAATCTGTGTCATAGCAACCCGCAAAGGAGGATTCAACTCCACAATGATCTTCAGTCACAACAAAGAAACCATCAGCTGTAAGAACTATTCACCTCACAATCCCAACAGCATTTATGTTTAGTTGAGTATGATATGAAATGTGTTTGCTATGAGGTTGTGGGTCAATGCAGTGGTCTGGTTACATTCACCGGCCAATTTATTAGATACACCTTTCTAGTACCAGGTTGTCATCAGAACTGCCATGATGTGAATCTCCTGTTACACCACATCCCAAAGTTGCTCTATTTGATTGAGATCTGGTGATTGTGAAGGCCATTTGAGTACAGTGAACTGATTGTCATGTGATTCATGGTTTATTGTACGGTGCTTTATCCTGGGAGTAGCCATCTGAATATGGTCACACTGTGGCCATAATGAGATGGATATGGTCAGCAACGAGACTGTGGCAATGACACGATGGTCAAAATCCTCAGTTCTCCCCCTTTGGCCAAGATCAAGAGCAGGTGAATGTAATCAAGCCTGTGCGTGACAACCACTTGAATGGGTGAAACCCATTTGTGCAGAGCACAAATTCCTTGTATGGACCACTCCATACTTGGTCTTAATGTCACGTTCCGTTTTAATTGGCACCAATTGCCCAAAGTGCACCAAGAAAATATCCTCCACACCAGTACACCAGTAACTTGACATGAGAATTCAGAGTTTCTGAAATACCGCCTTTCACGCCTGCACCAACAACCATGCCACATTCAGAGTCATGCATTGAGCTGCTGTCATGTAATTGTTTGAGAAGTTGGGCGGGTGTACCTAATAAAGTGGCAGGTGAGTGTAAATCAACTTTGTGGTTATTGAAGTAAACCACTTCCTAAACAGATAATTGTTGGTTTGTTTCATTTATCATTTTCTCCCTATGTCCAGAACCATCCATAGATCAAAAGATGCTTGTCAGATAAGAGGATGAGAATAAAATCCCCACAGAACTGAATGAGAGAATGAATAGCTCCTGATTTAAAATCGGCACAAGCTGACATCAGTTGGTGGTAATGTGTTTGCTTTAAAAGTAACAGGGCGGCATTGTTGCAGAGCCAATGGCTGGAGGTCAGCGAGCAGGAACGTAGGGCTCACATCCACAATCAGAAACTCCTCCAGGACTTTCAGAGAGCACAAGACACATTAAGTGACATGGTGGCTCAGACTGAAGCCATGAACACTGTACGGGTGAGCAAACATAAATTACCGTAAATTAAAAATATACTGTTTTTTAAAAAATACAAGCATTTTAAAGTGTTGGATTGCATCTAAATTATTATTTTGATCACGCTTCTGAAGTTTCAGTATGAAAAGTATCTGGAACAGAACTTCGCACAGTGGCAACAAAGACTGAAAGACATCAGAGTTTCTGAAAAACCAAAGGTGCGTTTTAAAGACATAAACTTTAAAAAAAAGGTTCTGTGTAGAACCAAATCTGGTTCTTTAGCTTTTAATAAGAGGGGAAACTTTTTTTGGTGACACTTCAACTGTGCTTTTTAGAACTAACCATCAAATGTATGAAATAAATAAACATTGACATAATGAACATGCCCAGCATCTGTTTATAGCACAGCAGAAAAAACTACAATAGAATTACAAGTACCAAAAAAACAATAATCAAGTTTCTTTCTGCAAAAATAGAGCTATAACAGTACCAGTGAAGAACCAAAAAGAGCTTAAGACTCTTCTTTAAAGTGAAAAGGGGCTAAATAGAACCTTCAAACCTGCAAAGAACCAGCAAAGAACCGACAAAGAACCAAAAAAAGAGCTTAAGATGTTCTTTAAAGTGAAAAGGTGCTAAAAAAGAACCTTCAAACCTGCAAAGAACCAGTGAAGAACTAATGAAGAACCAAAAAATAGCTTAAGATGTTCTTTAAAGTGAAAAGGTGCTAAAATAGAACCTTCAACCCTGCAAAGAACCAGCGAAGAACTGATGAAGAACCAAAAAATAGCTTAAGATGTTCTTTAAAGTGAAAAGGTGCTAAAAAAGAACCTTCAAACCTGCAAAGAACCAGCGAAGAACTGATGAAGAACCAAAAAATAGCTTAAGATGTTCTTTAAAGTGAAAAGGTGCTAAAATAGAACCTTCAACCCTGCAAAGAACCAACGAAGAACTGATGAAGATCCAAAAAATAGCTTAAAATGTTCTTTAAAGTAAAAAGGTGCTAAAATAGAACCTTCAGCCCTGCAAAGAACCAGCGAAGAACTGATGAAGAACCTTTTTTCTAAGAGTGTTGTTTGAATAATGTTTATATGAGTGGAATTGTTCACTGATCTGTCTGTTTTAAGATGGTCCAGAAGCATTTAAAGAGCTATATCCAGCAGATGGAAGAGGATGAAGGACACATGTCTGATGCGAAAGCACACCCAGTGTCCTCCAGATCTTCAGATCCATCACAAACGTCTCCCATGATGCTGAACTCTCATCAGACAGTGAAAGGTAATCTCTGCTTTTTGTCTGAAAGTATCTTCTCAGATGAGCTAACCAATCTTTTTTGTAGATATGAAGCATAATACTGAAAGACTCCAGCATCTGTGTCTCCAGCCCACTTGGTTAACTGGACCACCTCTAAAAAACATCCCAAAGGATTCCAAGAACATCCAAAACACTCAAGCATGGAACCAGCCGTCGCCATCCTACTTTTCTTTCCCCAGGAGTTCAGTTCACTCGTCACATCCTCCATTCCTGCAGAAAACACCTTCAGGTGAGTGGCAAGGGTTGGTGACCACAGCCAACTTTTCTCCTGGAGGAGGTTCTTGGATACTGCATCCTTTAACGGATGAAGCAAACTTACTTGAGGAGGGTCCATCGGGTGAGGTGGACAAACAAAGTGTGCCACAGGAAAAACGTAAACAAGAGGACTTCCTGAGGGAAAGGAGAAGTGGTAAAGACAACGGACGCTCCTCTGAGTTGGACTCTAAGCCAGGTTAGTTCTTTCGTGAAGCTTGATTGCAAAATATCAATGCAAATAATCCAACTTAGTGTTGTTTTTGCAAAAATCAAATCGTTTTTTTTATTAATTTCATTTTTACTCTTTAGAAAAAATAAAAATATGATTTTTCCAGACAGTTGCAGACATGTCCAATGTAGTTGACTACATGCACCCTGTAACAGTATGAAGCTAATAAAAATATGAATTAACAAACAATTGTTTCTTTTTATGCTTTAAAAAACATTTTTATATTGTATAGGCCTTTTGGAAAGGCCAAAATAATAATAATAATAATAATAATAAAAAAAACACTCACAACTGGGAAGACACTTCTCACAACTTTCAAGATCACTAGACCAGAACATTTGTGCCCTAGGATATTGATCCCTAAAAATCTCTTTGCTTGTTCCTGCAAAAAAAAAATTCTCGTTCTGGACCTGGAAAGAACTAGTGAAGAACTGCTGAAGAACCTAAAAAAGATTTTAAGGGGCCTAAAGAAATCTATGGGATCTCATCCCACAACATTCACTTTCCAGTTTTCTAGAAAAGTTGGCATCAAAGTCATTATCTTGGAATTTCCAGACATTTTTGTTGGCTTGAGTGCAACCAGATACCATGTGCACAACTTACTTTTTATTACATCTCTGACAACTCCCTAGCAACCAAACTGTTTACCTTAGTAACCAATTTACATATATCTATCTACGTTTAGGAAAATTATAGTGACATTCGGGCTTTAACATTTCACTCAAGATGAGATGGGGGACCTAAATATGTCAGTGATTCCTCCATAGCAACAAGACTGCTTACCATAGCAACCGATTTGCCATATCTCTATCTCAGCTTAGGAAGGTCATAGAGATAGAGGCTTTTTTTGTTATTACCTAAAGAACGTTTGGTATGCAACAGCAGCAAAACCTACAAAAAAAAATTTTTGTCTAGTATATCTAAATTCTGTAACATTGTTCATTTAATGCATTGCATAAATACAAAATAAATACAAAAACCTATGAACATAATCCATCATTTATACTGATATTATACCGCTTTATATCGATATATGGCTCACAATGTTGCATTTAGATGAGGAAGTCATTCCGTGTCACTGGTTTACACATCTTTACGTCATTTTTTTCTTAAAGTCCGTCTGTCTGTCGACCGTGAAGGAAGCAGCGAAGGCAGCTCTGGATCTTCTGAAATCATTGTTCCACAGGTGCAAAAGCAAAGAAAGAAAAAAAGAAACGAGGCCAAATCACAGTCCTCAGAGGATGGGAACAGATCTCCAGGGTAATTAACCAATGGTTTGCTTTTTATTATTAAGACAATAAAATAATATTTATTAATAAAAAAATACATCTGGGTGATCTAAAGCTAAAACTGAGAGAAATAAAATAGTCTTAAAACAACTTTGTGGGTTATTAACTTCTCGAATGTAAAATTTAATTGATCCAAAACAATATTTCAGACAATTGTTGTGTAACAATGCAATATTTACAATATGATAAATATTATAATATTAAGATATCCTTTTTTTAAGAAAGTGAATTGCAAACATAATCTTTGCTAAATTATTTCATTTAAACTACTGAAACTCTTTGATGTTTTACTTTGATAGGAACTGAAACTGAAAGCTTGTAATTTTAATAAAGCTAGGAATGTCTTGATTTGTTTTGTAGTAGAGAGTGTGAAATCATCACCCACTAGAGGGCAGCACTAACTTCCGTGAACTCATAGCAGTAACGATTTGTACTTTCTATTTTACTAAACTACATTAGACACCATATATTTGGTTTATATAATTATTTAATTGCTAAACTTACCGGCCAATATATTAGGTACACCTGCCAACTCAGTGCATTTAGCCATGCTCAAGACAATCCCCTGCAGTACAAATCAAGTATCGAAATAGGGAAGAGTGATTTAAGTGACTTTGAATGTGGCATTGTTGTTGGTGCAAGACGGTTCTGGTCTGAGTATTTCAGAAACTGCTGATCTACTGGGATTTTCATGCACAACCATCTCTTATCATATAAAGTGTACAGAGAATGTTTGGGAAAAGGTTTCTTGAACATGACAATGAGTTCACTGTACTCAAATGCCCACATTCATCAGTGTCTTCATTAGGTGTACCTAATAAAGTGGCCAGTGGGTGTAGATGCATAAACAAATCGCATAGTTACACCTTTCCACAATTCTCAATTTTAGGCTTCCAAGTGGTTCTCCTGCTACCTCAGAGAACCACACAGACACAAAAATGGAGGCGCAAGATGAAAACCCCCACCTCGAAAATCCTCAGAGTGGCATCATCTCAGTGAAGAAAGACGAATCTGCAGAACTGAACAGCGGAGAGGAAGAGGAGTCAAATGACGAGGATGACATTATTTTTGCAGTAGAGATTAAAGGGAAAGGAGGAATCCATATGAAAGATAAAGAAAAGCCAGAAATGGAAAATGTCAAAGAGGGAACAGCTGAAGAGGAGGAAACACAGGTGGATAAAGAAATAAGCGGAGAGAAAGCAGGTCAAAAGGAAGGGGAAGAAGGAGAAAGAGATCGCGAAGACACTGGAGATGGTGAAGATTCCACAGAGGAAGATGAAAGAGAGAATAGTTTTCTGGATGGAAACGAGGCTAGAGATGTTCAAGGAGGAGGAGGAGAGGATAAAGAAAACATTGAGAAAGCAGTAGATACTTTTGAAGCTTGTGTAAAATGCTCAGATGATGATGATGATGACGATGATATTGAAGATCTGCTCAACCCTTTCAACTCTCACAAGTAAGGTTTCTGATGTTGTATCCTGTGGCGTCTGGATAGAATTGTTTACTTAGAAACTAACATTTGTTTACGTCCTATAGGGAGCAGAGTGTGGAGGTGACGGACCAGTCAGACGGTATCTTTTCATTTCTGCATTTTTATCAACACAGCTCATTGATTAAATAGTAAAAACGGGGAATATTTTACATACATTTCTGAATGTTACAATATTTTGATATTTTCTCTCAACAGATATTTGGTAGGACCTTGTGTAGACTGCTCTGATAAGGGATGAAAAAAACTGCCAATATCTTAACAAAACAAGGTTGAATATGCAAATTAGGCAAGAAATTAGTATTTTTATCATCACTTTTTTTGGGTTGAATGTTATTTTTTCCATTAAATAGTTTAATATGAAAATCAGGTGAGAATGACTCCTAGTTAGTTTTTTGCGGAAGTTTTTTCCTGTTTTTTTTTATCGTCAAAGCTTATTAATTGAATTGTTAAAAATGTAAATATTCTACATTAAAATGGTCATTGATTGTATATTTTTGTAAATTTAATAACACAGACTTTGAATTTTTTTTTTAATATTTGGCTCCTTTCTCTGAAAGACAGATCTTTGGAAAGACTGTTGCACTCCTCTGATTGGCCAAATTTTGCATATTCATAAAGGGCTTTGATTCATGCATTCATAGTTTCATAGAAACGTATCTGACGTCACTTTTATTTAAAGAAATTAACCAATTTAACAGGTTTAACTCCAAATTTGAAAAAAAATGACAATCTCTTAACAAAAATATTTGAATATGCAAATTAGGTGATGAAGACTTCTAGTAAAATTTGGGCAGAATTTTTTACCCTGTAACTTTATCATCACAGCGTATTGGGTGAATGGTAAAACAAGTAAAATATATTACATTAAAGGGGTCATGAACATCCCCTTGCTTCCGTGGGTGTCCTCCGGTTTCCTCCACAATCCCAAAAACATGTGGTTAGGTTTATTGAATAATCTAAATTCTCCTTAGGTGTGAATATGCCCTGCGATGGATTGGCGATCTGTCCAGGGTGTCCCCGCACCTCTCGCTCGATCTATGCTGGAGATAGGCACCGGCAGACCCCCGTGACCCCCAAAGGGATTAAACGGGTTGGAAAATGAATGAAGGAATATTTAAAGTGACTTAAAATGCAAGAATTGGATGATGACTTATAGTAACCTTTAGGGATTATGATTTTTCTTGAAGAGAGGACCGTGAAACACTGAAATTAAGTAACTAAAAAACTTTTTATTGAATTAAGCTCAGTGGGTAACAAGTTTGGAGGGCTCTTTTTCTGAAAATCAAAAAAAAAAAAAAATTGCATGGCCGCTGCGTCAGGGGTGTTGGGGCATCGGGGTGGCGGGCGAAGTGTTGGGGCACGGATGGGGCCTTGATGAGGTGGGTTGGGCCATCGGAGGTGGGCAGGGCACTGGGGGTATTACGAGTGGTAACTTAGGACTGGTCTTGTTCTGATTATATATACGTACGAGAAGAATGGCCTGCTTTACCAAAAGAGAAGATAAAGAACCTCATCGACAACTACCTCAAGAGACTATAATTGATGCTAAAGGGATAGAAAAAGAAACATTATGAGCTGGTGTGTGTAAACTTCTGATTGGGTTCCTTCCAGTTGATTTAAAAAGAGTAAACACAAGTTTGACAATAAACAGAATGTACTGTACATGCAGATTTCATTTAAGTGTCCAGTAAATGAATAAGAAGTTGCTTTATTCATATATTTTATTATGCCCAGATCACAACACTGATCCAGAAGAAGATCCAGAATCGCTCCCGGAGCAGAAGCTCCCACCAGCCTCAGATTCACCCATGGGGTCAGATGAGGAGTTTGATCACTTTTATGATTAAACCTGGAAAAAGTTGACTGATGAAAACAACCGAATACGAAAACCTTGAACAGGATCTGCAACAACTCCACGCTTTGAGGATCAATGAATGGAGGGATCAGATTACAAAGGGATGAAAGGGATAAATAGATGCAGGGTGTCTCTCGTCTCTTTTTTTGTTATTTGCTGTAGCTTATCAGACTGTCCTGAAAGAAGCCCAGCACCGTCACTCTGCAAACACAGGTGGCTCCAGCAGTCAAGAGAGAATAATGGAGATGAATGCAGGATGATGTTAAATGGAAGAAGCACGTGATGCCAAAATTTCTAAATGTTTTCAATTGGAAGAGTTTCCTGGAATTCCTGGACATTTGCTTAAATGTAGCAAGACTCCGAGAGCTTTCTCATTCAGATAGGGAGCGTGGCCCGTAGAAAGAGCTCGGGCGGGGGTATAGGGAAGCAGTACAGGCCTGTCAGTGTCTCTGAGTGATGGCTATTTAAACAGGGATATTTACCCGGACCTCTGTGAAAAGAGATGGAGGGACACTGACGAAGAGGTGCAGGCAGACAGGCAATAAAAAGCTGCCGCTGGGTAAACAACATGGCCTTGTCTGCGCCGATGCAACCATGCCAACCAGGCAACTTCCAGCCGCTGACCAATCAGAGGCTAGTTTTTGGAACAAAAGCCACTGACAGATAGCTTATGGGATTAGCTTCAGATATATGTGAAAGTTTTCTACATTTTAGGTTCTAAGTTTTTGCAAGCATAATACATTATATAAATTCTATATTTTTTTCTCTCTTGCTCTTGGCGGAAGCAGTACACCTCCGCATGCTTCTCCCAACCACTGTAATCTGAATAGGCCATGAGTACAGCTCCGTTAATGGGAGCAGGAAAATGTCGGCTGTTGACTGCAGTGGTCCCACCACTTTCCCTGACCCTACCGCCTCCTGCAATGTTTTTTCCTGTATTATAGACATGTTCTTGGTTGCAATGGCTTTTTTTTAACCTAAAGGCTCATTTTTGAGCCAATTTACCCAATATATATCCATTTCTCTGTTTCTTTCTTAAATGCTACCTCTCAACATTTGCCTGTCTTCTCACCTTGTCTATTTTTGTGGCCAGAGGGGTCTCAATTTCACTGTATGCAACAGTTTATTTGACAAATAAAGGATACACCTACTACTATACAATGTGCACATCAAAGCAATCATTTGAAATCATACTCAACATTTATTTATTGAGATTAATATTGATTTAATCCACAAGATCTTCAAGTTTACTCAATTTGGTTTGGTTTACCCCGCAACAAAAACTACTACATCTACTACATCATTTACCGACAGCACCAAGTCTTCTTAGCATGGAATGAGCAAACAATGACAGATTGCAGCATCTATCTGCATCTTTTAGAGCCTGGATGCTGCATGGAGAGAACTGGAATTCTATTGGGTTCCGATCAGGAGACCATTTAATCACCTTCACCCTGTTTTTCTTCAGAAAGCAACACTAGCTTTAGACGTGTGATCAAGTGCACGGAGTGATGGCAGCATCTCCTTCAGTATAGAGCAGGACAGTGAGTTCATCAGCTCCCGACACCAGCAGCCCCACATAAGGACACCCCCACCTCAATGTTTCACCGTAGGCACCTGCATTTTTCTTTGTAATCCTCACTTTTACAGACCAAAACCATTACTTCCAATTTTTGTCTTATCACTCCAGAATATAGAGTCACAATAGTCTTTTTTGTGTATGGGCTTAAGGAGAGGCTTCCTTTGTGGACGGACGATGCCCCATCCCCTGCAGTGTGTGCCGTACTGTGACACGGGAACGGTTGCTCCAGTTTGGCTTTCATCAACACTTTTCACAGTGATGGACGAAGTACAGAAACCATGTACTTGAGTAAAGGCTGAGATACCTAGTGTAAAACATTCCTCCAGTAAAAGTGAAAGTGCTCCCTTTAAACGTCGACTTGAGTAAAAGTAAAAAAGTACTTGACGTCAAATGTACTTGTATCAAAAGTAAAAGTAATTTGGTGTAATGTAGTTCCAATGTCATTTCTTTTACACACTCAATCGTCATACAGGATAAACAAAAAAATTGTATTTCTTTAATAATTTATTATTTGAAGTAATGTAGAAATCTTGTTCCTTAATCACATGGCACCTTGCTCCTTTACTACTTCACAGCTGAGCTGTGCAATAACTTGCAAAAACGGATTTTCTCAAGTTTACAAAGGATGTCTTTTTTCCAATTTACCAAACATGACTGCTTACAAATCACACAAAAACAGAAACTAACACACCACCAGATTTCCCTGAAGACTTTCGCAGTATGTTGAAATGAAAGACTCGTTCTTCCTTTACACTACTTCAAAAGATCCACCTAAATATGGCCATGGGTGCTCAATTTCAACATCTGGCGCTTCTTCCATTATTGTATTATTGCGCTATAAACGTGACGGCGAAAAGAAATAAGCAGGAGCCGTATCAGACAGTAAAGTGCGCAAACTGCAGGAAACACTTGCGGAACTTATTTTGACCTGTCACTGGTTACACATGTACAGTATGTTGTGGGACATAAAAAGAAACGACAGGTTTTAGGAAAGTTGTCGAGTAAAAAGTAAGGTTTTCCATTTTGAAATGTAGTTGAATCACAAAACTAAAAAGATACACTAAAAAGTTACTTAAGGACAGGAACGAATTACTTGTACTTGGTTACTGTCAACCACTGACTTTTCGTTAGAAGACACTCCTGTCGAGATGTTAACTTGCGTGGACGGCCTGGACGTCTCTGTAAGATGGTTGCACTTCCATCTTTTTGTTTCCATGTTTCGATCACTTTTGCTGCAGTGATTTGACTGATATGTAAAGCTTTGCTGATCTTTTTGTAGCCCTCACCTTTTTTGTGTAAAGAAATGATTTCCTTTCTCAGGTTTTGTGACATTTTTCTTCCATGGGGAGCGACTGATGACACATGAGATGGGAAAGGCTTTTCTTGAGATCATTAGACTCGCTTTTGGTCGAACACTTGTTAATTAGAATTTTGTACCTTTTCTTCTAAGACTATAATTGGGCTTGAATGGATTTTAACTTTTTGTGCGCGCAAATTAACAAATATTGTTTCAATCAATGGCCCACATTTGTGGGAGTATTTTGTAGTGTAGAATCTCACAGAAAATGTTGATTCTGAAAGGAACTCCTTTATGCTGGACACTGTTTACAATACTGTTTTAGGCAGGTGAAAAAAATTCAATAAAAATATTTGCAAAAATGAGCGAACAAAAGAAAAAATCTAAACCAAACCAATATTTGTTGTCTATACCTTTTGCCTCCAAACCATCATTAATTCTTAAAGATTCTTAGTTCTTATTGATACACTTCCACAAAATGTGGGATTATAGTCCAATTATAGTCCAATCATGTGTGATGATCAACCAATTATAACAAACAGGTGATAGCCATCACATCACGTATGTTGAAACTCAGTAATGAACTGAAACAGACACAGCTATATAGGAAGCTTTAACAGCACAGCAACCCAAGGTAGTTATGATATATATATGAAAACCTGTGGCCCGTGTTTATAAAGTCATTCTCATTAAAATGTATTGAATAGGAATCAAGTAAGGTTTAAAGTATAGTATACAAAAAAAAATCCTAATAAAATCGGATTAAAATTCACTATATTAAGGTATTCAGTCCCTCATGAAAATGCAGAAAAGTTTGAAAGAAACTTTGAAAATCGTCCTATTTATAACTTAATCTTTTTTCATACCAGTGGAAAACATTAATATTTTAGGCTGGTATCCTGAGTATATCAAAATATTTTTTTGCTTTCATGACACTGTATTGTCAAGTAAAATATTTTATTTTGCGCCTTTTTGTAGATGTACAGATTAAGCGAATGGAGAGATGAGTTTTTAATTTTTACTTAAATTTGGAGATTTGGTCTAAGGGATGAACAACAGCTTTGCGCTTTTTGATTGAGTCAGAAAATTGCAATAGAGCAAAAATGCTAATGGTCTAATTAGATTCAATGATCTATGCTAAGCTACGCTAAAAGCCTTAGTGCCAAACCTGGAGAATGTATAAAAAAATGGTACTTGTTATCTGAGGGGGATATAAAGAAACTAATGCAGAACTAGGATGAATTTACCTGGAAAAGCTCATTAGAAGTGGTAAAAACATGCGTAAAAAACAGGGAATTCTCACTCATCCCTCGTTCATTATTACAGAATCATTCTTGGTGTGAACAGGTCAAACGTCAAAAAGCCCCATTCTCCTCCCCCTCCGTCTGCATCCACATCTGGCCACAAGTGGCACCTTCACACCCTACAAATCCCAATTCACACCCCTGTGGCTCAGAGCTGAATCCACATATGCAGAGACAGACTCTTCCGATGCAGACACCCACCCATCCATCATACGAGCAAACATCACGATCCAAGTGTGATCATCTGAAGCTCATGAACTCAGAAGATTCGGACACACACTGAGGCGTCTGTGCCCTCTGCTCAGATCGCCGTGGGTGTCCATGTGTCCTCATTGTAACCAAGACACTGCATTGGGGAGGTCCGCCATTAAGACCAGTGTCCTCCTATTGTTCTCATACACTCCAACACAATCCTGCTTAGCTGGGAATCAAAGGTTAGGCCAGGAGGGGGTGGAGGGGGTCACAACCTCTGTGCGTCGCTCATTCAGCCCAGAACAGCAAACAGCCCAAATCACAAGCTGCGTCTAGATGCAAAACTCTACGAGATACAGGGTTTCACCATGAAGGTCCTTACATCTCCATCAAGATATGAGTTATTTTGAGATACCCGCTAAAAGATTTGGTGTGAATTAAAATAATATTGGGGGAATCCGTTTCTATTTGATAAAAGGCACAACTCAATGTCTGAAATCCCCCTTTTTAAGGATTGAGGATATTTACAGTTGCAACTAACACCATTCTACTTTATTGGTCATGTAATATTCAACTCCCCGGCCACTTTATTAGGTACACCTTATTATTACAGGCTGGACCCCCCTTTGCCTTCAGAACTGGTTTAATCCTTTGTGATTCAACATCGGAAACAACGTTCCTCAGGGAGTTTGCTCAATATCGACATGATGGTATCACAAAGTTGCTGCACATCCATTATGCAAATTTCCCGTACCACCGCATCCCAAAGGTGGATTGAGATCTGGTGACTGTGGAGGCTATTTGAGTACAGTGAATTCATTGTCATGTTCAAGAAATGCTCTTCTGCGCACCTCGATTGTAAAGAGTGGCTTTCGATTTACTGGCGTAGGCAGGAACTTCCACTTTCGCATCCCATTCAAGTTAATGGGATATGTTTCATAGTGTGACCGGGCTGTAGACGCATGATTGGCTGATTAAGGAGCAGTTAGACAGGTGTACCTAATAAAGTGGCCGGTGAGTGTTTAGCTCTAGTCTAGTTTCATTTAGTAGATGATGTACATATTTATTTTTATTGTTATGATGGCTTACTAAACAACATTTCTTGCTTTAATTGAGTGTATAATCACCAATTATACCAAACAGACCTAAAGATCATCAATGTAGCGAGTAAATTTAAACCCACCTATGAACTGAAACAGACACAGCTGTGTAGGAGGCTTAAAACTGGGTGAGAAACAGTTATTCTCCTTCCAAGGTGAGGTTGAGAAATGTTCGTCTCCTGGCAAGATTGAGCACAGCAACCAGACACAAGGTAGATGTACTGCATCAACAAGGTCTTTCGCAGACAAAACAAATTCAAAGCTGACAGCGGTTTCAAGACGTTAGGAAAAACTGTAATAAAAATGTTCTCTTCTGAACTTTTGCTTCATAATTCTTCATAAAATCTTGTGCTGTACTTTATTATCAATTTACCGAAAGCATATTAACTTGCATAACTGTGATCAAGAGCCCTTCGGGTCTTCATCAACCTAAAAACTTGAATTAATTATTTAATTGTAGACTTTTATACACATGTGTTTGATGCAATGTTTTAAATATATATATATATTTAAAGACAGTGTAATCCGGTGTGAGCCAGATTCAAATCTGATGTCAATCAGTCCGCAAGGACGGTAATTTGAGCGGTCACACACCTCCTGAATAATGCGGAATATCACCACACGAGGTTGCGTCTGATGAGATCCCACCCACAAAACAATTTTATTACAACACAATGCTCTCAAATATACTTTAAAGCAACACTGACGTCTTTAAAATGTACATTTGCTTCATATTGAGTGGTCAAATGGCGGCATGGTGGTGCAGCGGGTAAAACTGTGGCCTTCCAGTAACAGTTAGGTGGGTTTCCTCCGGGTACTCCGGTTTCCCCCTCAATCCCAAAAACAAGCGGTTAGGTTAATTGAATAATCAAAATTCCCCTTAAGTGTGAATGTGTGAGTGAATGTTGCCCTGCGATGGACTGGCGACCTGCCCAGGGTGTACCCGCACCTCTCGCTCAATGTTTGCTGGAGATAGGCACCAGCAGACCCCCGTGACCCCGAAAGGGAATAATCGGGTTGGAGAATGAGTGATCAAAAAAGGTCACAGACCTGACCTCACCAATATGGTGGCTCATGGCGCATCACAAGACATATAGCAGGTTCAAGTTCTCCCCAGCTGACTTTTCCCATCAGAGTGGAATAGCTAAAGAGTGGAAAGTTAAATGGATTTTTTTCATATTGAGCAAGGAGTACAGCTGATGTCAATTAGTCAACAAGGAGACTGATGATAGCTGCGTAGCTGCGCATTTTGGAATATCTCATAAAAAAAAAAAATGTCCACAAGACCATTTCAAATACGAGTCACCTTGGCCTGTGCTTTCAAAAACGTCTAACCAAGCAGAAATGCCCCGTTTTCAATATAACCGGGAACGTGTGGATGAGCATCAGTGATCAGAGTTTACATTCTCTTTGGATTAACTGTTGTTTTGTATTTAGTAATGATTTATGGACTAAATAAACAAACCATGGTAAGAACTCAGATGTACACGTCATCTTTTGGTTTGAAAGTCTCGGGTCCAAAAACCACATAGCCCTTCGGTCCACATTACTGCAATACCACAGAAGTAAATATCAATAACATGCAAAATGAATGACAAAAACCGTATGTAGATATTTCTATTTAGAGAAACCTGAATAAAAATGTACAATATTTGATACAACGCATCTCAAAGTTGGAATTTATCGATCAGATCTTTGTCTCTGTTGTAGGCTAATCCAGGACTAGCAGATTCCTCCCGGACCATCTTGACTTGATCAGGAATTTCAGAGCAGGAAACGATGTTTATCTTTTACAATGTGAGCAGGACAAAGCCTCTGCTGAGCTGATTCTGCCCCAAACACTCTCTTGAGGAATTTCAAACATGCAGCAGTTCGGTACGTGAAACCCTCAAAGTGTGATGGTAATCTGGCTCCTCACAACCAAACACACAAACAACACAATTAACACTTTCTGGAAAGCTTTTTACTTTGGATTTACAGAGTAGAATTTACACAAAATCAAATCAATCCTACAGCTTTGGAGAGTCCACCAACTACTATATACAGGCATTAAAATAATCTAAACAAAGTCATTTAAAGCTACAACAATTCATCAGGAGGAACTGAGGAGAGGAGCAGAGCACATACTGAATCCAGGATAGCACACAGATTCTCCGGGGTATGAGGAGAAGCCTCCATGGAGGTTAGACTGGCAATAAAGGGGGTAGCTCACAGGACTCTCACAGTACTGGAAGTCTAGGAGTCGAGGGACAGAAATAGGTTGCTGGGATGTTGCCTCACAGTGCATGCTGGTTTCCAATGAAGCTCCTGGGATGGAGTGAAGACTGGGGCCGGCCATTGTTGTGAAAGGTACGCTCAGATGTGAGGAGATTTCAGGAAGCTGAGTGGAGAAATTCACCGGAGAGTGAGACAGATGCGGAGAAGGGGATTTGTTGGCGTTGGTGTACGTTATCGGTAAACCAAACGAACCGTGTGTTGGGTCACTTGAAGAAACAGGTGATTTACAAGACGCACTGTGTGACTTTGCCTCCTTTTTTTTCCTGCCTTCCACTTTCACGGAAACTCCATCCAAGGTTTTAGTTGTAGCCGTTGCCTTCTGACACTTGAAGCGCTTCTGGCGGCGCATATAGCATCCATTTTCGAACATGTTCCCAGAGTCTGGATGCAGAGCCCAGTAGGAGCCCTTGCCAGGAGAGTCCGGTGACCTCGGCACACGGACAAAGCAGTCATTGAAGGACAGAGAATGGCGGATGGAGTTTTGCCATCGTTGCTGGTTCTGTCGGTAATAGGGGAAGAGTTGGCGTATCCAATCATAGATCTCATTGAGGGTGAGCCTCTTAGTGGGAGATTGCTGGATGGCCATGCAGATGAGAGAGATGTAGGAATAGGGAGGTTTGGTGTGGCTCAGGGTGCGTCTGTAGACTGACTTTAGTTCAGGGAACTCGGGTTGGCTGGAGATGCTCTCGGTGTATAGTTTGGGGTTTGCTGAAGGCAGGATTCCTGGTGGGTTTGCTACTGAATCACTCGTAGGCCCATAGTTCTGGTAGTGGTGGCCTGTAGGGGTATATCCTCTAGAACCCAGTGGTAAGCCTTCTGTTCCATAATACACCTGTAAGGATGACATGATTTTATTAATTCTAACTAATTGGATGCATCAGTCTGATAATAGCTTACAGTAACTGCATGAGTCTGCTTGGTGTGGCTTGGCTTGAAGCCTTGTGTTTCCACCGACTTCCAGTTTTGGCTCGTGAGTGGCCTTGTTTTAGAAATGTCGCTCACGATGAGTCAATTTAGTTTAATTGGTGGCTTCATAGACAATATGATTGTCAAAATGCACAATAAAAGTTTTTTTCTGGCCAATCAGTGAGCCCAGTCAACAGGAAGTTGTCACATTTTCTTTTAGAACCTCATTCAAATGGGAATAAAGAGTAAAGGGTATACAGAAAATGGTTGAAAAGCCTCAAAAGCACCAAGAGTCAAGCCGTTAGGAAACAGGTTGAAGAACAGTGGTACACGAGTTGTGCTTTTGTGTAGTTATGTGTGTGTGGTATTTAGTTTATTTTAAACATTGTACATATTTAACAATACTCTAGTGTTTTTTCCATGCAAGACCTTTTATAGTCAACCAAATTGATTTTGAAACAAATCAGGCTACTACAGTACTAAAATAAAAAAGTACTCAAATTTAATGTCATGCATAAATGGCTAAACATTACGAACGAAAAACACACAAACAAAACAAATGGTTAACATTACTACGTTATCAACCGAAAAAGATATTACAATTCAGTTGTAATTCATTTATTGGGCATTTCTAAGATAGAATTAGTGAAAAGTGGCTTTAGCTCATATTTCTAGAATTATAGAACAAGTGAACACTTGATTTAGGGCCAAGAGTATCGCGTGTAAAGCTAAAGTAAATAACTGCATATTTTCTCAACCAATTTAAAACCTAGTCATATTTTAAGTATTTCTAAATCTGCCTTTAATAAAAAAATATGAGAGGCAAAATGTTTAGTCAGACACACAATATTTCATTAATTCAGCGTTACTCTCAGAGTAACTCTGTTCAGATTCTCTATATAGAATAAAACTGATTCAGAGCTATTTAATCAATCATTTAATTTCATTAATTTTTTTTTTCTAAATCCGCAAATGAATTTCTCTTTAAGTTGCCTTTATCTTCTGTATCATAAAAAAAAAAAATTCATATTAATTCCTCATTTACCTCAACTCTGGCTCTGAACTATTTCACTCCATCCAGATTAGTATTATTTTTTTATTATTATTTTACAAGTAGCCCAATTTATTCTCATGCAAAATCATAGAATGCAAATATGAATGTTCATCATTAAAACACTGTATAATATATGTTTTATATTTGTTATAATTCAAATCTTCTCGTGTTGCTGAAGTTTTGGGGGCTACAGGCTTGTGTTACGTCATAGACATTTTATGATTCATTATTCATATCTGAACATCGGAGCACTGCGCCATGTCTGTCGCTTGTTTCCAAACTAAATCTCGGCGCCTTGGGGTATCGCCAAGTAATGTATTCTGCGTTTGACCACCCACCTAGCCGATAACCCATTATCCGGATAGTCCGGCCATTCTTCTCGCCCTTTTTGTCTCTTTTTAAGTCACTCACCGTCCGCTTTTTTCTAGATCATGACAGAGGGCTGCTTTGGGGCACGACTGCTGTTCCCGGTTGTTCTTTTTGCCAGACACTTTTCATAATAATTCGACCCCTTTCATGTTTGGGGAGGCGAAACGCCCCTCTGCTTGTGAACCCGAGCAAAGTCATCCACGAGAGTCAGGCCCTGAGACGCTCAGCACAATCAAACCGAGTCCATCAATGAAGTGAACTGAACTGACTGCAGCCAGACCACACACAAACAGCTCATGGGAACGAACAACAGATCACCTGCCTCCTGACAGTCTTTCTTGTTTTTTTTTTTTAAGTCATCAAGTCGAAATTGTCAATTAAAAAAATTCTTCTGAGCTATAAATTCAGAATTATTAAACTATAAGAAAGGGGAAAAAAAAATCACAATTCTAATAGAAAAATGGCAATTCTGAAATAAAAAGTCTCGATTTTTTTAAATATATTAAGAGCCAAACTTATTTAAAGACAGAATTCTGAGATTGATGTTTATAATTCTGATTCATAAACACACACAGAAAGTCAGACTATCAACATGGTAACAATAAGAATTCTGTTTTAAGCCAAAAGACTGAAATATAGCCAGAAAGAATACCGATTAATAAAGCCAGAATATAGTAATGATTCCGAAATATAGTCAGAATTCTGATAAATCCAAAATAACTCAGAATTCTGAGATCGGAATACATAGATATAATCAAAATTTATATATTATATATATATATATATATATATATTATATAATATATATATATATATATATATAAATAATATATATATATATATATATATATATATATATATATATATATATATATATATATATATATATATATATATATATATATATATATAAAGGTAGAATAATGAAAAATAGCAACAATTCTGAGATATAGTCAGAATAGTGAAATATAGTCAGATTTCTGAGAATAAACTCTGAGTTTTGAGATATATTCCAAACTAGTGCAAATTATGATATAAGGCCAGAACAGGTCAAAATATATAGTCTGAATTTTATATATAAAGTCGGAATATTAATATCCAACCAGAACACTGATATAGTAATAATTCTAATGGATAAAGACAGTATATGGAGATTTACAGTCACAGGTGTGAGTGGATTCTTGAGGGACCATCTGCCAAATCTGATAAGCAATGTCAAAAACTGCCTTTAAAACAATCAGCGATTAGATTGTTTCACTCATAACTATTTCCATACGACTCATGTTGAAAAAACCTTGATAAAATAATACAAGTTGTTTTAAAATATATAATAATGCACTTCGAACACAGCCCTTAAGAGACTCACAGCTGCAGAACTCGAAATTCTGGGTTTTCAAATTCTAGTTTTTAATCGCAGTATCATTGTTGGATGGTGTCTTCCAAATGAGAAATGGGTTTCCATAACAATCAATTGAGCTAAATCGAAGAATTTGAAGTCCTAGCAGCGAATTAGTTTCTTAATATCAATGTTAAATATCAACAAAGTGCAGCCATGGTGATACAGCTTTTATTCATTATTTTTACTATTTTTAAACTTTTCGAAGTCGCCTGCACAGTGCTAGCCTAGAGTTTGCCTTCCCCTTTAGTGAAAAATGTACCCATAGAACAGATAAAGAAATCATTGTTTTTACAAATATAAGAGTTCATCACCATCATATGGTCAGGTCAAATCCAATTAGTTAAAATTTTACGTTAAGGTTTGTTAGCCTAAGTTTGCACGTTGCTATATTTGGTCCTGCATAACGGAGACTACAAAACAAAACGGTGTAAACGGTGGTAAAAAAAAATAATCAATTTAATTTGATACGAATTTCAACCAATTTTAAATAATTTTGTAAGAAAAAGTTGTTTCTAAATCTGCGATTTCAAATAAATCAAACACGTAAAAAAAATAAAAATTAAAATGCATGACGCGCATTTTTTTTTATTTACTCACCTTGATATATTGGCGAAATGGTGTTCTAAATCTTAAAAAAAATAGTAATCATTATTTTAAAATTGGCCATTGAACGTAAAAGATGTTTTGATAGAGCAACTGTACATTTGAACCGCATTGAACTAAAAACAATCTTTAGCATTTCGTGAATGAATTGTTTTCTGCAGAAGAACATACCTCGTTTGAGTAATACGGCATCCACTGATCGCTTCTCTCCCGTTTCACGTCGTCAATCATGTCTGATAGTCAACACAAACCAAATGATGCTGGGGCTCAGTGAAGCATCTGGAAATCCCGAAGAGCGTGTGTACAAAGTCCGGAGGTGAGGAAAGTTTGTAGGGTGGGTCTAAGAGAGGCAGTGCTGCTCCTCTCATTTAAGAGCAGGGACTCATCTCCCTCCCTCAGAACTGCCCACCTCGGGCTAACGTCCACTAAACATCATTTCACTTACTTTATATTTGTTTCTGGATAAAACAAGTCTCAACCAATTTAGGGTTTTATCAAATTGGCCAACCTCACCTTTGCCTTTTCAAAAATACTGGCCTAAAGCTAAACATGAATGTGCCTTTCCATTGGCAAGAATAATTCCATACTGACCATATTTCATGGAAGCCCATTTACACCAGGTAAAAAAATGGCAAAGTTGTGACTTAAAAGGTGAAATATTTAGGTTACAAAAATGCACAATTGTGACTTTTGTATATAGCCATATGAAATGGGGCTTTCACTGTAGGAAGTTGACATAGTATATTAATAATTGGGCCTTCTCACTTGCCTGCCTATTTAGAAAATGTCCATTATTCCTGCAGTGTTCACACATGTAGCATTTATGCAGTGGGCAAAGGCCAATACACGCCGACCCAAACAACATGCCTTGATTGAAAAAATGGGACCCAGGCCACACATTATGTTACTATGTCAACCAAAATGAGGCAGTTGTCAAGTTGTCTTCGGTTTGTTTTAAGTTACAGCTGACTCCTCTCGTTATTACGTATCATTTTGAGAGCTTCACATTAATCAAGGGCTGATCGATCTGATTCGTTGTACTGTACAGTCAGCCAATAATCTCGAAGGATGGCGTGGACCCTCTGGGTGAGCACTACTCAATCCACGACTGCCCCATTTACTGCACGCTGATACGCTTGGATCACATTTTCATTGCGAAAGAACAGAAATAGTGCACCACAAATCCTCTTTTTTCCACATTTTTGTCAAACAGCTCCCTGTGATCCGACATCCATAATCATTTCAACGTGTTGATTACTTCTCTGATGTCGTCTTCTTCTTCTTTCCTGTTTGCCGTGTAGCGCCTCTGATGTACCTCAAAACGTGCAACAACACACCTCTATCGAAAACCACAGGCACCAATGGTCGCTCACACATCAGACTAAATGAATCGTGTCAACGTAAAAAAAAAAAAAAAAAAAAAAAAAAGTAATAAACCGCTAGACATCTAGAATTTTTACTGTCTTTTGATTTCTTCTGTTTCTTTTCAATCTTCAGGTAGGGGGAATCATTGCCTCAATATATTGTTGATGTGTTTTTTTGTGCGAATTTCAATTCAGACACGCGTGTAGAGGCCTTTAGACCTTTTGCATCTCAAATTTTTGCTTCCAAAAAAAAAAATGCTTTCATACATATTGGCTGAAACATGGTAAAAATATGTTTTGTATATACAAAGTATATACAAAGTAATAAACCTCTTAATTTTCTGTGTTTGTACATAATGTTCTTAAAAACTGTTAATATTAAAGGAATGATTTTGACAACAAATGTATTCAATGGGTTCTCCATTTTACACGACATGAAAACCACCAGAATTTTTCTGGAACTTTTCCAAACCGTGTGCAGTTTCAATAAATTCCCCTTAATAAATATTTACCAAATGAAATAACAGAATATTTTTAGGTAACCAAGAGAGATGAAAACGGTAAACCGTTTGTTTAAAAGAATATTGGTATGATTGCGGTGAACACTACAACCTGAACATTTGTGTGCAACAAAAAGAAGAGCTAAGTTGATCAGACACGGTTTGCACATTGTACAACCTGTACAACCATAAGAGCTGATGTAGCAACATCAAATAGCAAGAAGTTTCAGGACGTAAAATGTTTTGTGTTTTATTTTAAAAAAATGTTTTAGACCCTAGTTACAGATACACGTCACTTGCGGACATTGGACCTGCCCCAGTGGTGGTGGCTACACACACAGATTTATCTTCAAGGTAAAGGTAGCATCCGTTTTTAAGATGAACATGAGGATAACAGGAAGATGCTCTTTTTCAAGGCGTACAGCAAACAACTGTTCAACCAACAATCAAAGCATTTTATGTAAAAAATATTTTACAAGGCAGTGTTTGGAAGAACACTCGTAAATTACAGTTTTTTTGGCTCGAAACTTGGCAAGAATCAGAGCTCTTCACCCATATGAGCCAAACATGAGGTTACAGGACAATTGATTCATTCGTGTTATGGTGTGGCTGAAAGACTGAAGAGAAACCATCATGCAGAGAAACCACACTGTAAAAGATCTGCCATGTATACCCCCCATGACAACCGCTTCTGAAAAATTACAATACTGGCTTATTTTCTTACGAATTATACAAATGTGTGTTTTTTCACTGTTTTCATTTTACAAGAGGAATTGGTAAGGAAGTCATGCATATTCAGTCACATGTCTATCCAGAACCTGGGTGAAAAAAAATCTAACAGCCTGAAGTGGATTTGTTTTAAATGCAAAAAAAAAAAAAAAAAAAAAAATCCCTATATCCATATATCCTGACACTAATTAAAAGCATAACATTTAAAATCCAGTTCATGACCCCTTTACAATCATTATGTAAAGGATGCGCATACACCAGCTTACATTTACTACAATAACATATGATGTTAATGGTGTTCAATATTAAAGGGACTAGTTAAAACAGATGTAGATCTCACTGTTATCTTGTAAAATAAAAGTATTTAGTTCAAAGTTTGGAAATGAGGGCATGCTCTTATTGAAAGGTTTTCAAAAAATGATTCCCTTAGAATCTAAATTTTCCCAATATACCAGAAATCTGCATCAACTATTGTGCTGCAACTCTTGAATGATGAAGGTAACATAACGATAGATTCTTGGCGATGCGCAATCTTAATGCAATGCTACAAATACATTTGAAAATTTCTTCTTGTAGCTAGTCTTTGTTTTTTGCATTCATATATGGAAACCCTATATGAACAGACTTTTGATTTTTGCAGTCATACAAATTACTGTGCAAATGCAAACTAGACTAAAGTACATTCTTATGTCTTGCATGTGAGCGTGTTCGTGGTAAAATCTGTAGCCGAAACTTAAAAAGGTTTGTTTTCCTTTTTTTTCTTTGAAGCCAACTTTTTTCATGGCTGGTATCAATGAAAAAAATATTGGATTCACATGCAGCTCCTTTTCAGTCTGCTGCTTTGGCATTGTGACTCATTCAGTGGTCACCGCTCAGCCCTTTCCTTTTCTCTACGTCTCTGTCCTCCCTATTGTGGGAGACAGCTGTTTAGCGGACTGGGGGTGTTGGGTGTCATTTTTATTGATGGAAAGCAAACATTTACTCTGTATGTCATTTAAAAGCACCATCCTCCACCGTCTGTGATTCAGCTCAGTCAACCACAGGACTGAAGAGCACTTCTGGTACAATAAGACACGTTGATTTTTTTAGATACGTTTTTATAAAAACATCCCTAGTGTTCTTAAACCTATTTTTAAAAATGTGGATTTCTCGTCTCCAGCTGTGCAATCTTCCCCATTCAAAGGAAATGTTTATCTAGTGCTAAGTGCCCCCTGCATTAAGTGAACAGCTCTTAAAACAAGGCAATTAATTACATCCTATTCAGACCTAGACCAGGTGTGAGAATTGACAGGAACTAACTGAGTTAGTTCGAATATACAGTCTTAAGCGAAATTGAGATCTATAAATATAAATAACCTTTACGCCACGTTTTACACCTAGTCCATTCCAAACTTTCAAAACACCACGTGGTGTTTGGACGCGAATGAGAGCTTTTCAACACATGATTTTTAACAACAACAAAAAAAAACGTTTGATTTTTATAAAGCTAACTTACCTTTTGTCAATTGCAGAAAGTAAGAGAGAATCGGGAACGATAATAGCTTCTTTAAATGTTTATTTCAAAAACCTGACCAGGTGTTACCCGTTTTTGTTTCCTTCCTTGTTTGTTTGTTTTGGGCGGGAAAATTTGGTTCCGTTTTCTTTTAATTTTAATTAGTGCGGATAAAAATGGTCATCAAACGTCCACAACTTCTGGAAATTCACTGATAAGGGTGGAAAACGAATATGGCGTTCAATGGTTGTATTAAATGGTTTAGCCTTGAGCTAATACTTAATATGACGTGGCAGTTTTGAAAAAGCACTAGTGGTGCTTGAGTAAAATCCGATACCAAATTGGAAAGCACATTTTGGAAAGTGCCTTATTTTACTTATGAAAAGTATATTTATGTTTTACAAAAGTATACATGAAGAAATTAAACAAAGGTTTGTGTTTTTCAACCACTAGTGTGCTGTGAGGTATTCTTGTGCTGTAGGAAATTATTCAGTTTCAGAGAATTGTTCTAAATTAACCTGGTCTAACTTGTTTCACGTTGATTGAGTAGAAATATTAACATTATTAGATACTTTTTTGTGTTTATTTGATTCCAATTCAAGAACTTAAATGAGAACGACTATATATTGTCGGTTTAGGCTAGTTTTATTTGTAAACATTTCTTTCAGGTTGTGTGCCTTCAATGTAAAATAAAAGGAAGAATTTTAAGTCTTTTCGCAGTAGAATGCCATTGAATTGAACCCCAACAGTTTGTTTCCCACCTGCAAATTCAGTATTTTACCAAAAAGTAATATCAGAAATCATTTTAGCCTCCCATTCCCCAACTATTCATCCAATTGGCTTCTGCAAACTACTTGCACATAACAAATCAAAAGATCACACTGAACGGATTTCAGTTAGATATTTTAATTAATGGAAATACAACAATCACAATTCAGTTGTAGAACGTTGTTGTACGTTGCATTATTTTCTCTTCTTGTATTCCAAAACATGATCACTTGTACAACAATATGAACAAAACTCTTATGTCACAAATAGATCCATGATGACAATAAATAACAGCAGTCATGCTTTTGAGTTTTAAAAACAACACTTGAGCAGTGTCGAAACGTCCCTTATCACTGTTCTCTTTCTTCAAAGAAAAAAAATGCCTCTTAAGCATAAATAGATGACATAAGAATGTCCATTTCATTGAGGAGTAATTGAAATCAATCTGAAAGAGAAATAACATAATACAATAACAGAAAACTTTCCAATGTAACACTGCTGAAGCAAGGGGTCTGTAAAGTTAAATACTGAATAATTGTATATTGGAATAGATGGGCAAAGCAGTCTCTCTACTGCAGTCTGCAACAATAAATGGTGACTGAAGTCAATCACAGCACAGATCCAGTTATTAGTCATTTATTCACTAGTTTACACATAGGTTTTGTCAATAAAATAGCCCAAAGACTTAACAGAAAAGAAGTGAGGTTACTTTTCAATCATTGAGGCGAATACTGACACCAGTATTAGGTACCAACAAAATACTACATGCACTTCTCAACATCATTAAACTCCAACATTTACAAGGCTGACGATGAATGTGATTATTCCTGTAAAGAAAAAACGGAATGCTATAAACAACTCTGGATATTTGAATTTTAACCAAATGTTGCGTTTGGTCTGTATTGAACAGTACAAACAATAAAAAGATAAATTAGATTTGTGAGGTTCATGCAAACACTAATATGACTGCAAAATCATATATGTGTGGGATATGACATAAAAAGCTAACATCAATCATGTTTATCGTTAGATATTTATAATTAGACTCATTTATATTTACTTTTTTCGTATAATAATGGAACATCTTTCTTGTCAAGCCTCATCAATCCTCTGCACCCATGCTTTGCTCTTGATAAGTGTGAATCCATCTGGGACAGACTGAGAATTTAAGTACAGTGTTTTCTTTCAACCATGTCTACAGACGGGATGTCTGTGACTTATTTAAACAACACGGAGGCAATCTCGAAAGGCCCGAAACTCTACAAGTGAGAGCAATATCACACCAGAATAAGAATGGGTGGGCTGAGAGTCTGTTTAACATGTGGTGGCCAGAGACTGGTGTATGGGAGGCTGGAAACAGCGAACATGCTCCACCGTTGAGCTGTCTGTCTCCACAGCCTTCATGTATTTGTTGAGGATGGCGAAGATCTCGTTGTTGAGAATCTGATACTTTCTAATGCGGTCTGCCATTTTCTTCAGGGGCTGAAAGGTACATCACTCAACATTAATTACGTTTAACTGGTTCTGAAACAGCTGCACCACACCTGGTGTTCATATACAATCTTAAACATCGAAGCATTTAACATTGTTCTTGTTGATCAAACATAAGCGTAATCTAAACACATCGATTGAACCAGAGAAACTTAGTGTCTTAGTTTAATACAAAGATGGACCATGCAACAGTGTGCAAGATTTATAATTTATAAAATATAAACAGCTAAGTATATAGTATAACATATTTGCAGCATTATAATAAAATTAACATAATATGTTGTGTTAAAGGTTTACCTAAAGGAATTTAATTAAACACAGTAGATTAAATATGGATTTTACTAAAAAAAACATGTTGTGGTCTGGTCAGTGTAAAGTAAAGATGTCCTATAAAAAGGTTGGTAGCCATGTTGCATAAAGCATGGACGAAAGCTACGCTATTAACAAACTTTCAATGTAAGATACAAGCCAGTGGTGCAATGAAACTTTTAAGTAAGTTCAGGGCAAAGGGACACATCAATTTTTGTATAGAATACACAAAGTAAATACACCTTTTAAGTTTTTCCTGACCACTAAAGGGCACTGTGGTCAAATACGCAACCTCAAATCATATAACCAGTTTTTGTGTCGATAGAGCGCTATTTCGATAAGCGCTACGTTATGATTGTTTGCTAATTATTCAGAAACCCTTTGACAAATGGTTTAATTTTATGTGCAGTTTGTCACAAGATGTTCTGAAACAAAGTATCCTACATTTTAAAATGAAATTTAATATGTAAGATACAAGGCAGTGCTGCAAAAAAAAAAAACTTTTGATTAAGCTCAGGCCATGGAGACATGCAAATTTTTGTAAAGATATGTTAACACTTTTCAAAAAGCAGTGTTTTTTTGGTGACACTAATCAAAATGGCCATAATGGTCGAGGAAGCCAAACTCAACACATCATGAACATACAAATGTACGGAGAGTCACGAATGTGCAGCTTGTTCAAAGGATGATCTTGGTATGAGCCAGAGCATTAAAGTAAAATAGAATTCTGTTCAAACAGTTGAAAAGTTATTAGCATAACCAGAAATTAAATTTTAGACTTTTAGAGTTATGGTAAGAAGATCCAAAATGAAACATAAAAGACCCAACACACTTGTTGGGTTTTTCATCTTAAAAATTAACTGCAGTATTAGATGAATGTTTGGAAGAGTGAAGAAAACACTATAAAATAAATATAAACATTACAAAATACTTGATTTTAAGTAATTTCATAGAATGCTATGTGCATTTTGTTTAAAAAAGCCATTATAAAACCGTTTTCCAATGCACGGTACATTACAGTAGACTTTAATATGACTTTATCAACACGTACCACGTTCTTAATGATCTCATCTTTGCCATCCTGCCTCTGAACCTTCAGCAAGTGGTAGCAGAAATCAAAAAGGTCAAAGCGACGCTGTTGTCCCAACAGCACAATGATAGCACAGCCAGCCCAGTTGAGCCCATCACCGAAGCACTGCCTGTAAAGCACCAAAACCAGTTTACAACACATCACAACACATACGCTACAATCAATTCTAGTCAGAACCAGCGTACTCAGCGGTGAACTCGTGGGTGCCCACGGGGATGCAGTAAACGAACTGCATGGCGCTCCAGAGACGGTGGAACTCCATGCACTCGTCCACATGCATGACGCCGTTGGTGGGGGGTGGTCCTCGCCACACGCCGTCCTGCAGGAAGCTGCGGATCCTTGTCAAGATGACTTCGAACATGGACAGCCCACAGCAGAGGCGCTCCTTGGTCAGCAGATCGCCCTCCCTTGCGATTGCTATTTGCTGAGGAAAGTTCATAAAAACAAATCTAAAATTGATATAAAAGGCAAACAAAACAGAACCCGACACCCCACCCCACCCCCACCCAACTAGATTTGATCATAAACATAAAACTACTGTTGTGTAGGGTTTCTTATAGAGGGGTTATGGCAAGTGGGGAACCTGCTTTGCACAAAGACCAAGTGATATGCACAAAATGAGACGTTTTCCTCACCTGTGGAGTCCCAAGTCTCTCAATGAGTGGCACCAAGTGAAGAGGAGCGTACTTGGCCTCAAGCCTCTTCATCCTCACCTCCAGACGCTCTCCCTCTATTCAGTTAAACATCAGTATTAGGGCCAAATTAATTATGAAGCAAGATACGGAAGTATTTGTCTGACTCCCTATGTTTGCCCACTAAACTAAAATTTAGTTTTTTTCCGTTGACCCATTCACAAAGCATCTTGGATTTGACTCAATTAAATCACATTTGTCATCTTAGAACTTTTGCAATGAATCTTTCACCTTTGATATAGACCCTTGGGAGGATGTTCTGGAATGGTGCAGCATGAAGCAAGTCACAAACCTCCTCCTGGGACTGAAATCACACAAGGAGAACAGAAAGGGAAAAAACGGTAAAATGATTCACTTTCAAGTTGCATCTGCAGGTGCTGGTCAAATATTTAGAATATCACGAAAAAGTGTATTTATTTCAGTTATTCCATCCAAAATGTGAAACTTCTATAATGTACAAATTACTTCCACACAGATATTGAAGTTGGTGAGGTTTTGGTGGACAGTATCTCAGAAAATCTGCGCATCTCCAACATCCTTCTACCAATATAACCACTATCCCTCCTCTGCACATGTCCAAATCATCTCAATCTGGTCTCTCTGACTTTGTCTCCAAAATAACCAACCTGAGCTGTCCCTCTGATTTGTTCATTCCTTATTTTGTCCATCCTCTTCACTCCTAAACTGAACCTCAACATCCTCATCTCTGCTACTTCCAACTCGGTCTCTTGTCTCTTCTTCGCTGCTAGTCTCTAACCCATACATCATAGCTGGTCTCACTACTGTTCTGTACACCTTTCCTTTGATTCTTGCTGACACTTTTTCCATCCACTCCACCCTGCCTGCACTCGCCTCTTCACCTCTTTTCCACACTCCCCCTCGCACTGGATTGTTGACGCCAAATACATAAACTTGAGATTTTCAGCTATAATCATCACAAAGTAAATAAACACTCGAAATACACAGTGAGACAATAAACAAGTTTCACTTCTTGAATGGAATTACTGAAATAAATCAATATTTTCATGATAGTTTAATTATATGACCAGCACTTTGCGTTAGCTGAAACATGAAGGAAAATGTAACATTCTGCCAAATTCTTCAGAGACGATACAACACAACGTTGAACAAAAATCATTTCGTGCTTAATGTCACATTTTAATTCCGTAAACTCTAAACCCTGTTAAATAAAAATAAACACAAAATGATGTTTGGAGGTTTTTCTTCAGTTCTTTAACTAATTTTAAGGGGAATTCTCGCGTCAGAACCTACTTTAACACAATGTAAATGAACCTTAAAAGGCCTTGTTCCATTGACTGTCAGTTCACACATTTACAAGCACAGAACGACACCCAAATAAGAAAGTGACGACCAGAAGAGCACCCCGACAGAAAAGATGTTCATGAGCGATCAGCGTGCAATGATCATCCGACACATTCACTATGCTTCAGAGAGAGAGAGAGAAAGAGAGAGAGAGAGACCCATACAGAAACACAAGAGAAACAGGCATCAGAAGAGAGAAGTGGATGAAAGCGGATGTGCACCAGCACAGGACGTCACAGGCAGAGACCGGCCGCGACTGCCATGAACACAAGGAAGATATCATCCAAAAGATTACAAAGAAAAAAATCATTTTATTGCCTCATCCTTGAATCCATGGCAGAACACGGCATAGAAGTGACTGAAAGAAAATGTAGAAACCAGGAAAAGTGAGCAATCAGTCCGTTACGTGAGTGAGGCCTAGTTCCTTACCACCTGTAGTTGTTGCCAGCGTGTAATGAGAAATAAAGTTGCTTTTTAGGGGCAGATGGAAGCACGTTCATCCACCCACACACTCAGAGCAGTTCATTAATATTCCCACTGAGAAACCGACACACAGACTTCTACAAATTAGCAAAGCCAGACTGAGACAAGAAAGGGAAGAATCTGTGCTCGAAAAGTTCAAATCCCGGCTTTTGTGCAAGAACTGATGCTGGTATGCAGACAAAAGCTAGTTACAACAAATATTTATCTGATTTAGAATTTATTTATTCAAAAATAAGCAATATGTACAATTCTAAAGTATTCTGTTTACAGCATTTTATCACACCAGCCTAAAACTTTTATACAGTACAGTATATATGCATTACATTTATTAAACAAAGTATAGTATAATGATGGTCATGAATAGTTTTTTTTTTTTATTATCTGACTGGTGGAGGAATACTGCCATCTGCTGGGCAAACTCATCCTCAGGGGACTCTCCAACCCCTGTTTTTGTCTGATTTGCAACATACTATGAATACTATATTGTATAATCAAGTTACCAAGTTAAAATAATTCTCCACACGTCAAATTATTTGATCATTTTGACAAAGACAAGAGCTGTTTATAAAGGATTTGGTTTTAGCTGTGTACTATAGAACCCTCTACTCTACAGCATGCCCCGAGAAAGCTGAAAGTATCAATCATCTCACCAGAGCTTGTTCGATGAGCAGACAGAAGAGGATGGCATTTCCCACCTCCCTCAGACTCTGAAACACATCTGTCTTGAGCTCAGCGTACTCAATGATGTCCTTCAGCTGATGATGAAAGAACTCCAGGATGCCTGACAGATATGCCACGAGAAGTGATATCAGATCGCTAAAAGGTTCTAAGTGTTCTAATATTGTATTACGGTTATATATATTTTACATTAATACTACAATATAATAAATTACACAGTAGAACTCATGATTGAATACCACAGTTGAAGAAGAATGTTCTGGATATCCACTTTCACTGTGGTAAAAGTCAGTATCATTGACACTAATAATATTGTGAACGAACACATTTTTCATTTAGCTACACAGCTTGTATGCTGAATAGATGAATTAAAGAAATCCCATGATGCAACAACTGTATGCCAAGTGAGGGACACACATGCCTTGTACTATAAACAATTCCACATGGAAAGATGTGAAAGTTGGAGCGAAACGTTCCACATTTTCAGGAAAACTATATTTTTTCATTTAAGGAAAAGATGGTACGATTCCTTCTCAAATGAAAAACCTGAAATCCACTCGAAGGGCAGTGACTTGAAGTTATGCAGTGTTTCCCCTAACATTCAATAAGAGGGATGCCCAACCCCACCCATGTTAGCCTGCTACAAAATAGAGTAGGTGCATGTGCTTCATAATTATATTAAAAAATATATATACTCAAATAAAGTCATTTAATCTCACCTGGGGAGCCATATTCATGACGAGGGAGACGGCAGATCTTGGGCATCACCTCAATGAGGGTCTTCACATACTGAAGGATGGTGCCTTGCAACTTGAAAAACAAATACACATGATATTTAGAAAAACTTCAAGAGTGATTGGTGAAGAGAACAACTTCAGCAGCAAATTGTTAACCCCTGCGCCCAAATCAATGGACATCATTCATTTCAATCATTTTAAAGCCCATTTTCTATGGAGCCAAAACAAAAAAAAAATAGTCATTAAAATAAATTACTGAAAAATGAATCCATCACAAAAGTTTTTAAGGCCAAAATATAAAGTTGGATTGAACTAAAAACACATTTCATCCGACTGGTGTTTTATGTTTGTAGCGACTCCAAAGTGATCGGCCTTGACGCTTGAGAGGACGTGGAGGTTCTGTTATTGGTATGTTGAAATGAAGCACGCTGAGTCCTGAGTGAGTTTATGATGATTTAATGAAGCCCGGCGTTCTCTGTCACACATACACAGGATGGTATTCGTGTATATAATATTGCATAAGTAACGTTTCGTGATAAAAAAAAAGCAATGCGAAGCGATGCGGTCAACGAAAATTACGGCTACTGAATGCAGGTGAGCACGCCCTTTAGAAGTGCACCAAAAATATTAGGAGTGTAACGGTACGCTAAAATCGTATTCGGTTCGGTACAGTGTCTTGGAAAGTTCGGTTCGGTTCATTCGGTTCGGTACAAAACAATAAGAACTTACATATTCTTTATTTTGAAAAGCTGCCAATACACAATAGAATTCTTGCATAAAATAAATAAAAGTGACACATTTGGGTGATATTTTAAATAAATTGCACACTTTATAAAGAAAAACACATTTTTTTAAATAAAAAATGAAATACTGCAACTAGTTAGGATAGATAGGATAGATTAACCTATCCACATTTTCTGAAGAGAGCATAGATCTGGTTATAATATCTCCAGCAGTAGAAAATGTTAGATGTGTTGCCTGCCCGATCTCCGTGGAACAATGTCGGCATACAACTTTAAATTTATCCACTCGTCTATCCCCGTTATGTATTTTAACAGAGAAGCCAAAGTGTTCCCAAACAGGAGACCGTAGTGAGGTGGGAGGGTCTTCAAGCTCTGGCTTCTCTTTCGCTTTTGATATGATTCCATTTTCCTACTCGCGCTCGTGCTCGTCAGTCAATAGCGTCCGTGCGGAAACTCGCCTAGGAACATTTTTCCGCTGCGCTTAATATCGCGCTAATAATAGATTTATATCATTTAATAAAAATACGAATACCGAAACGGTACGCAAGTGTCCCGAACCGAACAGGCCGTACCGAAACGGTTCAATACATACCGTGAACCGTTACACCCCTAAAAAATATCATGTGACCCTGTGCATTCCCACCTCGTGACACTTAAACCTATACACATTATGGCTCCTACAATGTTTATACTCTTTCTTTTTTGACTAAATACCCTGGTACCACACTTACTAAGTTGGTTGGCACAAGTGGTGGTCATAAGTTTACCTCCAGGAACATCAACTCCGGAGCATTGTCTGAAACATGGTCTTTTAAATCTCTGTATCTTTCTTAACTCATATAAATTGTAAAAATAAGTGACAGACGGGGGTCCGCTCTTTTATATTCCTTTTCTGTTTTCCCGCAGATCCTTTAATATCTCTTTTGCTTTCCCCATTGCTGAGAATTACTGGATAAAAGAGGCAAGGATCTTTCAGAAACCTTTCATGCATTAACATTGAGTACAAGCAAACAGTTCGCAGATGAGGATATCAACCAGCCTCTCGAACCCTTTTGTGATTGTTATTATTATCGGGGTCATTCGCAAGGTTTCTGTTAAGAGTAAATACAGTAGTTTGACAATATGGGTTCACCCAACCACTAACTATGAGTGGAAAACAGATTGTTTTTGTGTTATCAATCATATTTTGCCAGCGTACGTAAACGTATGAGCACCACTCAATGCATATTGTATATTTAATCAAAAACTCAAGTAAAAAAAATGTAATGATGATCATTGTATTCCACAAAATTAAAAAGTTTTGAACTGGAAATTAGGAGACGCACACATCTCACTGTGCATTTCTAATTGTGCGCCAGTCAGAGTGAGAGAAAAAAAATATATATATACCAAGCTCTTGACAATCTTGAGCAGCTCCTCCATCACCACGGCAATGCCTTGGTAACCGAGCAACCGGCAGATTGTTTTAAAGTGAGGTGGACCCACAAAGTTCCTGTAGGAACTGTAGATGTGGGAATACGCAATGTTCAGGGGCTGAAAAAGAGGGAGGGGTTTACAATAATCAGTGTTCTAATTCAAAGACGGGTATTCAGGATTCCATGCAGCTCACACACCTTTGAACCATACAAGTAATACGGCTGGACGTTGGCAGGCTTGTCCCTCTGAGGCTCCTGGGTAAAGGGAATGGCTGTCCGCACAAATCTGTTGATTTGAACACGTTTGTCAACATGCGCAATCTATGCAACGGAAACTCCAGCTTGGCCTCACTGACCTGTTGGTGGAGCCATTGTAACAGTAGTTTGGTAAGAAGTCAAAGTTGAGTTCCCAGAAAACGTGCAGCGTAATGCGCCCATATGGAGCCGAAACGTTGTGGTTGGCCTCCCGGAACATGGCATCAAAACTGTCCAGAGTCATGTGCTTGGAGAGCAGGCGATGAGTCAACCTGTTGATCTCCAGCAGCCATTCAAGCTCCTGAAACAAACCAGCAATACATCATTTCTGTTTTTAGTTAAACCTAAGTGTTAATTGGCTGTCAAACACAGCTTAGTTTCAAACTGAACAAACGTAGCACTGCAATGCGGGTTTAACCCTTATCCGAAGCAGGGTTTCAGAACCAATTTCAAATTTCAGGTGTGAAACGCGTCTCTTTAACTCTTTCTGCTTTAAGGGTCTATACAAATATGTTGAATCCTATTGTTCTGAGATAGAACAGGAAGTTACAAGTTGATTCAATAAGGCAGCACAACTAGGCTCTGCCCTCTTTGCCTTGTAGAGCTCTCGGAGTCTCCCTTTCCCTCTACCCCCCTTGTCTCTTTTTTTTCCTCAACGCAGCATGGTTTTTAGCTGTTAACATCTTCAGTGTTCTGCATTTCCAGAGTCTTCTGTAATGGGTTATGGTATATATTTCAATAAAAGGTCAAACATGCATCACATCACGCAACTTATTGAGGAATGGTGTGCTGTTGCTTTTGGTACAGCTGGCTTATTTATGTGAGTTTACACGAATTTCAAATTTAAATTAATATTTTAATTAAAAATTAATTAATCAAAAGTTGTGCATGTTCTGAAATGGACAGGGTGCTTTTATACTACAAATGCCAGCCATTTATTAAAATTGCAAAACATAGAATCTCATGCGCAGGTCAATGATTACGCTGATGTTGATGAGTTATGCTGTTGGTGGTATATTTGTATTACTCTACAAATATATAGATTTTGTTTAATAACCTAAGAGTATTTTCCATTATGATTAATTATTAGACACAAAAATGCTTTCTGCTTTAATGGCATTGGCTCAGAGCAGAAGTCCAGCTGCTAAAGCCCACCTGCTCAAAAGCTACTTCTATGTGTTGGGGCCCCATCGCTCAGATTTATTTTTTTCATTACTTAAACGTTTTACAAATTTAATGTTAACACATGGGAATATGCCAATCACACTTAACTGTTTTATCACAACTTGTGAAAAATACGCAGCAAACAGCAGCAGCACCAGCTACCAGCACACATGCAATTTTTGCAGAAAATACTAATGTTGTTTAGTTATATCTATTTTTATAACATTCCCATATAAAAGTTCTCTAAGAAAACATGCAAGTACCTTAAGTGCCTTACTTAAGTACCTTAGTATTTTAGAATTATTTCCCATTAAAGCACTTTTTCTTATACATCCCTTGAAATTTGCTTTTGAAAATTAGCTTTGAATGTTCAGCTCTGATTCCAACATTGTTCTAAGAATTTTTTTTCGGAAATGTAATTATTGTCTGCAGAATTTTATAACATCTAAAAGAGATTTTTGCTGAAAATTTGCAGAAAATATCTAAAGAAATCTGTTGAATCATAAATGCTATACTGCGACTAAGACTAAATAAAAAAACATATTATAAAGCAATTATATTTTGTCTTACAAAATCCACAAAAATACTCAGAATTGAGGGAATATTTTTCTCATTTAGAATGATATTTAAGTAAATTGTATAATATTTGCTTACAAATCTAAATATCAGCTATAAGGTTATAAAATTTAAATTTCAATAGTTTTTTTTACAGTGTAAATAGCAGTCTGGATAGTGCACCAAACGGTAACAAAACTGTCCTATCTGTTAGAAATAAAGGCAAAACAAATTATTTTTAAAAAGTGTATATAGTTTTGATAATTATATGATAAAAGCACAAGTTTCTCACCACTATGGAAGTGAGGTCCTCACTCTCAAAGCGGCTGATGGCCTGATCCAGAGATTTGTACATGGCTGCTGAGATCCTCTGGGTTATCAGTCTGTTCAGGTCAATGGAGCGACCCAGCAGCTAGAAGCAACAAGCACGTGATATCTATCACTTAGTGAACATTAAATCATAGGAATTGTGAGAAAACTGGGATCATAACCAATAAATAAAATCACACAACAGACCTGCACATGTCTCTGTTTGAGCAGGGTCTCGTAGCGGTTTGATGGTGGATAAGGAATGATCACACCGTAGTTCTTACACTCTGCACGGAAGCGTTTGTCTAGAAGAACACTGTAGAGACAAGAAACACTCTAACCATTTATAATGCTTTGGATCAAAGTGTTCTGACCGGCCAAAGTAGTTAAGACATATAAAGACCTGGGGCCTCGTGTATCAATGTTGCGTATGCACAACAACCCGACGTACAACTGCTTTGATGCCTACTGAACGTTCAGGCATACATTCATTTTCAGCTTTTTTGTGCTTCAGCATCAGGTAAATCTATTTACGCAGCTAAATCTATTTTAACGTACTTGATGCAGAGCAGCAAAGAGGAGGAGCAACAGAGGGGAGGAGTTATACAGACACTAACCCTTCTTCAAGATATTTTCATTGCTGTTTGCCATTAATTTTAAATGGCAATTATAAGTCAATTGTAAATATTTAACTCCTAGAGCCAGGGGTTCAAATAGTTTTGCACAGTGTTTGGTGTATCCTTGCACAGACTGGTAACCTCCACAAGTCTGGTCAGTTTGAAGTATCTTTTAGGTTCTCAGTTTGAGTTACAGCTTTACAAGGTTTGACCACATGTTAGTGTTAACCTGAGTCAGATCAGTTTGGATGTCTTGGCAAAGTTTGGTGGCTGTAGCTCAAATGGTCTAGGAGGAGATGCGTTTAGAATTCATTGCTCGCAACAAAAGACAAATAAAAATATGTTGGCTTTATTACCTTCCTGCCATTGCTTTATAGTAGGCAAATATTTGGTCTGCCAACTTGTACACAAATTGATCAAAACACAGGTTGACCTGGAAAAAATAAGACAGAGCTTACATAAGCTTTTCGTTAAAGTAGAAATAACCCCATTTGTGCATCCATAGTTCTGAGAACCCTACCTCTGCTTCAATCTCATCGTAGAGGAACTGCTTCTTGAATTTTGTGAGGGCGTAATAACCGCTGTCATTGTAAAGATCTAGGGGGTACAGCACATACCTGAGAGAGAAACGTTCATTGATTAAACAACACGATTGATCAAATTGGGTTAAATTAATAAGTGCATACTCCATCATTGAGGGCTCTTTGGTCTCCAGAATGTGGTCGGTGAGGATCCAGGGCATGGACATCTCGATGGGGAACTGGATGCGGCGACCCATAGTGAGCTCTAGGAAGAACTCTCGGAACCAGAGCTGGGAAAGATCACAGCAGTGCTGCAAAGCCTCTGGCGGATCATCAAGGGAGAATGACAACGTCAAACATCTGCAAACGAAAAACACTCAACACATGACTTTTCTTACCGCTGAAGTTCAAAAGATGGGTGAAAAAGAAGGACTGCTTGTGGAAATCCTCAATGGCCTGAACAATGGGACCGTCCAAGCTGCTGCGGAGAGTCTTCTTGGAGCCACTTTTATCAGCGATGAGAGACTCCAGCATGGTGCGCACCATGTAAAGCTGCAGGTTAGAGAAGAAGAGAAAGGTGCTTCACACTGGGACTCTAAAGACATGATATAAGGCCTCATATAGTAACATTTGTGAGGATTTCAAACTAAATTTTTTCACAATTTTCTCAAAGTGTGACAAGCGCCAGCTGTTTTTTAGAGCAAAACTCAACAAGTCAATCTGACTAAATGTCAATTTTCCGTCAGACGTCTGGTCGATGAAAAAGACTAGAGGCGGTAGGCGTTAAAAAGACTAGAAATTAGATCGCCTGCTGCTCCCCAAGGAGAAAAGCTACTGTCAAAAGATTTTAGAACTGTCTGTAAAGCCCTAGGTTTTTTTTCGAGCTGGACTGGAGGCAACCATTGACAGGTGCACGACATCCTAAAGGATGGAACCATCATGGTTTCAGAGCTCCGCATCGACTCGCTCACCCCCCTCCCGCACAAAGTCTATTCTATACAACTTATTTTGTATTTATACACAAGACTTTGAGAATTAGATTGTTGACCCATAGCTGATCTTTCAATCATATGGCCCTACTTAGTTTTTTTAGGGGAAAATTGAGCCATCGTGAGCCACAGAAACTTGAACCAAAAGAAAAACTATTGAACTTTGTTCACTATATACACAGTAAAATCCTAAGAGTTAAATTAACTCTACTCAGAGTGTATTTGGTCCCACGCTATATAGAGTTAAACCAACTCTGAAGGAGAGTTATTTAAATAAGTCTATTTGACTAAACAGTCTATATTTGTCTGTTTTTACTCTTTCTGGAGTGGACTTGGTCCCTCTCTGAATAGTTAATATTTAGTTTGCATTTTCCATGCAGATTTGGAAAAACATGAAGAAAATAGATTATTAAATTACTCTTTCTCAGAGTCGGTTTAACTCTATATAGAGTGGGACCAAATATACTCCGAGTAGAGTTAATTTAACTCTTGGGATTTTACTGTGTAGATACATTTCAAAAATCAATAAAACTGTTAAATGACTCCAACGAAAATCATTAAAACTGAAATCATTTTTAAAGTTCAGCTTTTTCCCATAGACTTGTATTGTGTGGAAATCATTCTGCAGCCAGCGCCTGGCTTATGATTTCCACCAATTTAACAATTCTTGCCAGAATGACGTTATTAGGCCAAATTGTAAAGTAGAAAGAAGCTCAAAAACTCCCAAAGGGTTAAGCTACTGTGCTCCAATGTAGTTGATTATGTGAAGTTTGGGACTTGCCTTGGGTATAACGCACTTATGCATATAATTTTCTGTTTAATTTTTGTTCTTTCTAACAAAAAAAAAAATACTTATATGGATGAAATGAATATATGGCTTTATAGGGAGTAAAAGGGTTCATACATTTATAACAGTTTGTGTCTAGTAATGTTTTAGATCAAAAATGTATATTGGAATAACATTTTAACAGAAATAAACCCTTACATGGAGACGTTTATGTTTGTACGATTTGTAACATTTATGTATATAAGACGGACGAGTGGCCGATTGGTCCAATGTGACTCATATTAAGATTTTGTTCATAGGTGAATGCTCATATTTGAGATTTCGAAAAGCAAAACTCTACAGAATGAAACAAACGCCTGGGGTAATAAAAATCGACATTCTTTTCACTGTTAGTAAATCTGAACATGAGCCTGAAAGCATATGAATGGCAACTTTGCGTTCCAACTTTAACACATGTCCTTCAATAATTCTTTCAGACAACGTAATCATCAAAACTTCTCAAAAACCACTGTGTTTGTATTATTTTCTTCACAACCGTCACGCAACACAAAGTCGCAACCATAGCAGATCAATTTGTCTGACCTGTGTGCTTGAAGGGCCAACAGCCCGACGAGGAACTTTGATATCAAAGCCTCCTTTAGGGTCCTTCTCCCCCCTCAGACATGGATCATTAGGCGGCTCTCTTCCTCCCTCCCAGTCACAGATGGTTTTACGAATCGCCTGAAGAACACTAAATGGAAGCAATCACATAAGTAACTCTCCAGAAAGTCCTACAGACCTCGAAAGTGTTCCTCTTACCTAATAAGGACATTCTTCTTTTTACGAACGGCCTGTCTGAGCGGCTCTCTAAGGGTCATTTGTGCAAAGTCCTGCAGGGCAGAGTAGATGGTGTGTCTGATGGCTTGGTTGAAGACACTCTCCATACGTCCCATTAGAACCTGAAGACCCTTGATCATAGCAATGACTTCCACCAAGGCAAACTTCTCTTCGCTGGTGTAGTTGTATCGAGTAGCACGTTCATACTCCTCAGCGGTGCCAGGACAGTCCTTATTACAGAACTTATCAGTCGGGTGGACCAGTTTCCAGGAGTACTGGAGAAAGAGAAGAGTGTTTCTATAGAGAGGGGTGTAAAATAAGGATTTTCAAGCAACGTTGACCTCTGACGTACCACTTCCATGACATGAGTGCTCCATTTAGACAAAAGCTGTAGTCCTCTGAGCGCAAGGTCAAATAGCTCTCGATATTCTTCATCAGACTTCTGACTGTCCAAGCCGGAGCCAGTCACCACCTCACTGTTGCTGTAACGCGCCAGCTCTGAGATGAAGCGGATGTGGTCTTCTCGAATCTGTACCATTTGCTCGCACAGATTGTACTGTGGGCTGATGCTGCTTTGAGTGCAGGTCCACCTGAGAGAGAAGGAGATCCATGCAGAAGCGTTTTGTGTCTGATATGCTAATTCAAGGAACGCTCCACTTTTATGGAAATAAAAGTATTTTCGTCCCATACGAACAAACAAGACATCTTTTCTAATCCCTTACTTGGATTTGTTCTCTTCATAGTGAGCACTTGTTTCTATGTACCGAGACAGCTCAATCTGCATGTCTCCAAACAGAGGCACAACTTGGAGCTGTGAGGGGATGCAACCAAACAGACGTTACAATCCGAGGATTCTGGGAAAACCGGATCAAAAAGTGATTATCTTCACCTTAAAGAACTTGTCGATTTTGCTGAGGTTTATTCGTTTCTTTGCATCCAGCTTGTAGATGTTACTGACATTTCCATCCATCAAGTACAGGCCAAAACCCATGACCTGAAACACAGAGCCGTGTCTTTGTTAGAGAAGTTCTCCCTTCATGGTCTCTTAAAAGCTAGAGCAAGAATAAATGAAGATACCTTGAGGAGCATGTGTTTTTCACTGGGGGTCAGGTACATCTTGTTCTCATAGTAATCAACACAGATGTTGACAATATCAGCCAGGAGCTCCTCGTAGCCTGGGATCACCTCAAGCTGCTGGTGAAGACACTAGACAAACAAAGAATATTACACAAGAAGTGAGAAAAGGAGGAAAACAGAAGTGATTTGTGTATAAAGGGGGGTGTTATATGTTTTTCAGGCATGTAGTGTCGTTTTATAGCACACTCAAGTAACAATTTTACCTAAAGTTGGATTGTAATCGCTGTATTTGTCATAAACAACCTCATAGAAATTTGACTTGGCATCTTGGCTGCGCGTAACGCCCTGATATTCACCTGTCTCTTAAAGAGCCCCCTCCTTCTTTCCGACACGCCCCCTTCAGTGCGTTATACTCCATGCGCTCTGCCACCGTTTGTTTACATTTTCCAAGCGCCGCTACATTTTCATAGTAAAAACATTAAAATCGTGTTTTTGCAAAATGGCAACGGAGGATATTGTACAAGCCTATGCACACAATCCTACGTCGGACCCAGAAAGTCAGTTTTTGGTGGAACCAGAGCAAGTACAGAGATTTTTTTCAAGATGTGTCTGCTTGGTAAATATCCTCTTGTAAATTTACAACAATTTGTGGCAGCATTTTACTTGGAAATTAAAAAAATGTATCATAGTGAAACTACTATGTTTTGCTATGAAATAATACATAAGCTTTTTAACCATTTTTGACGAAGCGTGTCATCCTTGGGAAACGTAAAGAGAGGGCTCTCTCCTTAGCATCCAAACATACATCTCCTTGTAGAAGTCACTTTGTAACCCGGAGAACTATAGAGAAAAGCACTCTGTTGACACGTAGTGAGACCAGCTGTTGCTAACAGTAGCCCCCTCAGCCGTAGACGTGAGTCTTTGCCGGAGCTGGAGGGGGAGGAGCGGTGCAGCAGCAGATGGGGGACAGAGGCGGAGCTAAGCAAAAGGGCCGGGGCTTCACAAAACAGAGCGTTTTAGCACCCCACAATGTCTACCGCTGGAGATTCAAGATTACTCAATTATTAATGTATGATTCAGTCACGATTCAGGTGCGTTTATAATGAGGGACTGACATAACACCACATAAAGCTCAATAAAGTAGTTTTTGCATAATGCCCCCCCCCCCACCACCACCCCTTTAAGGGTAGAACTTCTAGAAAATGCTTTGTGTGCAAAGTGCCCTGCAAAAGTAAACTTTATGATGGAAAAAGACCTTGTCATTTTTCAAATGAAAAGACCCGTTGTACTCTCAAAATCAAATATTTTCTGTGCAGAACAACAAAACATTTACCTCTCCATCATCATTATGATTTTTAGAGACCAATCACTGAAGGTACAAAGCTACATTTGTATTTGTTGCCATTCATTTGGTTACTCCATTATATGAGTCAATGGCAGTCCTAAAAACCATTTGGGGAAACTTGGTACACTAGTAAAACTAGGTCTAATGAGTCACCTGACCCAATTTGGCTTTTTAACTCTTTAGTACCACCACTAGTTCAAACTTTCACTTTAATTTTATGCTAATACATTTTGAAAAATGGGTCTTTACTCTGATTGGAGATGGACATTTGCAGTTTAAAGTACCTGTGTAATTCTGTTGTGATTGGCTAAAAACATCGAGAGGTTCTGGGACTCTTGAATGGATTGAGGGTCAGCCATCTTTCTAAGGAATTGAGCCGCTCTGTGAAGAAGAAATGGTCATATTTATAAATCTGCAAGTTATATCAAACATAAAGTTGTGCTTATTAGTTGAGTCAAGTTGCCAGAAGAAAGACATTTCTACGCAAAAGCCACAAAGACGCTCATTTACAATACGTCAAACAGCTCAGGGAGTTCTGGATGAGTTACGGTATGTGGAGCAATGAGACCAAAATGTAACTTTTTGGCCACAACCAAAGTCGCTAGATTAAGAGAAGAGTCAACATAAACCGAACACCATCCCAATGGTGAAACACATGGGTGAAACACAATGGTGAAACACGCTGGGTCACTGATGTTTTGGGGATGTCTGAGTTCCAAATGCAGAGGGAACTTGGTCAAAACTGATGGGAAGATGAATGCAGCATGTTATGAATGCATCATCAGGCCAAGTCTGGCACTCGTCACTGGTTCCAGGAGAACAACGGGAAGATTCTGAAGGGTCCATCTCAGTTTCCTGACCTCAGTATCATTGAACCACTCTGGGGAGAACTCAAATGTGCCGTTCATGTAAGAATTTACAAGAGTTTGAGGCTTTTATCAAGAAGAGAGTGCTGCTTTACCAACAGAGAAGATAAAGAACCTCTTTGATGAGCACAGTTTCTGCTGCTATTATGATTTAAAAAGAGAATAAATGCTATCTACTGTTCAAACGTGATTCAGATCTTTTGTGGTATAGAGAAATGTTTACCCACCTCTTGTAAGCTGAGTGGTCATTTTTTACACTGCACTTCATGTTCTTGAGCTCATCAAGCACAGCAAACATGTTGATGAACTTTCCTAAAGTGAGCAGGTAGGCCTCAGAAACAAAGTCCTTCCTGCGTTCAGCGTGACACAGTCGCTTTACCTCGCTGCAGAAACGCTCAATGGCCTTACGCTAAAGAAAGGGAATTGACAATTGAGCCCCACATAGGAAATCAAAACATACGTACTAGGGGTGTAACGGTTCACGGTATATATTGAACCGTTTTGGTACGGCCTGTTCGGTTCGGCACACTTGCGTACCGTTTCGGTATTCGGTATTTGTATTAAATAATATAAATGTATTATTAGCGCGATATTAAGCGCAGCGGAACCATGTTCCTAGGCGAGTTTCCGCACGGACGCTATTGAGTGACGTGCAGCTCTACTGTGCGACACTCAATAGCGTCCGTGCGGAAACTCGCCTTTGGCTTCTCTGTTAAAATACATAACGGGGATAGACGAGTGGATAAATTTAAAGTTGTATGCCAACATTGTTCCACGGAGATCGGGCAGGCAACACTAACATATTCTACTGCTGGAGATATTGTCACTGCAACCAGATCTGTGCTCTCTTCAGAAAATGTGGATAGGTTAATCTTTTTAGCCAAAAACTTGAATAGTTAGTTTTGTTGATATATAAGCTGAAGCTGTTGCTAGTGTTAAAAGTTTTCAGGTCCTAACTAGATGCAGTATTTCATTTTTTATTTAAAAAAATGTGTTTTTTCTTTATAAAGAGTGCAATTTATTTAAAATATCACCCAAATGTGTCACTTTTATTAATTTTATGCAAGAATTCTATTGTGTATTGGCAGCTTTTCAAAATAAAGATTATGTAAGTTCTTATTTTTTTGTACCGAACCGAATTAACCGAACCGAACTCTCCAAGACACTGTACCGAACCGAATACGATTTTAGCGTACCGTTACACTCCTAATACGTACATCCAAATATATATGCAAGTATGACTTTTCTGTAGTCTTCAAAAGTTATTTTGTAAACCTAAATGTTAACTTACATTAATATGATTTCACTAGTCGGTTCAAATGAATCTTTTCTCACCTGAAAGTACATGAATTTCATAAGCTTGGTAACTTCTGGTTCCAGCACCTCCACTGTCTTCTCATAGATCTCCACTCGGTTTGGCTGCTCATTGCACTTCACCTGAGAAACATCGCAAAGTTTCAATATTTCGTATAACTACCTTTTGCCTTAAAACCTGCAACAATTTTTATAGGTATACTTGCACAACGTCTGATTATAGTTAGATGTTTGTCTCCCAATTATACCAAACATGTGCTAATGATCATCAATGAGGTAGGTTGAAACCCAGTCATGAACTGAAAACGCTGTGTAGGAGGCTTAATACTGGATGAGGTTCAGGTTTCTTGTTCACACCTGCCTAAAGTTGGTTTTCACCAAATGTACACGCTTGAAAGTAAAGTGCACGTGGGCCAGTGGGACAAATGGTTAGATTATCACTGACAGGTGACCACCAGTACCAATTGTTTGTGAGCTCTTGTACCTGAGGAATGGCTCTGGAGCAGCTCCTCCAGGTGTACAACATGACAGCATACTCATGTCCCTCCTCCAGCATTTCATTCTAAGAGAAAAAGTAATTGAAAAAAAAAGAAAAGAAAAACAATTACAAGAGACACAACTACGGGAATTATTCCATAATCACACACACTTAGGGAGTTCAAACCAGTTGCCCAGACCTTTCATGCACCAATGTACATCATTATTTCCATAAAGGGTAGTCGCAAATTATGCTCTATTAATAAACCATGTAACCTGGATTTCTGCTAAGCACATTTCAGCCATTCAGAACATTTTAAAAATACTGACCAATCACTGAGCTACTATCATTATACTGTGGTTAATTAATTAGGCATGCTGTGAACAAAAAAAAAAACTAAAACTAAAAACGTAAGGACTACGATAGCCTGGACGTAAACATAATGCAAATTTCTGAGGTAAACATTATTCAAGACAATTTTGTTGCCTGTTATGTTTTATTGGTGGGCAACATTTTCATTTATTCATGTTTTCTGACTTCCTGTTTGAGTCTGAGCCCAATTATCGAATGGGAAGACTCTATATCTTCTTTATTAACGACTTATATGTCGAAACTCTGGATTTGTAGCAAGAATTTCTCTAGTTGTCGTTAATTTGTCAGGTTCCAAATCTTCACAACTTCCCTTCTCAAACATAAAGGTAGAAATATATTTGTGGCTGTACCTCTCACATACTTCATTCAATGGACATGAAAAACTTATGGAATGATGAGCCTGGCATTCTGAACACATTCATCTGCTACTATGTGAATTGCAAAGGAAGTCTATGTATTTGTCGTATCTCCAACATACATCCTCCACAGTGCAAGAAAATAATGTGGAATGATGAACGTATAATTTCGACATGCTTCTGTGATGATACGTCATAGCATGACCTGCTGGCTGTATTATCACCAGAAATTACGTATGTGTGGCTATACACTCAAAAAAAAACGATTCTTGCGCATTGTTCAGCTAACTTAATTTAAATGAGGCCACTCAACATAATTCTTGAAAAAAGTAGTCCCAGCTTAATTTTATTAAATTAAGTCAACACAATTTTAACAAAAGCAGGTTTACACATTTTTTTTTTTAAATTGAGTCTACATAATATTTTTTCGTTCGTCTTAACCGGATATGCGTCATCAACAGAGGGTCGGGTGCAGATTGATTTTTCAGCGGTGATTCACAGGTGAACATAATGAACATACACTAGATAGATTATATTAACCTTTCACAGAGCACATGTGGTTTGTAGCTCTTTGTTTAAATGCTTAAGCTGTCTCAGAATTAAGTCCACATTGTTCTGAAGAGGACATTTTTTGTTTTGTTTATGTTGAATGTTACTTATGTTCATTTAAACATGTTTACAAATTTTTCACTTTTATAAACTGGACTTTTTTGTCTTTGTAACAGTTTAGGTTGAATGCTACTTATATTCAATTAAACATGTTTACATGTAAACAACTTCTGATCAGGATGTGTCTTTGAAGTTTAATTAAACATGTTTACAGTTATTTCACTAAGCAGGTGTCAGATTCTTTTTTGTAAATTTGTCATTTCTCATAGTTAAGTGTTTCTCCTTACTTGTAGCAACTTGTAATTTGTTATAGCATTGCATGTCACATGTAGACCTGCATAAGTAATTTCTATGGGCATGCTAAATATGTCAAAGTAGTTTGTTATTTAAGTAAATGTCTCTAACTTGGTCAACTTGGAAGAAATTATTTTGCTGTTGTAAATTTTATTTAGTTGGCAGGACAAAAATGTATGTAATTGAAATGGCATTGTTATATATAGTAGGCGTGACTAAAATCTTTTTAATATAGCATTATTTTATGTTGTAGGCATAGAAAGATTAAATCTAGTTAACCTGACAAAAATGTTTTTATTGGGCATTGCAAAAGATATTTTTTTAGGACTGAAATAAATTATTTTTGTTCAAAATTCCTAAACAAAATTAATTCACGCAACAAGAATAAAATTAATCCATTCTACAAATTAAGTTTAATTGGATGCACATAATATAATTTCGTGGAAAAATTTACCTTAATTTAATTAAGTTCATCCAACAACTTTTTTTTTGAGTGATAGCTTCCACACACATTATCCAAGGGGCGAGATAATCTGGAATGATGAGCCTGGTAATAGGATCCGATTTCTATGCTTATTTAACGAAACACACATAGCGCTGTATGAATTGGACATGAAGTTGGTGTATTTGTGGTTGTATTTAAAAAAAAAACGTAGAATGATGAGCCTGTGATTCTGAACAGATTGATGAGCTTCTGGGATAATGCACTTATAGAGCCATTACCGGCGCAGTACTCATTTTGTTTGGTGTACTTTTAGGGCTCATACAAAATAAGCTCTTAATAACGTAACAAATACACAAAAGACTAGGGGTAGTGGCTTTGGCTCCCACTGACCACATTGTGCACTTGCAGTATTTTTGTCATTTTTATCATAAAGTGATTTATTACAAATTATTATACATATTCATTTAACACATTTCTTTAAAAGGATTTTTTGTGAATATGGGTTAGAGCGAATGAAAACCAAGGTTTAGTGTCTCAAAAAATTAGAATACAACTTAAGGTTAATAGTAAAAAGGACATTTTAATCTGAAATTTAATCCTAGGTTGCTTTTCGAAGATGCTACTAAATTCTTTGGCTATTCATTTTTGTGGCTGACCCTCCTTATAAAGGGCTTCAATGAGGTTTGCCATGTCTGTTGACTTCCTCAAAATTGTGTCACTAACTGACATTTTCACACTGAAATTAATCTATAAAACATGTGCCTTTTATACTCTGAAATGAAAGACATAAAATATAAATTTTTAAAGTTCCATTATCATTATCCATTATCATACAAATATCATTTAATATCAAATGATGTGGTTTTAAAGCACCACTCAAACAGAAAACGGTGAACTCAGTCAAAGTTAATTCAAATAAGTTTAGTCAAACCCTCACGTAGGGCTCATGAAGACACTATACTAAACTACAAACTGATCCAAGTGCTCACTTGAGCTCGAGAGGAAGATTTAGTTGAAGCATACTCTACCACTAATCCTTGTAGAATTCACCATTCAACAGAATGGAATTGAAGCCTCTCATTGGAAGTCTGAGCACATAAACAACACCACTGAGCTGTGCAAGGAAGAGATGGAGTAAATGCTTACCAATTGAATTGCACAGACAACCACCCCACCCTTGTATCAAGCATAAACAATGATGTCTTTGTGAGGAGGTGTTTGCCCTGAGCATCCTGTCTCACCTCTACAGGAACTGAAACTGGTAGAGTTTTGATAAAACATGACAACCTTCTAACTAAAACACAACTGTTAGTATTTAGTTAAACAGCAGACTGACTTAAGGTTCACTTTTTATAATGAAATCAATGACCAAAATAAATTAAGTGATGGATTTGAAACTTCTTTGGTTTGAAAAATAAAACCTGACCAGAGTTATTCTGTTAACAAAATGCATTCAAACACATGCAAATGAGGTGGGTGGGAATCTATTTTGCTTTTTCAGCTGCCTAAAGTTCTGGTAGAGAATTCTGACCCTAATATTTTGACCACAGTGAGTTTATCTACAAACCCCCATGTCCCAAACGTAAAAGTATATTCACTAGATGAACTAAACTCAGTGAATGGTTTCAGTTAGAACCACAAAGAGCAGCCTCGTTGTAATGCAACATCCTTTTGTTATCGCTACCCAAGTCACATGATTAGCTATACAAATGTGCCGCTTCACAAAGTCCTCCTTCAGCTTACCATGCTGGAGTGTACAGTGGCCTGTTCGATGTAGCGGGCGATGCCAGTGACAAATGCATTTCTGTCCTCAAAGTTGGTGTCAAAGTTTGCCTAACAACAGACAAGGCTAAAGTGAGGTTTTCTAGTAAACAAAACATTGCAAATATTCATGTTAGGAATAAGTCATTAAAAATGTTCAATTGTTAATCAGTTACACTGAAAGCGCATTTAAAGCTCAAAGAGCAAGCATTTATTTTTTTAAACATCTGCAATGAGAAACTGTAAAAAAGAAATAAAATTAAAAAAACATTGAAGAAATACATCTACTGTTCTATGCAAAATAGTTAGCAAACAAAAGAAAAAAATGTTATAATTCAATATTTAATCTAAATAACATTTAACATTTTATTGGTAGTCTTGCACAACTTGTATTTTGTATACCTATAGACAGGTATATGTCAATCACGTGCTAATGATAATCAATAGCCATGTGTCCATCCAAAGATGCAAATTAAATTTAAACGTAAAACTGGAATATCTGAATCCATATTTTTATTAAACGTCTTAAACGGGAAATCACAAATTTCAAGGCGTTTGAACAGAAAAGTGACATATTCGTTTGTGTAATGAAGTTTTTTCTTAATCACCAAAAGTCTCCAAAAGCGAGCATGTATAAAAATGATCCCACCGAATTATTACCACCAATAAGAAAATGTGGTTTCATCAGCCTATAGTCTTACTTTAATTCTGTAGTAATGCAAAGTGAGTAGCAGAGGTCACTTTGGTGTCCTCAGGTATAGTAAAGAACTATGCTGAAATCTTCCATCAACTGAACTGTTGAGGACACAATGGTCGCATTTTATTGCACAAAGAAATGCACTACCACCTGCTGGAGCACAACTAAAATGTGTGAACTTTTGCTGGAATATTTTCACTGCTTTTCGCAAGTCAGTGTAACAGGTTTTGCTAGGACATTCAAGATGGATTTGTACAGACTTCTATTGATCCAGTCACAGCTCCAGAACAAGTGAGTGCATTTGTTTTTAAAAAATATTTAAAGTATCAGAGAAGTGGACTGAGCAACCTCTTTACCATTAAAACTTCACAAATTTTAACCAGAGGTGATTTTTGTTATATTATATTTTTTTACATTTTGGGCAACGTGTAAAAGCTTGTACCTGGTACATGATGGAGGACGGAGGGGGTTCGATGCATGGCTGCTGGTCTGGGAGAGGAAGCTCCTCCAACAGGTCCACATTGGACAACGCATCCTCCAAAGTCACGTGGGTTGTCATGGTGACACAGGTTCTCTCACAAAACAGCCCAATCTGAAAAACATTGAGTATATTTAGGCAAAATCATCTGACAAAGCTACCTGATCTTAGTCAACGATTGTTAACAAGGAGACAGTAAATTGAAAGATGTGCATGGTCACTTCATATTTGATCATTGACGGATTGAATTTGAAGCATAAGCAGAATAAAACACAAAGCATAACAGACACTAACAAGAACCAAGAGAGAAACTTAAAAGGATGTGTAACAATGTGCCACAGTAACAAAACAGGTTATTCAATGGGCAAAACTTATAACAACAAATAGTGCTGACGAAAATAACTTGTTCCAAAAGATTTAAGCAACACACTTCAAAATCTCAGGAAATTATTCTACAAGTGTTTGAACCAGCTTTAACCTGCAAGCCACACTTTAACCTGCAGCATTAGTGTAGGATCAGGTGGTTGGTGGTCACGAAGTAATCACATGATGTCTCAGAAAACAACTCTGAAGTAAAATAGGTGGTATCCGTATAGGGATTTATTCTGCCAAAATAACATCAGCTAAATTCTACATCTTGTAAATTTGGAGTTAACATCAAGGGGTCTTCTCAAAGGGAAAAGAAAGCCCCTTACTATAATAACCTTATGTAGCTTTTGTCTAATCAGTCATGTACACACCAGCGTGCTCTTATTCACTTTGGTAATTCAGACTCACCAGCAACCATTTGAACCTTTGTGACAAGTCATGCCATGCAATTTGTCCAATCAAGCCATGTCAAATGTAACAATATTTATTGAGGTTTTTTTTTTTTTTCAAAAAGTTTTGAATATGCATTAACATATCTTGACAAAAATGGACATGTCTATATGCCTTGAACTTTTTGAAGACTTTTTTTAAATGTCATTTTTACCTTAAACATACCAGACAGCCAGGATTTGAAAACCTTTCCACCCAGTGGTCAACATTGAGATTTTTTTAAACATAGATGAGATGACTAGATGAATTAATATATTGTAGTTCACTGAAGTAAACTTAAATTGTCATCTGGCTCATTAATTTTCAGCCTATGCTTGTCTGATTTATATTTTAAAAAGGAATGGAACAGACAGAAGAACAATTTGCCAAGTTTTTTTTTTTTAAGAAGATACCAACATCAACATTGCATGTAAGTCAGTGAGTGTTGAGGAAGCAAAGAAACTGTGATATCAAGTACTGAACTTTATGAGATCAGGTTGAACTTCAAATGCAAATAAACAACCATATGAAAATATCACATGAGGCAGTGAGACATGCTCAACTTCTGACCAGAATTAGTCACATAAAAAGACTAAAAACACAGCAGTGACACCATAAAGTGGAAGAAGTGATTTGACAGAGCGGAATACTGCAGTGAGATGTTGATTTACTAAAATAAACTTTCCCACAATGGCGGATTCCCATTTAATAGAGAAGTCCTTTGTCCACATACCCGGACACCACAAAATCAAAACAACCACTGAGCCTCTTTGTTTTAATTGCATGATAGAGTGAGACAGATTTCAAATAGCCTTTTGATGCATCTCGTATTTGTTTACTATCTGCATGTATCTAACAACAATATTGAGCAACAATACAATGTGGCTGCCTGGCTGGTATACTCTGACATCTTCAAACAAATGTATGCATTTATATTTGCATACATGCTAGAAAGGCTGCTTCTGCTAATGTTATTTAATACAGAAAATGCTGAATTGGTCGGGCCTATTATGACTCCATAGAAAGATCTTGACTAAAGATGTAAAAATTAATTTTTTTTACTGGTCACCGGGGTGAGGGTGCATGATGAAGACCCGAAACACCCTGTCGCCTCCGGTTCAATTCCATTTACAAAAAAATATCTTTTACTCATGAACATCAGTAGTGTTAAATCTGCATCATTCTCAATAATTAACTAGCTATAGCTAAATGTATTTCTGAACTAGCACCTGTAAATGGTTTCTTTTTTTATTTTAGTATTCATTTTTTGTTCAGTTGTGGAGTAGATAAATAACAGAGTGTTTGTTTTTAGTAAATAATTAGATATTTCCATTTTGGGATAGTCCCGTGAAACGTTTTTCCCTTATTCTGTAATTACTTGTGAATCGTAGCACTGCAACGCTAAATCCAATGATCAAAATTTTGTCCCGTGCCACACATGGAGCTCACAAACCCACGCCACAAAAAAAAGACCAATAAGGATATAGCCATATCAGTGTACCTTTGGGTTCAGTGCCTTAAGCTTTGCAGAAATTGCATGTCTGAATACTAAATGGACCTAACAAAATATATGATTTTGTTATTTCGTTCCAGAGAAAGTTAACCAAACTAAGCAAAGTACAAATGTGAACATAACCTTAAAGGAGCTTGTACTGGATCATCCCAAAATACTTATAACTCAGCATTCAAAAGACAAGAGTAAGAAAGTATACTCAGTCATTTACAAGCGTTTGCAATGAATGTGGCTTATTGTGGATTTATTCTGCTCATTGTAAAACACTAGGATCAGATCCAGGATGGACTCAGACAACTTTGACCAATTTAAAGCCCTTTTTAAAAATACAAAAAATGTAGACTCTGAAAGTACTTTTGTGTACGTTTAAAAAAACAAATGTGATGTCAATAGTATATTTTTAACATTATTTGAGAGTTTTGTAGATAAATGTAGATCTCTTCATGAAAAATTCACCAGCCACCACTGTAATAACAATAACAACTGTAGAACATTTTTAATACACTCTTCATTCAATGCAAATACATTACATTAACAAAAAACAAAGGTTTAGCCAGGTATTAATATGGTTTATTCAGATGTAACGTTACAAAATGAAGTGTAGCAACATAAAAACATATTACGTGCCATTTAACCGCATATTTTGCCAAATAAGGTATCAAATAACAGCTAATTTTCCAGTTTCAACTGGAAAAACGTTTGACGTTTAACGTCCCAAATCATCATTAAGACCGTTGGGATAACGGTTAACGGTGGCTAACGTTATAACATAGCAACAGCCTTCACTGACATAGCTTCCACAGGGGAAACATAAACCTTCACAAAAAATATCCTACTTATGAGTTAAACCACCACAACCGTTGATTTAACTAAAATAATAGCCAATGTAAACACAAATTAAATACGTTACGAGATATGAAATAGCCTACGTGCGCGCGCACCCCCTCACCCCACCCATATGGCGGAGAGATGCTACCACAACCTCCATCATGATGAACCACTTTCACAAGTGCTGTAAACGCCACTTTATGAGCAAAGAAGAGGTGTACATGGAAAAGCAACACAACCGTTACAGTTGTAAAAGAACCATGCTTGAGGAGTCATGTTACAGGAGCAGGTTGGTGCCTCCATCTCTCGGCACCGTCGAGCGAATGCTCTCATCTCTTAAATACAGGATATAAAAGCCGTGTACACACCTGCTAATTGCATGTCCGCTCTTGAACTAGCGGTCTGTCCGTGTAAAGCGGGGAGAAAGTGTGTGAAAAGGCGTTTGCTCGGCGTAGTAGAATTGATGCTGAGGCACGGTCTCTATCCGCTAATCCACCCCACACAAAGAGCAGAAAATGGCTGCAAGTGCAGGCTCTTAAAGAGACAGGCGTCCCGTTCAGACCGCATTTCTGCTGTGAGTCATCAGTTTAGCGAATTTACTGCTGATTTTTTTCAACAGTGTTAAATGTAACTACACTTTATGGGGGTATCCAGAAAGACGAAAAGATAACGGCTTTTTCATTCATTTTTATGCAAATGCAGACTCATGAATATGCATTCATTAGTGTGCTCTGACCCACTTTACACTGAGCTAGATTCATCCAATGCCATGAACGGTTATGTTTTCAGTTTATACGAATATAAAAGCTAATTAAATAAATTCTCTGATGTGTGCAGCTGACAGTTGTTAACCCATAATATCTCTGGGGCCCAATCGGTGTCAAATGCTAATACATGAAAAGTAAAAATGCAAACAAGTTGTGAACAAATAAAACAATACATTTTTAGTTCATATAATCCTGAATGGACTGGAAGTTTTAATAATTTCATTTCATCATTAAACAAACTGCAGTGAATAAACAATAGAGAAATCTAAATCAAAGCATTATTTGGTGTGACCACCCTTCCAATCAGCTCCAATTCTTCGAGTTTCACTTGCCGCCGTTTTTGAAGGATCTTGACTCGGTTGTTCCAAACGTCTCTAACCACAGCTCTTTTGTGGATGTAGGTTCACAGCTCTGTGAGGGCCGTTCCATCACTTCTTGTTTAGTCTGAAGATAGTTTTTTATGTGTGTTTATGGTCATTGTCCTGCTGCAGAATACTTTGGGGATAATCATACGGCTCCCTGGGGGTATTGCATGATGGAGAAGGATCTGCCTATATTTGATTGAGAACACCAAAAATTTCCTTTATTAAATCCCCATCTCCATTTACAGAAATCCAGCCCCAAATATACAAGGAACCTCCACCATGCTTCACTGTCGACTTGTGTCGCTCTCTAGCCCTTCAATGAACAAACTGGCTTCTGCTACAGCAAAATATTTTCAATAATTTTCACTCAGTCAAAGCACCTGCTGCAATTTTTCTGCAGCACAGTTCCTATGTTTTCATACATACTCGATTGGCCTTGTCCCCATCTTTCGCTTGCCATTTTATCCATCTTCGAATAGAGTTAAAATAGCTCAGTCGCAGAGTTGAGGTTAATGAGGACTTAATAATAATGTTTGTTTTTTTATTAATAAGTGATGATACAGAAACAAAAGGAAAACACAATTAAAAGAAACTATTTCATTCACAGATTTAGAAAAAATTATTATTTAATTAAATATATGATTAAATAGCTGTTCCCCGGAGTCGGTTTAACCCTGTATAGAGAAGGAACAAATATCTGAATAGAGTTCTGAGATTTTTACTTTGTAGACTTCTCTGGACAGTAGATGGGTGTACCTGGGTACTACTGGTTTCTGCCAGTTCTGAGTTGAAAGACCTGCGGCACAAACACTGAAGGGAAATTAGCTTGGTGCATCTTACATCTGCTTTGCTAAGTTTCCTTGACCGACAACTGCTTAAGCCACCTACACAGCTGTTTCTGTTTCAGTTTACAACTGGGTTTCAACCTATGTGTGGCATTTATGATCATTGGGGTATTGCATGATGGAGATATCAGGGACTGCTATTTTTTTGCATTTAGTAAATTAACAAAATAATAATTTTAAACAATCTTTGTTTTTCTGCTTTAAACTTTAGCACAGTATTGTGTATTTTTCACAATAATATTTAGATATTACTTCAAAAAAGATTACGATGAGTTGCTATATGAGTGCCATCTAAAAATGTAAAGCACTGTCATACATGTAAATTGTAAAGAACGTTGTTTTTCCCCAGTTTGCCTCAAACTAGAACTGAGCAGTGAGAAAATGAGCTCAGATTTGATGCCACAGAGCCCCAGGCTGCATGAGCACTGGCATGCTTGGGTTTCTATTCAGTGCTGTTGTCACAGTAACTGGATATGGTATGTCTGCACAAATCAGCAGTACAAGCAGGATGGAATCATGGGCCTATTCTATAAAAAAAAAAAAAACTCTGAAGTCTGTAAACTTCAATTATAACATATGTTTTAACAAAATGTAATGTAAAACATAATGCTCAAAAATACAGTTCAGCTAATTTTTCCATAGCTTCAACCACTTTCTTTTCAAACAAAGTCTGATTTATAAAGGGAAACTAGGCTACAGTTTCCCACAGCACAAAAAGCAGCATTTTTACAGCAAACTCAGCTCTAGGGCGCCTCCTGTGGAGAAAACGTGTAACAACGGTAGTCAAGCACACAATTGCCATTTAATGGTGAAATAAATATAACATAAAAATAAATACATTACAGCTGTGATTTCCTCTGTACATTTTTGTTATGAGACAACGATGCAACGATTTAAAGTATTTTCCATTAAGATTTAATAATTTTAAAGCTGTTATTTAAATGTAAATATAAATTTTATAATACAACACAATGGATTAGCTAAATGGCTTGTTCTTGACCCAACAACCTGGTCCTTTAATACAGTACAGAAAGTTTATGATGATCTGGATCAGGGCTGTTGTTCGAGGCAGGACAGTTCATGTAAAAGCTGAGCAAATGAGGGACGATCCTCGGGTTTCTGTTGAACAAACACAGTTTTATTCATGTTGCCATGGCAATAAAGACTGAATCAGGAATAAACACCAGCTGCACATTACATGAGCAAGAGACACAAGTTGAATCATTTTGAAATTGATTCAATGATTCAATCAAATTGTAGGTGCAGTTTGTGGTGTGCTCACCTCTTTCCAGCTCCACTGCATTAAGTTGTACACACTCTGAGGGCAGAGCCGAGGTTTCAAGAGTCGGAGGCCTGCTTTCAGTGCCTCAATTACCTCAGAATTACTGCGCAAATCGTAAGGCATTCGTCCCTCGCTGTAAATCTCCCACATAAGCACACCTTCACAAACATAACAAACTATTTAGACAAAAAAAAAGAGTTATGAGTGACACACTTACGTTGTAAAAGTTTTATAATCTCAGAATGTTTGTGCTCACTTCACATTGAGTGATTCAATTGGTTTGATGCCAAGGCCTAATGACATGCAAATATCTGGCCAATCAGAAAGCAGAGCTTCTCAGACATTTGCAGAAAACTGCCATTTTCTCCAAAATTATTTTGTTTATGAAAAATTTGCAACATGCATGTAGGGAATAAGAACCATACATTACTATTGAATCAACATATTTTGGTTCATAGCTTGATCAACCCATCAACATGGTGTATATAGTTTTTGTGGGTTTCCCAAGCAGAAGTGGTTACAATAGAAAAAGAAAAATACATAAATCACATCCAGCCTCAAATTATTTTTTTGCCTTGTCTATTGATTCAAGCAGAATCAATCATTGCTTGACCACTTCTGGTTTTCTTTTAAGGAACTTCCTCTTTTATCGTACACGCCATCTGTGTTGACTCACCAAATGACCAGACGTCTGATTTGCTACTATACTTCCAAAATTTAATAACTTCTGGAGAAGACCATTTGACTGGAAATTTGGATCCATAGGAACTGGTGTACTGGTCGTCAAGTACAAACCTGCAGGTGGATGTGGAATTATATTATTAAGCTCCAGAATACTTTCACATCAATAGCTGTTACTCTACTACTCACCGTGCCATTCCAAAATCCGCTATCTTCACCACATTATTTTTAGAAACCAAACAGTTTCTCGCAGCCTACCAAAGATAAGACCCACAAAAGGAAATCACAGATAGAGAAGAAACGGTCACACCATCAAACCAGTTTTTACCAACCAGGTCTCTGTGGATGAAGTTGGAGGTCTCCAGGTAGGCCATCCCCTCACTGACATCCAAACACATCTCCAGCAAAGACTCCTGGGAAAATGTGCCTTTCCTAGCAGTCAAGAAATCTGTCAAACAGCCGTTTTCCATGAATTCAAAGACCAAATATATAGGGGAGTGCTGAGTGACCACGCCATACAGCTTCACCAGCTTTTCATTCGACAGCTTCCTGTGTAGTCAGACACCGAGAGAGTAATACATCAACTTGCTCTTTGGGATTTCGTTTAAGTGTGTACATAAATACAATTCCGCACATCATAACTCGTGCTTCCTCTTTGAATTCTTCCTCTGACATAAAACCTTCACGGATGGTCTTAACCGCAACCTGACCGTCTTTCCAGCTTCCCTTCCACACCAAGCCAAACTGGCCACTGCCGAGTTCCTCACTCAGTATCACTTCATCAAGGGGAATCTCCCATTTGTCTGGAAAAGGTTAAGAATTGAAAATTCACAAGTTAGTTATATGAACCAGCCTAGTAATCTGAGTATAGTGTTGGAGTATGAACGTCTCAGGCAAGTTGTCCGGGAGCTGATCTGATCTGTGACGTAAGGCCTCTACTATATTGAGATTCACATTAATTTTGGTGAATTCTCGGTGCTCTTCATCGAGAGGGGTCTAATCCGTCCACACACTCGCTCCATCCACGCCATTCTTCAATACTGTTGGTGACTTCGATGCTACTACGTCAACCCAAATGAGGCAGAAGCCTTTAAGGGTTGCTAAAGCAGTAACCCTAGCCCTAAAGCGTTTTTTTTGAGTGTTCAGTTTGTTTTAAGTTATTCAAGTTACTCAAGAGTGTGGATGGAGGTTGGACAATGCACGTTGTACTGTACTCTGAAGAGTCAGTTGACCAATTATCTCAAAAGAGGCGGGAACAGTTGACAAATGAAGGGGTAGGCACAGAGTGGGTATGGACGGATCAATCTGCGGCCACCCCTATTTCTGCGATCCGCAATCAGATACACTTGTCTTCGTCAAGGAAATATTGATGCAATGACGCTCCCTCAAATTCCATATGGCAATCCGATACTCTTTTTCATTCACACCACTCAATCGAGCAGATGTTTGAGCACATGGTTTTCAATCGAGGTGCAAAAAATTTGAATTGGTGTGCAGAGGCCTTTATATCCCCTCAAAAGAGATGAAAGATCAGGACTCTGTGGGGGCCATGCCATCTGACCTAGTTTCCTTGGCCTATTACTACATATAGGATCCACAACATTGACTTTAGAAACCCTAGAAACTTAAACATCTAGAAACCCTTTTTTTTGGTTGGGGAGAGTTGCTGCATTTTAATTATCTTGTGTCTTGTTGCTGGGCTAATATGATTATATATCCTAGCCCCTGTTCACAATCTCCCAGTACACCACATTGCAGTGATAAAGGCATGAGTGTGAATCAGAAAAAAATGTCTCCCAAAGCTGAGATGAATTGGTTGCTATGATATCAATGAACTATGGTCTAGATTCCAGAGCAATGTGCTATGTTAACAGCGGGTTTTACCTGAAGGCAACTGCTCGATTGTGGAAGACGTTGAAGGGTTTTTCAACACGCAGTGCTTCAATCTGGTTATTAACCCTGCAACACATATACACACAGTGAAACCCAAATGCAGCATTCATAATAAATAAGCTATAGGTTACATTGTCGAGTTGCCAGAAGAAAGGTATTACTATGCAAATGGGATAATCCAATCAGCTGAAAGACATATTTGGAGAGGTGCCTATATGAACAGAACACCTGAAAACCCCACGGTGGCAGGTCAGCTCCAGACAGCTCAGGAATGAGTTAGCTCCAAAAGTGCAGGAATATTGGTCAAAATGGATGGAGAGATGAATTCTGCATGTTATAAAATGATACCGGAGGAAAATTTGACAATCGAACATGACAACTACTGTCATTGATTAAACCAGAGCAAAATCAAGGTTCTGGAGTGGATCTTGGTCTCCTGAAATAAATTGAACCACTCTGGAGAGAACTCAACACAAGAGTTGGGAGCTTTGTGCCAAAAAAAATGTTCTGCCTTACCAACAGCGAAAATAAAAAACCATTTCAACAACTATCTCAAGAGACTTCAGGCTGTCGAAGGGGGTACAACATAATAAGATCTAAACTTTTGATCAGGATCATTTGAAAAGTTTGTCAATATGATTTAAAAAGAGTAAACACAGTTCTTTGACCATAAGTGGCTTCATCCAACCACTAACCATGAGTGTAGAGAAAAGTTTGTGTTGTAATTCATATTTTCTAAAAATATGGCCAAGAAATAAAATTTTTTGGCAGAATATGTCACCTTAAGAGCACAACTGCATTCAGGGACAATGCCCCTCCCTTTTAAACGACCGGAAGAGATACACAGATGTAGGAATACATCTTAAACAGGCTCAGTTGGCTCATAGAACTGATTTTATTAGATTCCATTGTGTTATAAAGGTTGTTTTAAAAAATTCCAGGTCAGCTACGTCGTTGAAATGGAGTTTACCTGCGGCATTGTGCTGGTGGTAGCGGATGAGCTCCGGAATGGTTGAGAACACATACTTCTCTGCTAAATAGTAGAGGACCTTTTCACCTTCCTTTTGTAATTTGATCTGGTAGTGCTTAACATGAGGATATTTTGTTCCATCGGAACTGCAAATAAATAATTTTCAACGATAAACTCAAAATACAGATAAGATCACATAATTGTTGATTGCGAAGTACTTTACCTTGAAACGTTGGAAAATATTGATACGGTGTAGGCCCCTACACGTTTAGAATTCCGAACCAGGTAACCACCGTCCTTTTTCTGAAAATATTTCAATCAGAATCCATACTTGCCAGTTTAAATTCAAGTATTAGTTACATTTTTCATTCATTACATTGTATTACAGAGTGATTTGAGTGTCATTTTCAATCATCGTAACAGGAAACGCCACAGCCACATTTTGCTTTAAGAGCTAGAGATGGCTGTTTGGACCCTGCACTTGTATTTTTGCACCGAAAAACAAATGTTCTACAACTGCACAGAATCTCCAAAGATTACTGTAACCGGAAATAATGTAATATTAAAAATAACAGTGATTGTGTTGGTGCTTTACCAATCTCATTAGTAAGTCTTCTGCCTCAGTCCGGTTTACATCCTTACAGTACCATCTATAACAACACAATGAACAAATTAAAAGAAAAATCAACGCTGTTCTTAAGGCTTTATCATTTCATTCCAAGAATAGTTCTTTGTTCTTACTCAAACTTCTCAACGTTGTTTGATAGTTTTTCTGCAACATAAATGCATGGCACTGATCCAACATTGCTGTGGCAGGAAACAAACAAAGATTTGATAAATGTGAGTTTTTTTAATAATCAATAAAAAGCTTTTGAAAAGATTATTGTTATATATTCGTATACAAAAGTTGCTGTGAACAAAGAACGCTTTGAGAAATATAAATAATAATGAGGAAACAAAGATGCCAAACAATATTTCTTTATGGGAGACTACGACAAAAAAATCTTTGAACTCCAATCCAAGAACCCACCATCCAATCACAGCCATCCTCCAATCATCCCCATAAAAGACTCCTCCTTGCACTTGCTAAACTGTCAGATCTACAGTTCACAAAGACTGACTCACCTCACCAAAGTGATTTTGTGTGCCTGGTTTCACTCCTGCTTCTTGATTCAAAAATCACCGCTCTTGACGACTCTCCAATTCAATCCAAGAAGCCACCATCGTATCACAGCCATCATCAAATCATCCTCAACCAGACTCCTCTTTGCACCTCCTATGGACTTAGTGTGTCTCGTTCCACTCCTGCTTCCTGATTCCTTTGCTATAACCTCTGCTTCTGATGTCCCTTAGTCTCCTGCAATGGTAACCTACTGCTCCTTGCTAAATCCATTGTTTCGGATCGTTCATGGATTACTCCATGCTGCTGTTGCTGTCTGTTGAACTTCTAAACCAATGTTATCTGGTAAGGAACAATGTACTTCTGTGACAATAATTTATGTGACTAAACTTGCGACGCCTCCTTCTCTCCTTCCAGAGTTGTGACATTTATTTTTAATACTTCATCCCCTTTTTATATCACTGTAAACTTGTCTTAATGTTATTATTTACATTTTGATTGACATACCATGTACAAAACAGCTCAGCTTGTACAAAAAGTGCCACTATTAACCTAATACATTAAAAGAATAGAATGAAAAATAATATTACAAAAAAAAAACACAAAACCTTTTGTTTATAAATTAAAATTTCCAGATTATTGATATATCAGTTGATTATAAATTATACCAGTTTAATAGAAATAACGTGGATCATCTTGTCAATTAATTTAGCATTTTTTTGTCATTACACTTTTTGTGTATTATCAGTAGTAAGCATGCAATTAATCTAGATAAGTTACAAGAGGTCAAGATTATTTGTTATTTACCCATCTTTGTCCCTCACACTCCACCAGTTTGGTTCGGAACAGTCGATGAGCAAATACTCTTCATCTTTATGTAGCGGCAGATCGGTTTCTTCCTGAGGGGTGAAATTCCTCAGAGCCACAACAATCCTCTCCTCTGACTCGGAAAATCGCCGCTGTTTTTAACAACAATAAAAGCATCCAACTGGTCAAAAGATATTTGTCATGAATTGTGTTGAGATTAAAGCCAAATGTAGTTCACTTTGTGTCAATATTGCACAAAACTGTAGCAGAAAATATTTACATTTTTAAATCTTTGAATTTAATGTAAAGTTTACACTGTGCACCATTTTAAAGACGATGTTTAATGTTAAAAATAGTTAATAGTTATGATGCAATGTGAGGTTTAAATAAACACCATACCGAAGGATCTGGAGTTGGTGGAAGTGGTTTGGCTGTGAAACGGGAAAAAATGTGTTTAAAAAAAAAAAACACAAGCTTCTTTGAATATCTAGATAATATACAAGAAACCATTCTGGACCTCCAATGGGATAATATTCACTGCATCCCGTAGCTTGCCTCTCTGTTTGCAGACAGCATCTCCATTTTCCTTCTCCCCAGAAGTCCGGGTGGTACTTCTCAAATACGGTGTTATTTTGAGTTGCTTCATAGATCAGAGTTCACAACACAGACAATAGTTACACTGGACTGATTGATATCTAGACATGTAAAAAATGAAGTTATTTTGATTTGTTGGTTATAAAAGTTGCATGTTCTGTTTGTGAACAACTCTTGTTTTCTTTACGCGTATTACACTCACTGGCCACTTTATTAGGCACACCTGTTTCTAATCAGCCAATCACATAGCAGCAAACTCAATGCATTTAGGCATGGACCCAGGTCCAGATGATCAAACTGAGCATCAGAATGGGGAACAAAGGTCGTTTAAGTGGCAAACTGGTATTTGAGACACTGCTGAGCTACTGGAGTTTTCACACACAGCCTTCTTTAGGGTTTACAGGGAATGTTCAGAAAGTGAGAAAATATCCATTGAGTGGCAGTTGTGTGGGCATAAATGCCATGTAGCAGTGGACTTGATCGACCTCTCTGAGCTGTCAGAATTTGGCGTCAACAAAATGGATCCATTTTGCCTTGTATCAACAGTTCAGGCTGGTGGTAGTGTTGTAATGGTGTGGGGGGTATTTTTGTGGTACATTTAAGCCCATGTACCAATCGGGCATCGTGTCCCCGCGACAGCCTCCCTGAGTATTGTTGCTGACGATCTCAATCTCTTCATGACCACAGTGTACTCATCTTCTCCTGATAGTTACTTACACAAGGGTAATGCGCCATATCATAAAGAGTGAATCTCAGACTGGTGAAGCTCACTGTACTCAAAGGTCCTCCACAGTCACCAGATATCTCAGATGTAGTGGAGCGGGAGCCATGGGTGTACTAGCCTGGTGTACCTAATAAAGTGGCCGGTGAGTGCATATTCATAATGGAAAGACAGTTTATGCAACCAATAGATCCACAAATTGTCCTTTTTCTTGTACATGCATTGTGTGTTTGTGTGCGTGTGTGCGAGTGTGTGTGTTTTTTTTTTTGGACAGTTAGAGTTGCTCACCTTCTTTGAGAGCTTTTACCCATTTTAACCTGCACTCGTTGTCTGGAGCAAACACATAGAGATAGTAGTTGTCATGGGCGACCTGGATAATAAATCAATCCAGAAAATCTTTTAAGGAAATTTTTATTAACATTTTTATTGATGGTGGGATTATCTGCTAAACTGTTCATTTACTTTTGCTAACAACACGCAAGCCCTTTAGTCACACAAACAAAAAAGTTTTGATATATGAAAAAAATAAAATTGCATGTGTTTTAAAAAGGTGAAAAGTTCTGAAGCGCTTCTCACCTGAAAAGGGTATTTGTTTTCACATGGAATTGGAACATCACTCCTAACCATCTCCACACACTTGATGTGAGACAGGTTGATGCAGCCTTTTTGAGTTGGCTTTTTCTAGAATGAAAATTGATGATTGCAGAAAAAATGGTTTGATCACAAATAAGTTCTTTATTTATTAAAATAAAAAAATAAAAATGAGTGAACACATACCCCAGGACGCTGTTCAAAGTATGTCAGATTTTGCGTGTTCAAGATAAAAATCCTCTCTTTGTAATTCGATGGTGATGTTCTCCTCTTCTGCTGAGATTTCTTGTACAGAGTTTCCTTCAGGATGACCCTTGGGTACATGTTGTTGAAGCTGAGAAAATTAAATAAGACTTAATGACAATTGTAAAATTCACTCATGGCAATCTATAGTTATAGCGCTCACGTTGAAGCACCAAGCACAGGTTTCCGGAGTCTACAGTTTAGGTAACCACTTCCTGAGGTAAAGAACGAAATGAACTCATGAGCAACATACACATGCTAAACAAACAGTTCATTACAATTGCGTTCAATACTGTAAAGCTTTTACACTTTTTACGAGATTAACAAATTCACAACAAACAAACATTGTCTCAGACACAACACGTATGAGGATTAAAGATGCCTAAACAATAATTAAAGGGATTAATACAGGTGGTGTGCTTAAGAAAGAAACATTGCTAAGTGCTTATGAAGTTGATAGCTTCTACAAATGCTAGAAATATGGGAAGTCCATTTTGCCAAGTTGAATAATAATAATGGCTTGAAAAGTCAAAACTTTTAGATTAATATGTCCACATTTTGAGACAAAAAGTAAATATTTTGATATAAAATATCAAACAGTTCAATTTTAGATTAAAGGTCAATGATTGACCCAGTATCCAGAAACAAAAAATAAATTACTTTTTTATCTCAAAATTAAAGATTTTATCTAATTGTTTTGCTGTATTTTTTGCTTGTGGTTAAAACTGTGACTTTTTTTATTTATTAATTTAAATTGCATTCCCTGGAGGAAATGTGAGTCTTGCAGCTGCTGAAATTTAGATATAGGGATCTCAGAAGTTCCCTACTGGTTTTGACTTAATTGTTTTTCAATAGATTTTGGACAAAATTTATTGCTATAAAAAACTTTTTTGTTTCAGGTTTTTTCCAAGGTTGAGCCTGTTGTGTTGTTCATATCGACAACAATGAGCACACATGCAGACCAGTTTAACACTTGCACTTTACTGTACTTCACGCACACTACTCATGTGTCTTAACCATAGACTCAACATACAACATTCGGATCATACCATTATACAGACCGTGTGGGGTGAACTGGGTCAAACCATTTAACTTATACCACAGAGCCCTCTAAGGGAATTTATAGATGAACAGAAAACTGGGTTTTAATCCCAGTTTAACTGGGTGTAAATACAACCAATACCCGTTACATCAATACATTTATACTACACGTAATAATTGTAAAGTTGTTTGTTTTTCAGGGCAACACAATTCACACGTTAAATATTTTATGTTTTTATTATCGAGGTTTTGAGAAGATGTATTACTTGGTATATTCTACGTAATAAACGTTTTACAAAACAACGACGTGATTTTTTTTGACCCCGCCTTTCTACGACCAGAGCCAATGAAATCCGTCGTTCCTTACCTCCAGCGAACCAATCAAATCCAGACATCTTTGGACTCTAATGCAATGAGACTCCGGTGGAGCCAGAGGTCCAGCTTACTGAGCTAATGTTTACTAAAATCCTGTTTAGGTAGCCAAAAGTATTATACTCTGTGAAGTCTACAGTTTAGGTATGTAATTGTTATCACCTTGTTTAGTCACGCTTTAGTTAACGTAATGACGAACGCATTGTGGATGTTTCCGGTGAATATACTAGCCATTAGCAGGCTAACAGTTACGTTACCTTTTTATTAAAACAATTCACACGTCTTAAAAGTGACTGTTTACGTTACCTGCATTTCAATCCACGTTGTGTAATTTTGTATTAACGTTACATGCAGAGGGATTTTATTGAAAAGTTTGGTTTACAAAACGTTCTGAATGTTAAAATGTGTCCCAAAGAAATGGTTGGCATGAACACGGTTCTTGTTTAATTTTTGTAGTAGATCATAATGTGTTTATAATAACAAAAGTAAAGTCCAATCTACGTTTAGTTTTAAAGCATTTATTGCACGGATCATTTTAACCCACAAAATGCTATAAATACATTACCTGGTTTCCCTAAAAAATAAGGTTTATGGTGTTTTGGGAAGATGTATTGAAATGTTAGTGATTCTAAGCATGTATAACATAATTGTTATCTGTTTTTTTTTCATCAATAACCCCAAACCGTTTAGGCAATGGGGGAGCCCCAGCAAGTCAGTGCTCTTCCACCCCCTCCAATGCAATACATCAAGGAGTACACTGATGAGAATGTGCGGAAAGGACTGGCCCCCAAACCTCCTCCTCCAGTCCGCGACAGCTACATGATGTTTGGAAACCAGTTCCAATGTGACGACCTTATAATTCGTCCGCTGGAATGCCAGGGTATCGAGCGTCTCCACCCTATGCAGTTTGACCACAAGAGAGAGCTGAAAAAACTAAACATGTCTATCCTGGTTAACTTTCTTGACCTTCTGGACATCCTCATCAAAAGCCCAGGCAGCATTAAGCGAGAGGAGAAGCTGGAGGACTTGAAACTGCTTTTTGTTCACATGCATCACCTTATCAATGAGTACCGTCCCCATCAGGCCAGGGAGACGCTTCGGGTAATGATGGAGGTTCAGAAGAGACAAAGGCTTGAGACAGCTGAGCGCTTCCAAAAGCACCTGGAGCGGGTGGTGGAGATGATCCAGGGATGTCTAGCATCACTGCCAGATGATTTGCCACAACCCAACAGCTCCAGTATGGGAGAGGCTGGTACTTCGAGACTTAAAACAGAGCCTATGGATGTTGATGAGCCGGCTGCAAGTTGCATGGTTTCACAAACGGACAAGACTTTGCCTGCTAAGAAGGACAAAGTGTGGGATAAAGATGCTGCAATGTGTTCTATTATTGATGAGATGACATGAGTTCAATTTGTAGTTTGTTCTGTGTTTAGGAAACTACCTCATCATTAGTAATGGACTAGAGTAATTCTGTGCAGAATGTTGTAAAATGAATTCTGGGCTCCCAAGCAGCTGTTGAAGTAGGCATCAAAGAGTTTCTGGTGCTTTTGTTATTTACAATAAATTTGACTGTATGCTCCATGCAGATTTCATTTCAAGTCTAGGATAGTCATTTGTGTTCTTTGTTAACATTTCTGGGATTCTGTGGATTTTAAAGGGAGTGATATTTTAACGTGAGTTGGTGCTGTTCAAAAGTTATGGCTAGCACTTCTAATTTTTCACAAGTTTGTTGAAAGCTTAGCAGATACGAGTAAGAAGTAAGGCGTCTGAGAGGACTGAATGATCAAGAATGCTTGGGTAGAAAGAACCTCGTAAATAAAAGGAAAATGTAGAAGAGAGATAGCAAACAATCAGGAGGTCAGAGAGAGCAGGAAATAAATACAGATAATGAACTGCCTAGGCTATGCTTCCTCCTGAAACTTATTTAGTCAAACTTCGCTTAATGTTGCTTTACCCCTGGATTTTAGTATTGGCATGGCTAAGCTTGGTTCTCCTTTGTGTTTCCATCGATTTTCAACATCAGCTCTGAGTGGGCTTGGTTTAGAAACCCAACCGTAAAAAGAAAAGGAAATGCATAAATGTCCTCACACACTCAAAAACCCCTGAAACGCTGTATTGACTACCAAACCAACTGTAAATTAATGGCATTTTAAAAAGGATTTTTCAGCATTGTGTTTGCAAAAACACAGGCACCTCTGTTCAGTGATCAAATGGGAAACATAAGCATGTATTCCTGTACATGCTGTAAGCCACAATCGCAGAGTAAACTGCATCACAGCCCACACTTTCACAATGATTCATGTTTTCCAGCATTTTTAAATGGCGGTTACATGAAAATGGTGTGTGAACATTCCTGTTTTCAAAATGTTCGGGTACATGTGGACAGGGCCTTAGAATATGCAAAACCTCTGCTCAACTGAAGAATTGTCATATACGTCTTCTGTATAATAAATAAAAATTTGTTCTGAAGCAGTGCAAGAAATAGCTATGAGCATTGAGAGTACATGTATACAACTTAATGGAACACATTCTAGAATTTAGTTTGTTATTGTTGGTAATTAACACATTGGAGAAAGTGAAGAGAAATAATTATGTCTCTTTGCCTAAATTATCACTCAATCAGAATAACAAGCTATGCAGACTGACTTTTTTTATCTTTTTTTGTAGGCTTTTTCGTGAAAATTCATTATGCAGTCGTTCTTCTTATACAGTACCATATAGCATCGTAATACAAAATTATCACAATACTTATCGTGGAATTACTGGGAGATATTGTCTAATAATTTATTTGGTCGTTAGTGATGGTGTTTCACTTCTGAAACTTCTTTGTTATCTGTCTGTTTTATTGAATATTTACTAGTCGACAATTATCCTTTACTCACATTTTAAATGAGAAACAATATAAAACAAGCTCTCTCCACCAATTAGAGTAAAAGAAAATGCAAACATAGTGCTGCCCCCTAGTGGGTAGATGTTATTAACTAACACATCAAACTAGACTCTGGCCTTCTTGTTTTGTGGTCTAAAAACTTTTTCAAATAACTTTTCTTTCACTAATTACATAAATATTTTGTTATTATTTTTTTTTACAAAGTATTGCCTATCACATCGTGATTTGCAAGGTATCATACACCCCCACCGATTATTAAATATAACAGTGTGCAGCACTTCTGTCTATCATTATCAAGACTAAATGATGATGTATTGGTGCAAAAAGCCAAAATGCAATTTATCTTTACCAGACCGTGATTTGGTACAAAAAAAAAATAGACTTGCCCCCAAAAGCTAGTCTGGTCAAAGGGTCATTTTTTCCTAGTCAGGGTCTTTTTTTCGAGGGTAAATTTGAAGTTGCTTTCTGGGGTACAAGCTAACCCTAATATACAAAGTAATGGCCCTAATTGACAATTAAAGATTGGTTTACTGTACTGTCATCTGTTCCTCATGTAATACGAAAAATTATTGTTTAACTATAAAACCACTGGTTACATGTGTCATATGATCAGGTTATGAACTTGACAGATTTTATGTTAGAAAATACACACTTATACAACCTTTTTACTGGATTTATGCAACCAGTGAACTTTAATCTTGGTGTCACGTTTAAGTTAATTCAGTAAATCAACACATTGCTGTTCCTGTGTGTGGTAAATAATTAATCTGTGCAGTATGGTAAAGTAACTATTTATCGAGCTACATTTTAAAATTATTTAAAAAGGTGGTTTACGGGTAATATTTGACGAACCGGGATACATCTTTATTAGTACTGTAGTTCTTCATTACAGAACTTGGTTTATACTGAGAATAATGTGCAATTATATTTCACAGAAAAGCAAAACAACTTTAAAGGCGTAGTTTGTTTTCGACGTACAGTTGAATTAATGCGCGAGATTGTCGGTTATGAAACGGAGCACAGACTGTTTCACAACAGGAGTTCTGTAGCCAATGGGAAGCCGCGCAGGGGGTCACGTGAGTATTATTTATGTAACGCAATGGTGTCAGAAGCAGAAGCAAACCCGACGTAAGCTGCGTATTAATTACAAGGGAAAGATGCTGGTCTTGCGAACTTAACTATTAAACTCGCTTATTCGTCTGTACTCCACGTTTAATGGAGATCGGAGTCGAAAAAGCAGGATCGAGGGAGAGGAGTGAAGCTTTTCATCATGCACCTCAAGGGAAAACGATACTATCACAACAAAGACTGAGATATGATTGACAACGGATGATCAATTGTAATAGAGACGTCAGTTCCTTGTGTGTATGTGTTGTTTTGCTGGGATTTGATGAGAGGAAAGAGCTGTTCAACTTTTCACTTAGCATTCCAAGCCCATGGATCGATATCAATAGCTTCTTAGAAAGACCATCGGTTGTTCAACTTTCACCAGGGGATTGGTGATCGGATGCACCATGGATCTTCTGGAGTGCCCGATTTGCCTGTTCCTCATGTGCGAGCCAGTGACCATGAGCTGCGGTCACTCGTTCTGCAGGAGGTGCATGGGTGCCTTCCTGCCCTCGCGATGCCCCACATGCAAGGAGCGATTAAAGCACCGAGACGCCAAGAACATCAAAAACAACGTGCTAATCTTCAGCATCATCGAGAAGTGTTGTCCCGATGAAACCAAGATGAAATGTCACATTCAGGAGAAGCTGAAAACGAGTGAGTTTACACAAGCGCTGCGGATTGCGGATGAAGGAATCGACATGGGTAAGGATGTGAGGGAGAAGCAGCACCTTATGCAACTCCCAATGTTTGTTTACATTGTGCAACAGGGAAGGTAGTGTCCCGTTTCGGTTATGCAAAATAGAAAACGATGCTGTAATGCTGGACAAATGTCTACGTATACGTTTACACACATCGAACGTGAACGGCGAATGTTCGTCGAACAATTGAATCAAAAGAGCCGATGCTTCATTTGAATCTAAACATTCCTTGAACCGAACAAACGATTCATCTGTGCACATCTGCGTGATCAACGTTTTACATAGTCTTTTGGTTCAAGTTAAAGGAGCCATTTTATGCAAATTCAACTTTCTGTCTTTCTCACCTGTATTCCTTTTTTGTGAGCTCAAAGTGGCTTAATGTTCCTTGCAACGCCCATAGTTCTTAACTCCACCCACTGACCAATCAGAATAATTTCCAGGACAGCTCATCTCAATGCAGATCCTGCACACTTCCTGACCCGAAATTGCTGAAGAACAATGAAGAGAGAGTGTGTTGCCGTTTTTAATGTAATAGGCGTTAGGGTAGTAGGGATGTCCGATGTGACTCATGATATTGTTCCAATCATCAACTTAGATTCGTTAACAGACCCTAACGTTACCAAGAGCATTGCTGTCTAATAAATGGTGACATAGCAATATTAGCTACATTATTACATCTTGGAGAACTACTCAGTCATCTTCTCATGTTACGTTGAGACCAGGGCTCTCTGGACCACGCTATCACTTCTAGCACTTCTTGCTCTTCTTTACACTAATTCTTAAAGACTTTGGTTTGTATGTGTGGGTGTTATTGTCCTGCTGTAGAATTCATTTGGGGCCAATCACAGGTCTTCACAAGAGCTTAAAAGAACATTTAGAAACGCCAGCCTGCTTTGAATATTTTTGGGTCAAGGAGAGACCTTGTTGATGCAGTATAATTACCTTTAGTCTTGTGCACAATTTTTGATCACTTACTTTTCATTTTGTAAATAAAAAAACTAATTTATTATCATTATTGTTATAACAACATTAATTATTAGTGTTGTAGGATTCTTTATAGTATTTTTTCACATTTGCATAATACTTATTTTGAAGGAATTATGGCGTAAAAATGAATACGTTTCAAACTAAAGGTAGCTACCCTTCAGTTTATTGACTACTGGAAAACTATACTTTATGATGTAACTTTAGGATATGGTCTCTTGAAATGGTTTTTACTTTACACTGGTATTATCTCATTTGATACCTTCATAATAAGGCTGTGACTAGCAATGCTGTGAAGAATTCTGGTTGGTCCACAGCTGACGGCCAACTGTAGAATTCATATTATGGGAATAAAATTCAAATAATTAAAGACAAATGAGAGTCCATCATTTTAAATAAATTAAGATGAGCTAGTCTGACAAATTGCCAAGAGTTCTGACTGTATTGAATCTAGACATTTAATAAACATAACAAATTATCCTTGACTTATTTTGTGAGTAAAATGACATCCCACAAATCAGTTCCTTAAGTCAAGTTCAGACACAGCTGGCAGCCCAATTTGCCAATGGTTAGAGTTCATGCTATGGAAAAAGCAGTTGTCTCAATACAAATATTTATTGTTTGTTTATTGACTATTAATTAAAAACTAATTGGACTCTGAAAACCAGGTTTAAGAAGATTTAATAAAAAATACAACTTTATTTAGCAAAATATTAGAGATGCTAATAGCTTAACACATGCCGCATTGAGAACAAAGAAGATAGGGGAGAGGGGAAGGAAAAAAGGGAGGGAGAGAGAGAGAGAGTGAGAGTGTGTGAGAGAAAGAGAGAGAGAGGGAGAGTGAGAGAGAAAAGGAGCCATCAAGAGTCTAAGAGGGCGAATGTTAACCCACAGTTTTTATTTAATCCTTGAAAATATTTAAAGAAAAATACACTATATCTTTCTTTTCATGATCATCAGGGGAAAAAATACAATCAGAGAAGCAAAGAAGACGTGGGGGAGAAAGTGTCAATTCATTCATAACTTCTTTGTAACAACTTAAAAATGTGGTCACTGTTTTATAAAACGTACACACTGAGGATCTAATCGTTAAATAAAAAAAAATGTAGTTTATGTGTTTCTTTTCGGATTGTTGGGCCTTTTCTAAACTTAAAGTGCCTATGAAAGAATCAAATGCAACGATTGTGTTTTTTATAAAGTTATTTATACAGATTTCGCTAGAATTAGAACATCCTATACTGCAAATTTTATCAAGAGCCACCTTTCTTCTCGCTGTTCAGGATATTTATAACCCTTGATATTATCTTGCTGTTTATAGCTCATGTATGTAATGGCACTTCAGTTCATTCACTGAAGTAGGTCACAGAGTTTGAGAATCTTCCACTAAAAAACAAATGGATTGTAGTTGAAACTACCACGACGATTAACTAAAATATAAATAAAACTTTTCTCAATTTATCATCTGCCAAATGCATGAATTAACTGTAAATTTGAGGTAAACAAGTTGCAGGTGCTGAAAAAAGTATTTTTCTAGGTTGAAAGTACATCTGAAACTAGACTTTACAAATCATCTTGAATCAGGTGGGCAGGAAAAAAACCAATCCGTATGCTGCACACCTTTGAAATCTCTTGAAAGAAATGTTTGCCCAGATTTCAGCATTTCAATGCTGCGTAGGTGAAGTGAAGACTGTTGGATATTGTTTCTGTGATCCACCTACACAGCAGCGCTTGTTGGAAGTCACAGAGATTTCATAATCTCTGGGTTTTGAAAGGGTTAATGAGCAGCAGAGAAAGTGGGTTAAAGCTGATAGTGTGCAGGACAGAAGCCAAGGGTAAATACGGTCATTGAAGAATCCCTAGAGCACAAGTCCCTCTAGGTATTCACGACACAAAATAGTCTTTATACATCATTCTGTCTCCAGACTGTGTGGTATGTTGAGTTACTCCACAACACTCTCTTCTTATAGCATGTCGCTTAACAATAGAATATTCAGTCCTTTGCCGAATAATGTATGGTTTTGACATCAGCCCAACCCTTCTGAGGTAAAAGTGAGATGTGAACTCAACAGATCCAGAGGCAGTTTCTGTTACACGCTACAACTTACTCCACGTCGTCTACTTTCCTTGTTGTGTAACCAAGGATCTTGTGACATAATGTGGTTCTGTGTTGTTAACAGTTTGCTTGGTTGGTCAAAAAGAGAGCTGATAAGGCGTGTATTCCTCTTGAACAATATAGTTCCTAGAACGCTTATTAATTCCATTGGCGTTTAAATACGCACTCGCTTATCCTGATCCCGCCACACCAGTGTACTACAACTTCATTGTAGGTGATAATAATGATTCTAATTAAATTAAATTTAGAACAGTTTCTTGAGGGAAGAAAATATTTAGGGGGAAAGAAGTTTTCCTTGATTTTAAGGCTAATAGAGGCAGCAAATAGCCAGCAGGCATAGTCCCACTGCCTTTAATGGGTTGAAAACTATATATTTATCATTAGTTTTTTTTTAAATCTCACAGAAATTAACACAGAGGGTTTGATTGGATAGCTTACGAATTATTTGCATATTGTAGCCTAGCAAGAAGGGTGAGGAGATCAGAAAAAGCCAAGTTGTGTACCATCCCATGTTCAATGAACATTTGGAAAGTATTTTTGATTGAGTATTTGAGTTTAAAACGTAATTATCAATAACACTTCCAGTTAGACTGTGAGGATTTTGCATGCACACACTAAACCGAATCTCACGTTTTTTTGTTTTTCTTGGACAAAATTCTATTTAAATTTTTGAGTAATTTTTTTTAAATTGAATGCGGCTTGCTCAATGTACGATAAACCGATGCCAGTAGATATCCATTTGTAGTTGAGCCGGTTGTTGAGTCATTGCTAGAGTATCGTGAGCGTTTGATTCGGCTGGCGTTGTTACAATCCATGGAGTCTTATTATTTACGCTGTTTTAGTTTATGTTTCTTTTTTTTCATAGGTTCGTGTGTATGAGTGAGACTTGGATGAGAGTTAATGATTCAGTTTCATGGACCGATCACAGTACTATGCTCTAAATACGTTGACGTGATTTTTTGTGTTGTTTTTATGGTTATAAAACTGCTCACTTAACATAGAAAAAGTGGTGGAATTCAAAAAAAGAAGTGATACTGTCACGATCCTCAACACTCTTGCCCACGAATAAAATCCAATAATCTGTACAAACAAATTGGTGGTTTTGCTCTGCAATCACAGGAAATGGCTAGCACAATAGACTTAACTGAGCATAGACTTGCTGTTTCATTTCGTCACCTATAGGGGTCACCAAAGGACAGAAACAAGCATACCAACGACATCCAGCAGGCTTGGAGAAGTGCAGTCATTTTACTGTTAGTAAATCTGTGCACAAGACCCTGGATTTGGTCATAGCATTTTTAGCATAGACATCTAATCTGATTAGGCCAATGAGGCCAAGTGAGTTGAATGTTTTTGAGTATGTTTCAGGAAGAGATAAAAAGACAGTGATAGTTTTGTGTGTGCGTTTGTCTAAAGTGTTCCTCCGTCTGCAGCTCCTGATGATGTGAGCCTGAAAGTGTGGCGGGCCGAGGCATGCATGGGCCTCCGTCGCTTTTCAGATGCCCTTCGTGACCTGGATGACCTGTGTTCTGTTCGACCGAACTGGACAGAGGTGAGGAGCAACTTCCTTTGGAGCAGTTTAATATATACGAAGGGATGAGAGGATAAGATTTTGTTATAAATTGTAAAATCGTGCCGGAATTCTGTATTTTGCAGGGGTTCTTTCGTAAAGGGAATGTGTTTCTTGAAATGGGCAGGCAGACGGAAGCCCTCATCCAGTTTTACCACTGTCTGAAGCAGCAACCCGACTTCGCCCCTGCCAAAAACCAAATTAAGAAGGTTGGTCTTTTTTACAAATAAGGCTTAAATAATGCTTTAATGAACCATAAATGTACTCCTGGAGGATTTGTGCTTCTGGTTTAATTATTAATAATTTTGAATGACAACAAACACCCACCAGATCATATCACAAGTGGACTGTGATTTATGGATGTTTGTTGTTCATTTGAAAAGTAAGATAGTGCTATAATGTGCATTTGACCAAGAAAGTGGTTCATATTAAAAATGTTAAACTTAAAATTAACTGTCTACAAAATTGACTGTTGTTTTCACTTCACACTGTTCGTTGAGGTCCAGTTATATCGATATTTAAGTGGTGTTGAAGGAATTTGCTTTTCTGGAATCTGCCTCCTACTCTGCAGAAAGTGCGTGTAACGTGATTTTTCAAAGCACTGATTGGCCATGCTTTACATTAATGTAGGGCTCTGCTTCAAGCCGTATCTGCAAAGGATAGAGAGTAAAAATAAACAACCCCAAATTCAACTTATTAATGTCCATTCAAATAAACCTAGTAATGTTCTGTTGAATGGGGATAGCAGATGTCTCTATGAGGGAGAAGGTCTTGATGCTGAGGGAGAATGGAGTTCTCAGATAACCTTTCTTGGCTCTGTACAAACTTTCTACTGCTGGGTGTCCTGAACTAGCCTCTTTGGCTCTGTGCCACATCTCACAATTGCTGTCTGGCAGCTTGGGTGGCCTGCGTTTGACTAAAGCGGGCACTTTTATGGTTACCTGTGAGGAGCTGGGTTGAGTTTATAGCTTGTATACGGTTATTCCGACAATTGATTCACTACACTGGGAGTTTGTTTGTAAACTGCTGTTTTGGGACCTGTAGTTCTGGAATTATGGGCAAAGTAGTACGTAATACCCGCAAGTAGAAATAGAATCGGATGAATGGGGTTTAAAGGGAAAAATATTATAGGGTTAACAATCGGGAGTGTGTTTAATCTTTGTATTATTGTTTTATTGACATTATTAGAAGATTTCAGTTGTTTTGAGGTTAGCATAACTGCTTATATTGCTGCATCTTCATTTATTAGGCAGTAATGCTCTTTGTAACATTATGTCTGTTAACATTTCTAAGTTGGTGATAGTACATTGTCTTTACCTCTTTCATTTTCATAAACAGTGTCATCGCCCATTTCACATTGAACATTGTTAATGCCAAAATTGCTCGACAAATTGCACTGGAAATGTACCAGTCCACGTCAAGCCCTAGTTCAGTCTTTTTCCGCTCACTTCAAATTCTAACTTTTTCTTATCTCACCTCAGATTTGCTTAAATCAGTCAAGAGTCCCATTAAAACCAGACACAATTAAAGTCCAGCCCGGGACCAAATGCAGCCCATTAAATTTGAAACGACCCACAGTCTTCATCGTTAAAACAGTAACATGCTGAAATGCATGCAAAAATCCACCAGAAGATGGCAGTACGTCAGGCCACACTGTGAGATGTAATACTTAACAGTTTCTAAAAAGAATTCTGTATCTAAACAATTCTTTCCCCAAACAACAGCACTTAGAATTTTGGTATTTTTAGGTGAAATAGCTAAACTCTTCTATTAAATTCATACAGAATTCAAATATTAAGGCTGTAATAAGAGATAAATGAAAACACTAGTAAAATGTAAAAATTCTCATGTAATGCATGTTCTTCATACTCTATTTTAAGATCAATTTTAGCTCAAAGTATTGTTCTTTGTGCAGATCTTGGAAGCAGAGGGCATGGCTGTACCAGAGGAAGTTCCACGGATTCTTCATGTAGTTTCAGAGTACCTGCAAGATCCCATCACCAGTTCAGTGAGCCCCCTGTGCACCGATAAGCAGCACCAAAACAACATCTCTGAAGGTCATAGTGATTCTGGGCAGGTGAGATTCAAACAGCTCTGTGCTTTGGAAGAATGAGCAACAAAACCTCGGGTCTAGTATTAAAAAAAATAGTTCAAACATTTTTTTAGGGGTTGGAAAAATGTTTTGAAGACATTTACTTGCATGAAATGGCTACACAGTGCTCTGCTTGGGCTTTTGAGCTTGCGCCAGGGGAATGCAGGTCTATCCACTCCATGAGAAACACCAAACTGGCCAAGAATCTCAAAAAAATAACTAGGCTTGTTGATCTGTGTGCAAACGTTTTTGAATCTAGCGACAAAGGTAAACAGCACCCTCTAAGGTTGTTAGTGGTAATGCAACTAATTTTAAAATTCAACTCAAACTAATTCCTATTACTGGAAATTTTAAATATTACTTTTAAATCACTGTTTGTTGTCATTAAACACAAACAACCCAGATTATTATCGGTTAACAAACATTCACTTAATATTTCTGATATCAACTCAAAATCTGCATGTCATGAATTAAATGTTAAAATATAATAACACAAAAGCTTAAATGCCTATAAACATTTCCTTTTTGGCACCAATGACAGAGAGATTAAAATGCTTTTAGTTTGCATTCCAACTTCATAAAGAAAGTCACTTTATTGTGTTCAGCACAGCTAAGAAATACTTTTAAATCTCAAAGTCAAGCATTATTTTAGGAAGTGTGGAGTGCTTTTATTCTAAATTAGTCTGTGTTGTTTCTTCAGATCATTTTGCCTCACCTCAGGCTTTTTTTCTGTTGTAGAGTGCAGCTAAAGTGAAACATGGCACTGGAAGTGAGTGCTGTCTGAGTCTGTGCCAGGCTGTGTCCTTCCTCCCGAAGGCTGAGGATGATGAGGAACTGATGATGAAGAGGGAGGATAAACAGAACAGAGGTAAATATTTTCTGCCTAACATCTTATGTTTAAATTTTATATTTACTGTAGTGAATTAAGTCACTTGTAAAACTTTCAGTAACTTTGGACAACGTAATAGTATATCAGGAAATGTGCTAACCCTACAGAACCTTCTTTCCTTCCCTCCTTTTGCATTTGGTTAAATTCCCTAAATAATCAACTTTATTTATTTTTCTGTAAAAACAATCTTTGTTTGAAGCAGTTTGTTCACACCAATCAAAATTTTTGCACAGTACTGTATGTAATTGGTTTATCAGTGTACATTGCAGAGGAGTATAATCCACTGGAAAAGTATAAAGTTTCTCGTGCTGAAGATGTGTATCCACTTTAGAATGAAGCTCTAATGAAAGGTTATCGATGCAGGTTTTGATTCTGTAAGAGAATATTTGTTCTAAACCAAGGTGGAAGACTTTGAAGCAAGAGTTTTAAGATTTAACAGAAACCCTGCTTTATTTAACTTTAACATAGACTTTATTCTAGAGGCATGCGACCAAAGAGAATGGACAATGAGAAAGGTGGGGGAGGGGAAAGGAAAGAGAGCTCCGTGATGGTAGAAAGCCCCCTATGCTTTTCTATTTAAAGTGGTTCGTAACAATCCGTTTGTGAAGCATTTTCTGTTTCCCATCAACCAAAAATAGGATTATAAATGTTTTAAAGTTCCTAACTCGTCTTTATCATCCCTCCTCTCGTGTCTGGTCTTTATCTACTGTCCTTGCTTTCAAGAAATTAAAAAATGTATAGGATCAAATTGTGTGGAATATTTTGCTAAATTAAAAATGTTTAGAGCTTTTTTTACAGTCTTTGTGTTGTTCTCTTATCATAGACATGCATGAAGTTGTTTGTGTATGTCTTCCTTGATCCTATATTCATTTTTGGGGTTGATTTTCATAAAGGCGATACTTAAATATAGATACATAAAGAGAAAATTTTACTTTGTCATTGAACATTTATTACATTTACTTAATAAGTTATTGCTAAAAACATTCTTAAGCATGAAACTTAAAGTGAGAAACTGTATAAATTGTAAAGTATTGTGCAGTATATGTGAATGCGTTACAATAACATGTCTACACTGCTGTCAAGGCATTAAGAAATAAAAATAATCTAATCTTAAAAGAAGCGAAAAGAATGGAACTCTCTTCCATGACGGGAAACCTTTAACCCACCAGCTGTTGCTTTACTTTGAGGGAGCTGTAAATGTGTTATTCCTGCTTCATGTGAACTTACAGCTGTGGAATCATGAGATGTGGAACACTCTCTTACATTTATATCCTTCATAAAACGATTAGACAATAAACCAGAATGTCGAATGAATTCTTTGATCGTGTAGGTGTGTGCAGCGTGGGAAGAGCGGTCTGCCTCAGTGTCCTGACCGTGACTGATTTTGAGTGTCCTCTGTGCATCAGGTCAGTGGAAATATTGGAAGTGCAACCACACGTTTCCATTATATGTTATATACTCTAGTCGTGATGGTTATTAAAAAGTATTTATTGTTCAACCTTTTATGACCTGCCATAGAACCAAATCCGCTAGAGCATATTTTGCATTTTTACCTGCTGTGGTGCTATTTTTTTGTGTATTTTAATTTGCCATACATCAATATTATAACCCTTATATCCTAGATTTTAATAATAGTAATAAAGTTAGTTCAATATTAACTGAAGAAAGTGTCAAAACAAAAAATGTAAAAGTCGTTTTTTCTAAATACAGACGTTTCACAGCGGTATCCCTCAAAATTGTAAATGTTAAAAAGTCGCACAAAATGCTTTTGAACCACAGTGAATTTATTTTAAATATCAGTTCATAAACAATCGATCACATACCTGTTGCCCCTTCGACCTAATAGTTCCTTTCTGATCAGTTTCTTTTTTATTCGATTAAATATGTATATTTTGAACACAAAAGCTTGAAAAAAAAAGACAAAAAATAAACTTAGCGCTCTACAATGAAACAGAGAACAGACACCAAAACATCAAAACAACACTTTTACTTCGTGATTTACCGTTTTTGACTTTCTTGGGGTTGTAGCTCTTCAATGAAATCTTACTTGAAAAATTAGCTCTTCGCCGATTTGAGTTTAAGACCCCTGTGCTTTCCAGTTGCTAATTCATGCAAGAACTCTTTGCATACATTTTGTGGATTGAAGGTTATTCTATGAACCAGTGACGACACCTTGTGGGCACACCTTCTGCAAAAACTGCATTGAGAGAAGCTTGGACCATAATCTCAGATGTCCACTCTGTAAACAACCCCTGCAGGAGGTACCACATCCATCCACACTGTTCAAGTTTTTCTCTGTGACAGTTTTGTTTAGCGCAGTAACAGTAGTTTTATGTTGGTAATCACGCTGTTTTATATAAATAGGTGCGTGGCTTTCCTAATCAAGTTCAATAAGTATAATCAAACAGAGTAATCTCAAGGATGACTTTCTAAATGATTAAAAGTTTACATAATATGTCGCAGTCCGGGGGGTTGAATACTTAGGACCATATGATATTTCAATTTTTACCTTTTTGAAATCTACAAAAATGTGTTTTTTTGTAATTATGATGGACATTATATTTCAGTTTAATGAAGAAAAAAAAATACAATTCGATTTTGATTTTTTAAACTGATGACCGTGGATCCAATCTAGAAATGTAGCCTTTTTGTTTCTGTTTTGGAGTCTACGCTAGAAAATGTGGGTTGATGGGTATGTGGGTTCGGTGTCAGTAGGTTGTCTTAGGCCTTCAAATTACTGGAATTTTCTGGAATTAGTTCAAATTATTGTGATCCAGAGATAAATCTAGCAGAATGTTTTACAGATTAACGTACAGTACGGCGTACGACCCTTCAATGAAGGTCAAGAAGGACATTTTCACGACATCTTACCAAACAACTTCCTTTTCTCAGTATTTTAAGAACAGGAAGTACCAACCCACGGTGCTGCTGCAGGAGATTATGTCTCGCCTCTTTCCTCAGCAGCTGGTAGAGAGGAAACAGCTGCATGATGCTGAGATGGCAGAGCTCTCAAAGTGAGTACTAGAACGGTTCTGTAGACTTCAGTTCACATCCGCCAGTGCCCTCAAAGGTTTTATTCACTTGTATCTTATCTGTATTACACTCGGAAGTTTTTATAGAAATAGAATCATATTCATTTCTCATTTGCAGTTTGAGCAAAGACATCCCGATTTTTGTGTGCACCGTGGCCTATCCTGGCATCCCATGCCCGCTACACATCTTTGAGCCTCGATATCGTCTGATGATGCGCCGCTGTATGGAAACAGGAACCAAGAAGTTTGGCATGTGTAGCTTCGAGCATGGCAAAGGGTACACGGATATACTATATACGGTTCTGTGCAAAACTGTTCTCTAGACAAAGGATGCTTTCAGAAAGACAAGTATTTATCATTCATCATTAAACAAAATACAATGAAAGAAAACTAGAAAAATCACATAATTAATTGGTGGAACCACCCTTTGGCTTCAAAGCAGCAGCAATTCTGCTAGATATACTTGCTTTTTATTTATTCACTTTGTACATTTGCCAAAAAATCATTTATATGTCTGAAAGCCTTCTTCGTTTTTTTACAGTTGTATTTGCTTGTCTCTGACTCCTCCCCAAAATTCCGCCATCTGTACATTTACCATGTATACTTTTATCTATTTGAATTAGAAGTAACTGTAATAATTAGGGCTCGAGCACCAAAGGTGCATTGAACCATATTCTAATTGCTCATTTTATGTCTTTCTGCACGTTTTTAAGTGTCTGAAGATACTTCAGAACTGGTGAACATTTACATGTTTTTGGTACCAAGACGAAAATATAATTAGTATAGATTGCGTTTCCAGAATTGACAGGAAGTCATTAGTTTCGCAAAAACCATTTTTGCTAGTGTTGTACGTTAACAAACTCCTCCTAGATATGCTTTCTGTTCATCTCCAAAACGTCAGTCTTATCTTAAGGTGTGTGAGTAATTGTGAAACTTTTTGGATTTCGTCAAACTATTTGCGTATGGCGGTCGTCGATTTCGCCATAAAGAGGAAGTTGTTAGAACTCATGCAATGTCGTATCAGTCCCAAATTTAACAGTCCATGCCTGAACACATCTACAACATACACTCTTGCTTATAGCGCCACCAGGTGGCCACAGGATATACAACATTTAACATCGATAAAGTACATCTTAACAATTTTAACATTGTGACAAAAATATTCACACTCGCTCATAACGCCACCTGGTGGTCATTCATTAATAAGCCCCTGTTATTCAGTAATTGCCCTGTTATGAACTGTCGACCTGTCCAGGATGTACCCCCGCCTCTTGCCAAATGTGAGCTGGAGATCACCAGCAGACCCCCGTGACCCCGAAGGGAATAAGCAGGCAGGAAAATGAATTAATATTCCTGTCATTTTAACAATTCTCGCTTAAATACACGTCCTAAATAGGGGTTAGCCGTAGTGCAACAAACTGGCCACAGAGAAGTGATTTGATTTGAACTAGGGGTGGGCGATATCTCGATATTTAAAATATATCGAGATATTTTTTAAACTCGATATGAATTCTGGCATATCGTATATATCGATATAATGTCTATTTTTAATTTTCGCCACTTTGCTTGTGTGCCTTCTCTGTGCTGCGCTCGTCTCCGCCTCCTTGCTTTTGTTCCCCCTCCCCTTGCCTGTCGTCTCAATCAACATGGCGGCGCCCGCAACTAGCCCGGAGGCTACAGAACTTGTTGCAAAAAAAAGAATTGCTGGCTCCATTATATGGAAATACTTTGGTTTTAAGTCGTCAGACGAACAACAGACAGATGTCTACTGCCGTGAATGCCGTGAAAGTTGCTGCCAACCAAAGCTCAACTAATCTCCACAATTCTATAACGCGGAGTGTAGAATATGAAAGACAGAGCGCAAGGTGGTGTAGCATCACAGAGTTCATGGCATTTCACATAGCGGTGGACATGGCACCCATATCCGTCGTTGAACAACGTGGCTTTAAACGTATGCTAAAAACACTTGATCCCAGTCAGATACAGTTTACCCAGTCGCCATTACTTTTCGAGCCAGGAACTCCCGCGACTGTACACTACAGAGAGAGCGGCTTGCTGCTGAATTGGAAAAGGTTACTTACAACAGAGGTCCTGCAAAGATGAGCTTGAGTTGAGTTGTTTTATTTTTGAATGAAAAGAAGGCAATGTGTATTATTTTACAGTTAAATTATAATTTATGTTATCAGGGATTTTGTTTATATCCTAAATGTTACAGGAGCACTTTGTCCCTATTCACTGCCTGTTTTTTAGTTGTTTTATTTTTGAATGAAAAGGCAATATGTATTTCTTTATTGTTTTATAATATGTATACAAGGATTTCTGAAAGAAAATTTGCAGAAGCACCTCTGAGCTTCAATAAAAAAAACGACTTTGAAATTTGTAATATTTGTTATTGCAGTAGTTTTTTTTTTGGGGGGGGGGGGGGTTAAATCCTGTCGATATCGAGATATATCGTATATCGAGATATAGCAAAATATATTGTGATATATTTTTTGCTTCATATCGCCCAGCCCTAATTTGAACCCTTTGATCGCTGCTTGCAGCCTTAATTTCTTTTTATGTTCTTATTTCAGTGACTTCCAGTGTATTTATGCCAGCTTGTCATGTGACAGTTTTGCAGACTATGGCTGCATGTTGGATATTTTGGATCTGGATTTGCTTCCTGATGGTCGCTCTTATGTGGAGACTGTGGGGGGAAGTCGATTTCGCGTGCTCAGAAGAGGACAGAGAGATGGCTACCATACGGCTGATGTCGAGTACCTTGAAGACAATAAGGTAAGCGTTCATGGTTTACGACAATTAAAATGTCAGATTTAAACCCAGATTTTATATTTTTATATTAGGTTAGGCAAAGGTTAGTCTCACTTAGCCAGATCTTTAGGGACTGGTTTGATGTTTATCTAAAGGTACCTCACTGGAAAAGATGGAATTTAAAATGTTTCGTCACAACAAAGTTTAGAAGGCTAGGGTTTAGTTTTATTTGTAAGAGAGTATTTGATACCATCCACCCACTAGGGGGCAGTGTTAATGTTTGCATTAAGTTATCTTTTTACCTCTAAGTGATGGAGTAAGCTAATTTTATAAATATTTTCATTTAAAGGATAATTGTCTCCTAGTAAATATTACATAAAACAACAAGACAAGGTCAAGAAGTTTCAGAAGTGACTAGAATCACAATTACTCCAAAAGGCAGAAACACTCCCAGTAGCTCCATGATACGTATTGTGACAATTTTGTATAGAGATATATTTTGCCACGGTATATTGTTACACCCCTAGTGTTTATGGCACAATATAGTGCTTATGCTTTCTTTGGCTTAGACCCGCCCATGTTGCACAGACAAGTCAAACTAATCTCATGTCATCTCACATATAGTGACGTTTCAGGAGGTGGAAATGTATTTATGGAAATGTTAAAGTTAAAGAAGATAATAAGTCAATGAAAACAAGAGATACTGGTTCTGTAATAGGATAGACAATTGTTTAGTGTCTTCAAAGTTGAGCGCTCTGGGTTCTTTATGTAGAAATTCAATATGTAGCATTTAGCTGCATGCACTCAAAACTGTAGTTTTTTGTTTAATTACAATGAACCCAGATTACTTTTTAGGTTTTTTCAGAATCAGAATCGTTTTTATTGCCATGGTCAGTGAAACAAGTTTTCAAGGACTAGGAATTTGATGGTGATGGTGCAAAACAAAGAACACGTACTAAATAATAAATAATAAAGTGAAGTATATATAAGTAAAATAAAAGAAATAGAATACAATATATTTTAAAAAAAGAGAAAAAAAAATACTATAAACAATATAAACTATACAGATAACTATACTTTGTACATTGGGACAATGGTGGGGATTGTGCAGATAGTGCAAATAGCAAGAGTTGTCCATGGGTTTGTGGTCATTTGATGTTCAAAAATGTTCAACCTTTATTAGGTTGATATAATATGTTAAAATAGTTCTTATTTATTTGTTTAGTTGTTCTGATAATTTTCCAGAAGAAAAAAAAAACACTCATGGTCACTTTATTAGGCACACCTGTCCAATTGCTCGTTCAATCTGGACCAAACTATATGAGACATGTTTCCAGTACCTTATTGAATCTATGCCACAGAGGATTAATGCAGTTTTGAATGTAAAAGGGGGTCCAGTGCGGTACTAGTAAGGTGTACCTAATAAAGTGGCCGGTGAGTATATACTGTATGAACTTAAAAAAAGTTGATTTTTTTTTTATGTGAATTTGAATGTTAGAATGAAGAGACAAAAAAAAACAAAACAAAATTTACTTTGTAATAAACGTATAAATGCTACAGCTCCAATAGAGTTCTGCCTGTTCACCGGTGTGACTTTGTTCAGGTCGATGGCGCTGAGCTCGAGTCACTCCGACGTTTGCATGACAGCGTTTATCAGCAGGCAAGAGAATGGTACCATCGTCTCAATAGCCCCATTCAGGAGCACATCAGCCGGCAATACGGCATCATGCCCGAGAAAGACGACGACATTCAGGTCAGAACACAGCTTTGTATTAAATGCATCTATCAATTTATAAAAAGAGAGCTTCAAATCAAATTGAAATACATTTTTTCAGGCATCCGCTAATGGTCCGGCCTGGTGCTGGTGGCTCTTATCGGTCCTCCAGTTAGATCCAGCTTACAAGACCACCGTTCTGTCGCTGACTACCCTGAAGGACAGACTTGGACAGCTCCGAATTGTTCTGGAATACTTTTCTCAGAGCTAAGAGACAAGACAAGCCCACGTCCGTAAACTTTTAGTTTATTTCGTTTTGTCCCCATTCAGACACAATGGCATTGGTTGATTTGAAAACTCGAATGAATGAACAATTGCATTTGTTAGCGATTTAACCAATTCCAGGAGTCAAGCCTTACCAAATCAAGGTCTTGTTCACAGATGTTTTCAGCAGACCCCCATCCTAGATTTTATGATTAGGTGTTAAAGGGGATGTCAGATATGCATTTTTTACTGTTGTTTTGATTATTTGGTCTATTCATGAAAAGTCTGTAACGAACTAAATTATATTTCACAGTGGAATTCTTGAAAAACACCATTTAAACCTAATCCAAATCACATCCATACGAAACGCTTGGTTTAATGAGGCTGCTTTAGCAATAGTGAAAGTATTCTTTAAACACAAATCCACTCACTTGTTCTGGAGCCGAGACAGGATCAAGAACAGTCATTACAGACCCAACTTTCTGAATCAAGCACTCCGTGCAATCCACTTTCTTAATAAATAAAAAACAACCGTTTTCATTGGTTCCGTGGTTAATGGAGACAGAGGTTAAGCACATGATGTCACTGTACTCGGAAGTAATGGACTGAGTGGCAAAAGGCCTTTTGATGCGCTAGCGGTGAATGAGAGTTTGACCTGCATGAAACGGAAATAAGCTGTTGTGCCATTCACTGCTCTAACCCATTTTCAAAGGCATGAAGGAGCGCATTCTACAGACAGACTAAAACCAAAGAAAGGAGAAGCAAATTGGTTTCTGCAATTTGAATAAATAACTTGAATCCAGGAGCTGAAACCTGGATTGGTGGGACTGAATTGCCCAGACTTATGGCTAGACCACCAGATTCACTAATGGTAGATTTGGCATATTTAAGTTATGTGCAATTTTTCCTTATGATAAATGCTTTGTTGTGAAATAAGACAAACATGATGTAAATGAGAGAAACAGTCTGTCAGTCAAAAAATAGCACTCAACATTAAATGCAGCCACTAGCCGTCCACCATTGGTTGAAAGAACTTTGCAGTATTTAGAATTAAGTGTCATTTTTTCTGGTGTTGTTCGTCTGCCGGTGTCTTATCTGCAAAAACGTGTCGCCCTGAGTAAGTAACAGCACTAATTACGGTAAGTCAACCATAATACATCCATATAGATGTCTTTGTGACTTAATTTAATTAGGTCCGGTGCAATCGTCTGCATATTTCGTTCTCATTCACACCACACTGATCGCTCTGGTCTGCACTAGTTAAAAATACAGTCACGTGACATCATACGGACCACTCTCGGGTCACATACGTCACATACACTTTCAAAATTGTGATTGACCCTTTTACTATATCATGTGTGGGCTCCGATTACAAACTACCACAAGTCTGACCGAGAGCTGCCATGATAAACGCTTATTTGCGAACAGACACACGGTTTAGCTCGGTTTTTGCTTCCTCACCTGCCCAAACAAAAAGGGAAAACAAATTCTAGTTCGAATTAACCAAACTAGTCCGCTGTGAAAGCCCCCTAAGGTCCCAGACTTTAAACCCGGCTTTGCAGGACAACCTGGCTTTCAATATTTTGTACACTTTTTTTTTTCGTGTACTGTCACAGTGTTAAAATTTGCAACACATTGAAACAGCGTGGCCTGTGGGAGAAGTGACATCAATGCAAACCCTCTAGAAACACAGTTCATGAGGACTTCACACAGACTTTTGAAGCTGTGGCTGCTCTGATTTCTTCACCGATTACTATTCACGAGTTGAGACTGGGTTCTGACAACACGCATGGCTTAAATGGGCTGCATGTCTTTGATGTTTGAAATCAGAACAAACACACCCCGGTCCAAATGGCATCACTTCAGAATTTTATTAGCCCCGCCTCACACATACATCTATATGGAGGAATCTGCAGAGTCATGAAAAGGGAAGCATATAACGGTGCGTGAAGCAAAGCAAACATACGTGGCTCGCCTGTCCAGGAGATACAATACAACCTTGGCGTCTGATGCTAGCAGTTCTCGCGTACTTCGTTTTCTCCAGATACAAGATGAAAAAGCTTAATTTTTAAATAAAATTTTATACCTTTTACGTTTTGTGGAATCCATTTGTCATTTTTGTCAATGCGAACAATGTCTTACCAAATAAATCATTACAGTAAAGTTTACTTTGAATAAATGAAAACAGACTTGAAGTGGATTCCGTCAAAATGGTGAACGAAGCATTTGAGAGATTGCGTACAATGGAGAATGCAACTTTGGTCTCTGAGGGTGAAAGATGATAACTTGAAGGTTTTAGTTCCAGCTATGCTTAAAAACCATTGTATTTCCATGTGAACATGTGGATTTCATGAAGGTTGAAGCCAAATGATTCAGGATTGTGTCCCTCTATGACCAAAGGTTCCTAGCACTGGCATCCAATACTCCCTGCAGGGTTTAAAGTTTCTGCATTACAGATAACAAGCTTTATCTTTGCTTGTGCCTTGTGTTTGGCGAAGTACTGAGATTTATCTTTTTTTTTTTTTGCTTCTGTGCCACATTCCAATGAATGTTAAAATAGTGATGTATTTACGGAAAACTCAATGGGGCCCTCAAACCCGCATTTCTTGCTTTCATGCTCTGGTTATTGTGCCATTTTTTTTTCCAACTTTACTCTTCATGTCTGACAATGGGTTAAATGCATTTATATGTACTGTATTATGTACTGTTATGAAGATTTGCTGGTTTGAATGCAGTTTTGTGGACAAGTTCAGAAGTAGTAATTTTACGTTTTCAAGAAAGGCTTTATTTTTAAGTAATAATTTTAAATGTAAACATATCCTTAGTCAAACTCACAGCGCCACACAATATTCATGATTGTGAATGGCAAATATTTATAAAAGGGATTCAGATTAGAACATTTCTTTGATTATTGTAATTACAGGAATAGCACATATTTATACTTTACTGAACTGATGTTTTTTCATGTCTGGTGCAATTTTCATGTCTAATATTTTCCATCCTCAGGATTCACGACTTTGTTTTCGTATTTTAATGTGATCTGTGCTAATTATTCTGACTTCATTAAGATGCAAAATGAGGTTACTGTGGGGTTTTTTTTGTTGTTGTTTGTTTTGAGATAGTTTTAAGTGCAATTTTAAAACGGATTAGTAGAAAGACTGGCTGGATGGAATTCATACATGCTGAAGACAAGTCAAATACGGCTGAATAATGTTATTTTGTGCTTTATAAATGAGTAAGTGCATATTTTTCCTGTCAATTCTAGTTAAAGATTTCTTATTATTTGATATGATTAGTATACTCGCTAGTTGTTACTTTTTATGTCACTTGTGTTTATTTGTAATGGCTGCCTCAGCCAGAGTACTTTTAATTTGTAATCCATGACGTAAACAAAGAAAGCACCTATTACTGTCATTTTCTGTGAAGATATTTGACGTAAATGCGTCAAAAATCTTGATTCAAAATATGAAAATGAACAATAAAATGAACAACTCAGAAAAGCTTTTAGTCAATTGTACATTTTCAGTGGTCAAATTAGCCGTCCACAAGATGGCGTATTTGGATTAGGTTTAAGAGCCTGGCTGCCTAGTTTCTTTGTTTTATTGTAGCCTTTAAATGAAAGGGAAATTTATAACGTATTATAAGATGGTGGTTGGAATTATTAAAGGGTTACGAATCAAAAGCGTATTGTTAATTGAGTCAACATCACCAACTAGAGTAGACCCATTCTGATGGTTAAGTAGTCTCTACATTAAATTACAGAACCAAAGTGTAAAATACAAGAATTAACCATTGTCCAAAAGGGCAAAAATCCTGTATTTAGATAAAAACAAGTTAGTTTTCATTAAAGCTGCATTTTTGAGTTTTGGAAAAAATTCTAAGCATTTTCCCAAAATATATGTACAAATAGGATTTTCACCAAAAACTTTCAATTTGCTTAAAAAAAGGAAGTTGTGACCAAATTTAGTCTGAAAAAATAAATAAATAATAAAAACAAAATCACCCTGAAGTTTTCTGAACACTTGAGATCTTCCCCAACTAAACAAGGATGTGTAAAAAAAAAATTAATTAGTAAATAATTAAACTCATTAGTTTCATTATTGTCGAAGAGGACTGTCTATTTTATTGTTTTTATCCACACCTTTAAATCTTTTTAAATTTAAACAAAATGAGTGCTGACGCTGATGCGTACTATATCTTTCATAATTGCGTGATTCGTTTGAGTATATTTCCATTTGTCAAGATCAAAAATCTATTAAGAAATAAGCAATATGGACCACAAAACATTTTGATTAGATATGGTTTAGTTGGTTTGAAGTGGACCAACAAACTCTGAGCTCAGCGAATTCCTCTTTTACTTCTGAACCTTGATCACTGATCTTCAACCTGCCCTTATAAGAATATGCACAACAGCGCTGACATAAGAACAAAGGAACACTGGTACTTAACACAAAATAATCTGCAAAAGCTCAGTTATGATGTCACCATGACATGACGCTCCACCAGTCAGAACTAGCGAGGGTTTTGTTGGTCTTCACATTGGGATGTTTATTCTGGTTAATGTCACGACAGCAGAGCAGCTTAACATTTATTGCTGAGTAATTGTCATCACTTGCCTTCTTTCAAATGAACTCTCTTTCTTTTAAAAAGTTCCTTGAGCTGCGTCATGCTTTATCGTGGACATGGGGCCTCATGGACTTAATGTTATGACTTTAGTGCTGTGAAAACTGATGGTAAAAGTGGCAGCAGCTAAACTGTCAAACTGAGAAAAGTGAGAGTATTTATTCACAAATGACTTTTAATACATAAATTATATTAAAATCAATCAATACATGTCAAATATCACAAAATATGACCTCTCTCAAGACCCTGCCTAGTCCCATTGAAGCCCATCAGTGTGGCTTCACCAAGAGGTAGTTCACAGAGGGACAGAAATGTTCCTGCTGTACCAGAAACGCAAAGCTTTGTGAGATTTCCTGTAATCACAGACACCGTTGTGAAGAGGAGCCCCGTATCGAAGAATGTCCTCGTGCTGGAGCTCAATTTGAAGATCAAAGCCCCTAACAAACGCTTGCAGAAAAGCTAAATTGATCCATCACACAGTGCAGACTCACCTGTCTGTGGCTTTCAGAGTGGATTTGACTCTTATTTTTCTTTTCAATAAGCCATTACAAAGAGAAAGAACCCACTGCTCTGAGATCAGTACTGAGCGAAAGTTTTACGGAGACGTGGAAAGAAAAATGCAGTAGTGGCAACAGTTCTTTTCTTCTCAGTTACAGATTCAGTAGCATATAGTCAGGTGTATGATTTAGAAATTGCACAAAGCAGCTGCTTATGATTACCAAGGTCACGTATAGGTTAAAACACAGTCATGACCTGAAACAGAAAAAGCTGTGTAGGATGCATAGAGCATCAAAAGGAGAAAGACAGCTTCTTGTCATGACGAGATTGAGCACAAGACACTGCATCAACAAGGTCTCTCCCAGGCAAAGATTTCAAAATGTGTTCTTTGAAGAAGCACAAACAAACGAGCAACGTTGTTGACCAAGAAATCTTTGCAGCAGATTCAAGACATGACTAAAAATGCAGGTGGATGCTTAAACATCATCCAGTACCATACAGAAGGTATATGTTTGGCTGGAAACGGTAGGAATGATTTTCAGCATACTTGTCAATCTTTGTTTGGAAGAGCCTGACAGTCGTGTGCCATTTTGGAAATCCAAGAGCATTTACCCTAAACATTTGGGTTGTTCATTGCATTTTGACATGTTTGAAGTACGGTTGATGTGGAAATGTTGGTGTGGCATGGCAGATTTTAATTACAGAACATGCAAACACATTACTTGTAGCTCTACCCCGGGAAACTTTCAGGCTCGCTAGTGAACGGAAAAAGTCAACTTTCAAAAGTACACACACACACACAGATTCTCTTGTTTGTTTACAGCCTGTTAGCCGTGGTGTCAATTTCAAACGCTTGCGAGAGATAATGTTCGAATACGGATAAAAAAAAAAGAGTCTGTTTGTTTCCCTCTCTTGGTTCTCTTTGTAGGGATTATAGGGCGTCTTGAGAGTGGCAGAGCCAGGGTTGATATAGCTGCCTTGTTTCACTCCACCATAATCCTCCTGTGTCAGAGCACAGATAAAGCTCTAAAGGGGAGAGCAAAGGAGGTCAGCGCATCAAAGCTTCCATACCTCAGTCCTGAGGTGCGTATGGTAATAATATGATAAATCCACGAAAGGGTGATCAGTTTGAAAAGGTGGCACAACAGAAGTGTTTAAATGTTTTGGGTCATGGGAAATGTGATTCTTTTACTCAAAAAAAATCTCTATTTTTAATTAAAAATCCAATGCAATCGCTTCATTTTTCTAGTCTGGACTCATTCTGGAAACTGGAACTACTCCCCAGTTACTCACCTATTGGTGATTTATTTGCATATTCATGACATGTATGCAAAGTTACTGTCTGATGCTCAATGTAGATTATAGAGCGATTGATTACGAGCAACTTCACTACGAAGCGATCAATGTTTTATTAAAGCAACATTGATAATAGCGTTTGTATGAAATGTTATACAACCTTTATGAGACAGAATCTGATCCCGAATCAGATACAAATGCACCTTTAATTAGGCATACAGGGCTTTAGTCCAGAACATTTTCTCATTAGGCCCAGATAATTCCAGAAGAATTAATAAATACACTAGAACTGTAGATTTAAAAACTGTTATGAACAAACCAAGCATGAACTCACCTAGTGCTGGAAAGGAACGTGCTTTGAAGACAGTTCTGAAATCATTTTAAATCAGGCTTTCTCTTTGGAGAGCAGCAGGAGATCCCTGTGATCTATTCAGATCTCTTTTTAACACGTCCCTGTTGTGGCTCTGTCTTTTCCAGCAAAGTGCTAAAGTGTAGATTTTTTTGCCTTGAGCATGCCATACTTATCTCCTTGAGGCCCTATACACCATGTGCTTAAGTCAAGTGATCTCCCTACTTCCTCTTACCACCAATAAACCATCAACACTGCCCCCTACTGCTTGGGATAAACCAAATATCTCAATATAAAGTTGATAAAGCTGCCTCTTACATAGACAATACCAAGTTTTGTCAAAAGAGAATGACTAGGATACAAGTTAAGCTTATGTTTCACAAAATTGGAGTTTACTCATATTTGTGCACTTAGTAATAGTACAACATTGTGTGTTTCTATTCAAACAAAGCTCCATCCAGCTTCTAATTTGCAGCCAATGTTCGGTTCTTATTCATATTTCTGAAAGAGATTCATGCCTTGGTGCTTTAACAGCATTTCCACCATCTGTGTTCTGCAAGTCTGTTTGTAAGAAGCTGTTTTCAATGCTCCAGAACCAAAAAAGAGTCTTTCTGATGTTAAATATTAGCCAAAAGTGATAAAAAGAGAGAATCAGTCTTGGAAAAAAGTGCGGTTATAAAGGCTTGTATTAAGAGGATTTGTTGTTAATGAGCTCCTCTTCACTTGATGCATGGCATTGAAATTTAAGTCAGAAGCTCTGATCAATTCCGAAAGGATTTACCCTGTATTTAATCAAATCAACAATGTTTTTTTAATGTAAAAATCACATTCTTGTGATTGTACATCCAAAGTAAAGACCCAATTCATGATCCATTCTAAAAAGTACTACAATTTACGCACAAAAATGTAGTAAATGTAATTAGTTTTCACCCACCCCTGAAATTAAGCAAAGGAATCCACAAATTCATTGAAAACATGCACTTGCATGAATCGAAGAAAACTAAACCAGGTCTGATTTATAAAGTGTGCTCCATTCTGCTGTGAATCAAAACTCGACCTCATTTCACACAAGACATGACCTCTGATCCTCACAAATAAACCATGGTGTGGGTTGCTGCAATGCCTGCAAATTTATCACAATGCTCAAAGCATTTCTTAGTCTGAAAGATGCACAAGAAGCTTATCCCTTCTCGTTTTATGTAGCGTTATACTGGAAGTATATTCTAGTTGATGGATATCCCAGTGACTGTGGCAGATAAGAATGGCATTCATGTTCAGCGTTCATTCACCACAAACCTGCACAGATCAGCAGTCTCTTGGCTTTCTTTCTTTAGGCAGTGCATTGAGATGTGAGCTTCAGAAAAGAAACCTGAAATCAGCCAGTGACAGAGGAATGAGTGTCACACACACACACGCACACACACGCAATCACACGCACACACACAAAACTTTTCATAGAAAGCCAGCAGCTCTTTGCTGTGAGTTGAAGACTTTATTACAGACGTTGGAGCATTTTACATGTGGAACGTTTGGAGATTAGGGAAGAAGGTGATTTTAAAGAATGCTCTTTTGGAAAATTCAAGCAGGTAGCATTTCTAGTGAGAAGTAGTTCTCTTAAAAGCAATTTTAGCGAGGTAATGTGCGCATAATTTTTTTTTTTTCATTTTGGCACACACCGCTAAACTTATTTTATGTATGAGACCTTATGTGCGATAAAACTAGACACCTGTTAGCTTTTATGAAATCTTGAACTCACCACAATCCAAACCAGCCCAATCACAACCCGAACTAAACCCATCTTAAACCAAACCAACCTGATCTAACCCAAACTAACCTAACTGAATTAAACCAATCCAATAAAATTGAACCAATCAAACCATCCTAACCCAACTCATGCCAAGCCAAAACAAAATTAACGTAACCCCCCCCCCCCTTGAGCCAATCCAACTAAACCAGCCCGAAAACATATGAACCTAACCCAACCCAGACCAAACCAAACCAAACCAAACCAAACTAAAACAAACCAAACCCATCCCAAATCAAACCAACCAAAATCACACAAACCTAACGTAACCAAAGCAACCCAAAACTAACCCAATAAACCAAAACCAATACAAAGCGAACCAACCTAACCTCAACTTAATTCAAGCCCAACCCAATCCAACCAAACCAACCTAACCCAGTCAACCCAAAACAAACTAACCCAAACCAACCTAACTCAACACAACCCAATCCAACCAAAACCAACCGAAATCAAACAAACCTAATCTAACCAAACCCAAAGTGACCCAAATCAAACCTAAACCAAACCAACCTTACGTACCACGTCTTTTGTCTACCTTGCCAATTTTGATGTAAAATGATCAGAGAAACCCAACTGACTAACTTTTTCTGGAAAGCTGAATGTAAGAGATCTTGGCATTTAATCACATACACTTTTCCAAATAATAAAATTTATGTGCTCCCTTTGACCTTCATCCTCCATAGATCAAATGAACGTTGAATATGGACTGAAGTTGGAACTGCGATGGTGCAGATGGAACTATCTGGAAACTGAAAAGCTTAGATGATGATGAACACGCATTTGGCTGTGAGACCAAGTGGCCTTTTTGCTCTGACTGAGGAAAGCGCACTCGTCTATTTTCATCAGAGCCCCAATTCTTTTGACTGAGCATCGTCATGGAGACAAACCCTCTGCGGATCATTGCTTAATCAGATTTTTCTCATCAGTTAAACTAATTTGCTTTGTTTGCTGCACATTTTTAAAAACATGCAGAGATTAAGTAAGCATACAAAGCATAATACCCACAAAGAGATAAATCAATCCTTTCTAAAATCACTGCAAACATAACAGTCACAGAGCTCCATCAACCCGTAAACCTTGTGCATTACACCAAAGAGGTTTATCAGGTCTTAAAGATGGCAGCCAACCATGTGATGGGACATGGCAGCCAACCATGTGAGGCTTTTCTGTGTGAGTAGATCCATAAATAATGCATGTGAAGAAAATGTGCCTCTCATCCTGCACAAATCAACAGAGTTCCTTTCTATGGCAAGAACATGCCTTCAGATGTTCGCATGGACGCAACCATGTAAATGTTTTGAGCATTTACACAAGAATGCATGCCTTTGTAGTCTGCAAAGCCCCAGGATGCTGTCTTTTCCAGATTCTTTGCAACCCATGCTGCGTAAGATTGAAAGTAAACCCCTTTGGTGGCTTGCATGTGCTAAAATGACGATCCACTGCTGTGGACGGTGATGTAGAGTCAGAGATTTGCACAGACGGGCTATGGACTAGCTGCACTAATAGATTGGCATGAAGCTCAGCAACAAATACGACTTAAATATCTGTGTGGCAGACATTTGCTGAGGATTCACTGTTGAGCATTTTATTTCCATACATTTCCCCCTATTGGGTTTTTGCGGAGCATTAAAAAGTCAGGGAGGTTGCTTGAAGTTGCTTTCCTGTTGAGGTTGAAAAAAAAGCCTCAGTTGATGGTTTTTGTGGAATGTGCCGTGAAAGAGAGCATTCATTTTCTTATAATACGCATTTATTTTTACTCTGGACCATTTCAGAAATTTGGTTTTGCAAAAAAAAAAAACTGTGGTAGTGGTTTGTTGTGATTGGATTACAGTATGTAGCATTCACTGAAATATTACCATCCAGTACAAACATTTCATTATAATTGTGTAGTGATTTTACTGATATTGATGATGAAAAGTCAACATGGCCTCAATTACTTCAGACACGACTTCAGCCCCTTCTATAGAAACAGGAAATACAACTAATGTGTAAACGACATGAAGGTAACGTTAGTGTACCAGAGGTTTATTTACAATTTTTACAGAAGATGTACATTCCTTAGAATGAGACAAAGTTTATAAGTTAACCCTTAGAAGTCAGAGACCTTTTTGAGTGTTTTTTTTACTACTTTACATTTTGTTCTAATAAATGAATGGAATAAAATAAATATAAACTATTTTTGGTGACAATACCTAAGATTTTGTTTTATCTATATATATCAATTACATTACAAAATAATTCCACAAATTTGAAATTGTACAAATTCATGACATTTTGTATTTTTTTTTTCAAAACTTGAGATCGAACAATTTTTGATTGTAACAAAAAAGGTTGAAACAATAAAATTCACAAATCCCCCCCAAAAGCAAAAACAAGGTCAAAAGAGTGTGATTTTTTATATAATATATTTAAAAAACATTTTTATATAAAAACTCTCCTAAACCGTATACACTGTTCCAAGCACTTTTTGTGCCAACACAAGCCATATTACAGGTCTTGTATTTCCAAGGGTTATCCCTTCTTTTCACCAGTAGATGGCACTGATGGCACCGATTTGGGGTCTGTAAAATGAAACTGAAAGATTATTACGAGAATACCAAGGAAACAGGAGTGGAGCCAGGTGAGCTAACTTATAGCTTTAAGCTTTCTCAGCAGGTGTGACCGTCGATCTGCTTCATGGAGTAGAGTGGTGAGAGGTGTTGATTTGAGACTGGCTGTGTCGCTTTGGAATAAACTGATGCAGGGTTACATTTTTTCAGAGCTTAAAGCAGGAAAATTTGCTCAGATTTTGACGTTATGATATACACTTTCTGGCCACTTTATTAGGCACACATGTCTAATAAAATTTCTTTCATGCATTTAGGCATGTAGACATGTTCAAGTCGATCAACCAAGCTTCGGAATGGGGAAGAAAGGTGATTTGAGTGACTTTGAACAAGGCATGGTACCAGATGGGCTGGTATGAATATTTCAGAAACTGCTGACCTACTGGGATTTTCATCCGCAACATCCTGCACCTTCATGACCTCAGCCCCCTGTAACCTCACTGTTCTACTTGCCTCCCTCTCGTTCAAACACACGTATTCTGTCTTGCTGCGACTGACCTTCATTCCTTCATTTCCAGGTGTTGCTCCACCTGCTCTCACTACAGATCTCAATGTCATCTAACCCAAGTGGAGTTCCTGCTGTTTAAAAAATACTCAACAATAAAAAGTTCAAATTCCTACTGTGAAGTATTATTATTACGCGTGCATTTCAGCTATGTTTATTTACTCAAATGGGGAGATTAACAGTTTTAAAACATGAAAAAGAGATGGGAATCTCCATAAATGTCAAGTTTCACCCCATTTTAAAAGGAAACTTGAAGGTTTATTAGAGCTGGTGGCCTGTGATTGCCTTTTAATGAGAAAATGACTGGGAGCCAGAGATAAGGAAAGTTCAGTATAAGAGGTCCTTGGTGGGATTAGAATAATCATCAAAAATGCCATGTCTTTAAAAAATCCACAATAGGACATGGCACTCCAGCACACTTTCCCTCTCCGCAGCCAATTTGCATTCCAGCGCAGTGGTCCAGTGGTTGCTCGTGAATATAGAATTTGTTCTCTTAATAAAGACCCAACCAGGCTGTAGATTTAGGCAGGGGAAAGGAAAGATATCTAAATGTCACGGCTGTGTGACATGATTATTATCGGTTTAGTTGTAGGCTTCTACAACGAGCTGATTTATTGTGTCCTTTATTAAATACTCAATGGTTTCTTAAAGGATGCCTCGTTATATGAATTTGATTTGGAAATATTAACTTCTTGCTGGTCGTTGCACCGTATTGGTCTCTTAAAAGCTCTTTGCTTTTAGAACTACCACAGGTAATAGTGACAGATTCAAGAAGATCACAAAGCAATAAAGCATCTTTTAATTGCTTCAGAATGTTTGCCGCTACCTTGAATCTACCATTTATTTCAAAGTTATTTGAGAAGTACAGATTTATACTAGATTTTTGTGGTCATAAAGTGATTTATATTGTCAATAGCAGTTCTCTGGTGAGCTGTGGCTTTCAAGAGCAACATGAAACCAACAGACTCATATTTACAAGGCAGGGTATATATGCTTTATGACATGGATGACAAATTCTAACCTCAAGTTTGAATGTTTGAAGAGTTTGGCGATTCCTCAACCAATTTCAAGCCTCTTACATGGCTATTTCTGTTTCAGTTCATGACTGGTTTCAGTCTTGATACTTGGTGGACCTTGAATTTGTGTAAGTGTATCTATAAGAATCTGTGTTGGTCTGAGGCACCTTCACACCTTCCTAAAATTATTGCACAATGGTTGGTAGGTAGGTTGGGTAGATAGGTATAATATATAGGTAGGTGGTAGAGCTTGTTAGGAAGGTAGGTAGACAATATATACCTATATCATAAAAATTATTCTTTGTTTACAGCATTTCTTCACACCTCCCTAATTATATTGCACAATGGTTGGTAGGTAGGTTGGGTAGATAGGTATAATATATAGGTAGGTAGGTAAGGTAGTTAGGAAGGTAGGTAGGTGGGTAAGCTTGTTAGGAAAGTAGGTCGACAGATATACCTAAATGATAAAAAAAGCATTATTTGTTAACAGCATTTCATCCCACCTGCTAAATCTTTTGCACAATGGTAGGTAAGTCAGTAGGTAGGGTAGGTAGACAAATATACCTAAATCAAATGAATCATTCTTTGCTTACAGCATTTTATCGCACATCCTTAAATCTTTTGCACAAGTAGGTAGAGTAGGTAGGTATGGTATATAGGGTAGGTAGGTTAAGTAGGTAGGTAAAGGTAGTTAAGTGTGGTAGTTAGGAAGGTACGAAAAGTAAGGTAAGTAGACAGATATACCAAAATCAAATAAATCATTGTTTGCTTACAGCATTTCTTCACACCTCCATGAATCTAGGTAGGTAGGTTGGTAGGTAAGATAGATAGATAGACAGACAGACAGATTTTAGTTTTATTCATAATTCCAGGTCAAGTACATACCATTGGTGGAGCATGGGCACTATATTTTCAGTCTAGAGTGCCCCCCCCCCCCCCCATCGCCCCAACCCCACCTTCAGGTCAGCGTTTGTTTTTTCCATTATTTGCCCATTGCACGTAATGAGAAATTTGATTCGTTCATTAGATGCATGTTTAGCAGTTGACTGGGCAACACCTATTAAATATCCCTGGACACTGCTGAAGTAAATGTTGAAAACGATCCAATATTAAAGCTTTCCAGTTTCAAGGCTTTAAAAGTGATGCACATTTTTCATCCTTTAAAGTGCAGGTGCACTTCTGCTAGTTGAGTTCCTAGAGTGACATATCGATCCTACGAGCTGCTGTAGTGACTTTGACCGGACTCAACATGTGCCGTCTCCTCATTGCTCAACATGCTTTCAAGTGTTTTTCAGAGATGAAAAAGTGCAAAAGCTTGTCTAGATGTTTTAGATGCACTACTCAAGTCCTCAAAGGACATTATATTTGTGCACCTATGGGAAAAAGCTTTCCTGAGAGATTTCTAATGGATTCTTTTTTGGACTTGAGCTGTGAGTCATTCACTCCCTGCACTTCAGTGTATTTTTACACCTAATGACATTGTTTTAAACCGGGACTCTCATTTTTTTGATGTTGTGTTGTTGAAAAGGTGGACAAATGGTTTTTGGATCCACTGAAAGATGGTGTATATCCAAAGTAATTCGGAGAATGTTTGAGAGCAGGTCTGGGTGACATCCTGGCATTTTGAAATCATGGTAAAGTTCCCTTGAGTAAAATCAAGGTTCACCGATCATTCTCGCAGACGGCGAGTCCATTATTCGAGGTTCATTATTCAAGACGTTGTTTGATGAAATGCAGAAGCCAATGCACCGCTTCTTTCTGCGAGATATAATGCACAGATTGTAACTGCGTACAATTACACAGGGAAGCATTTCACCAGAAAGTCGCGTGGACAAATGAACTCCATTTTAGGAAATTTGTTGACTATGTTCGACAAACTCCTAATTCAAAATGCCAAAATGGAGAAAAAAAAACTCTTGAAAATGGACAAACTTTTTAAACTCTACACTTTTAAACAGAATAATTATCAAATTCTGCTAATAAAGATTCACGTTAGTTTTGCTAAGCACTGAATTCGATCTCTCAGCTGTGATAGGCCTTGATCTGTGATCTGTCCTTGTGGGGATGAATTGTTTCAGATTGTAGGGTGTTGAACAAACAAGGATATTCAGTTTAGGCACAAAAGAAAATCCAAATACTGCTGTTCAGTTTTGCGATAAAAACGATATGCATGCACAATTTGCTTTAAAAAAATCATTAACTGCGTTCGCATCCATCTGTTTTGAACATGTGTGTAAAAAAATTATGCAAAACTGAGTAGGGTAAAGTTTTTAAAGAAAAAAATTTGAATAAACTAGAATGGAAACGATTTTACTGAATAAATCCCAATGCAATGCGATACGTTGTTCTGTCGCAACTGGTGCGCGATGGGGACCAACCAACGCACCAATTTCATTACACAACTAAACACAACTTTTCTAAATTTCCAGTCAGCCAGATTGGCTGCGTTCCCAAAGAGTAGACTCCCGCCCCCAAAAGCAAGATGACATCCATGCTCATATTACGTTTTGTCTATGTGTTCTAAGACGCAAGTAAGTAATTATATATGAAAATGTCCTTCTCCTAACGCTGCAACCTTAGTTTTTCTTTTGATATTTGCCGCCGTTTTATTCGACTAAATAAAAACAGTGACTATTTTGTTCCTTGGACTCATTGGATGGAAGTTTTTGCGCATAAATTGTATTCAAATCTTTGAATGGGAATAAAGCTATTGTTAATGTCATTAAAAGACTCATTTTGACTGAATCCAATCAGAACTCATTGTTATTTGCTAATCTAGCTCACATGGGCAAACGTACCTTCTTAAAAAACTTCAATGAAAGCACTGGGAACCATGGTTTCAAACATGAAATCGTCTTTCTAGGATGCAATTGTCAACTTTTACTCGTGACAGTCAAAATGAGCAAAATCCCATTTAAGTGGAAGGTATTTCCAGGTGTGGAGCTACAAAACCGACTAGAAGTCACCCTGGCCTTGGTTGTTCCTGCTCCACTCTCAACAAGAGACAAGCAAAGCTCCAGCGGGGACTGTAATCCCTTCATCCGTCATCCCGTCTTGCTCCATGTGTGCTGCCATACATCTTTCTACTCTCTTCACTGCTCATTTAACCTCACCATCCATCTTCCCACAGCAACTTTCGACATTCAGCTCTGGCAGAAAGCCCTGTCACATTCTTCACGGGAGGTGCAAGTTCATCTTAACTTCTGATTTCCTGCTTATCATTCAGAGATTTCCTTCTGAAGGAGGGGATCAAAGGCTGCGCATTACCATGGCAGTGAGAGCACACTGATAGGGGCTTTTGGAGGATAGAGGTCAAGTCTTGGGCGGATGAATGTGATTTATGGAGGTGCGGAGGAGAAGAGAGAGGATCAGTCTTGAACACTGCTCTGATGACTCTGTATGATTAACTGACACAGTGGGAGACAGTGATGACCCAATCAAAAAAGCAGTAAATTGTTCATTTTGCACAATCCAGTGAGCTGCTGTGTAGGGAAGCACATGGTTCCCCTATTGCTTTTTCAAAAAGGCTCACTGGTTGTATACTGTTAATCCTGTTGTAGAGAAGGTTTCAGTTTCAAGCCCTGAGTGGATGTGTCTCTTGTTTTCTTAGCTTTCCTCAGAGAACTTGATTTCCGCGTACAATCCAGCTGTTTTAGTCCCGTCATTTTTCTACGACATTGTAGTTTGGCTCGGTAACAACATTGCGAATGCAACTGAAATGTGTAATATCTTGTGAAACGTATTTTCTCGTTGCAGCAGTTTGTAATCAGGGAAAGGTCGGTCTGCACCTCCTCCTTTGTCCAGGGTCAAGTCATTTACCTTTTAATGGTAGAATTATAAGCTGGCGTTTATGAAGCCACGTTTACCATGTTTTGTGTTGCATGCTCAGTGTTGGAGATAAAAATGTTACCGTGACGCCATGATTTTTGGTAGTAACTACCTATTCTTCGCCGTATAAGACGCACTTTTTCTTCCCCAAAACTGAGGGGGAAAAGTTGGTGCGTCTTATACGGCGAATGCAGAGCGCCGCGGAGCGGAGGGCGGTCAGAGAGGCCGCAGCTTCAGCCTAGCTCCTGTTATGGAAAAAATATACCTCGGCAATTGATAATAAATACTGGAGACCGTTTGAGAGAGAACACAGCAAATCCGGCTATTTATTGTAAAGATTTACCAGTCTCAATGCATTTCCTACACACGTGTTATCCGCATTGGAAGAAGAAAGTAAGACAAGCGCCGGAAGAAGAAGAGACCCGTCCTCCGTTCTCACCTCTAACTTAAAAGCCTCCTCAAGGGGCGGGACTGAAGTATGACGTGTGCTCTTAAAAGTTTCTCAAATTACATTTCTCTAAATGACCACTAGATGGTAGTATTATATAGAAAAATTCCCATCACACTCCGGAGCCGTCTGCCATATTTGTACACCCGGCGGTGCGCGCTGACGTCATCGCCCATCTCTGCTCGTCGATCCTACCATAGCGCGTAGGACTCCGTGAAGGAGGACATTGTTATAAAATCATTTAAGAAGTGTGGTATTAGTAATGCCTTGGATGGAACAGAAGACAACATCTTATTTGACACCAGTGAGGAAGAAAGTGATGACAATGACTGTGTGGATCTGTCCTTCCTCATTTCTGATAGCAGTGACGAAGAGGAACTATTGGGGTTCGAATTAAAACATTACAGCCTGTTACTTTTACTGTTTACTGACTTTACTGACTGTTCATGTTTGGCATATAATTGTTCTTAAACTGCTGTTAACTTTTACACAGTTGATAAAAAATATTTTACTACAGTATTTGGTTCAGAATCTTTTTTTTCTAGATCTTCCTCATTTAAAATTGGATGCGTCTTATATGGCGCAAAAATACGGTAATACTGTATCACATTACACTTTTAATTAAATAATACCACCTGAAGTATAATACAGTGGTACCCCGAGATACAAAGTTAATCTGTTCCAGGGTGATGTTTGTATCTCGAAGCAAGTTTTTCATGTAAAACGCCTAATCCGTGCAACGGCTCTCAGAAACAACAGTATAAGTTGATAAAAAAAATGGAAAACCAAAGAAAAATCAAGTAACGTTTCTTCAATCCTTAAATCTACACATTGTTAATGTAATAAATGATATTAAAACAATAAAACACAATCAAAGTACATAATATGTACACAAATGTGAAACCTTACCTTGAGAGTGAGGCGATGTATCGGAGGAGGTGCAACGGATGGCAGAAAACATTACGGCACCACATATGAAAGTTAACTTTCTCGAGATATTTCACGAATTACTAACACAAACATGGTTTGTGATGGAGAGACGCTTCTGAGAACGCGTCACGAGGTTTCTCTAAGTTGCGCTACAGAACAGAACTTTCTACGTTACAAACGTTATTTCTTTTACAACACCTTGACTCTAACATTTGTTATAGCACATTATTGATAATCTATAAATAATGTTTCGCTTGATTAAAACTGATTCAAAGTGTTTTGAAGCGTATCAGCCCATTTTTGCACTGGGAGCTAGGAGCGCCAGGATCCGGAAGCGCAGCGCGACGTCAGACTAAACAAGTGGATTACAGAGCAGAACTGCTTGTGGTTGTTCGTATCTCTAATTTTTCTTCGCATCTCGAAGCAAAAACATTCCCGTGTGACGTTTCGTATCTCGAACATTTCAGAACTCGAAGCATTCGTATCTCAGAGTACCACCGTAGAGGAAGAAAATGCATTGTTTGATTGGCGAATGCTAGCTCAATACACGTTGTGAGCATATCTCTGTTAGAGCGTTTCTGTGTCCCTGTGGAAAAATACTAAATGCACTACTGCACACGCTCTGACAATTATAGCGCCAACTACTGTAGTGCATCTGCAGTTACACTCTGTTCTAATATGGCAAAAAAGCTTGTTCCCCAGGGTCACACGTGCCCCCCTGGCAGCGCACTGCTCCTCTATTTGAGAGGCACTGCTTTAGAGGGTTGCTAGGATCTTATGGTTATACCTAGCTGGGATGTGAACCACACAGTTTTTTGTATTTTCTGCTGTTCACAAAAACACTGCAAGGAATGATTTCTTGAAAACGTGAAAGTGGTTGCCCAGATAACAGCTCTTTATTATGACTGGGATTCAATATCGACGGTTAATCTTGAGGAAGGATAGACGAGTGGGGAATAATAAAACTCACAGGAGGAGCGTATCAAAGATGAGTGAAGAAAGAGCGTGGGATTGAAGCACAGTGGCAGGTGTCATGGATCCTCTCTCACACCCACGCTGCGGCTTCATTATGTATGTTGTTCAGACTAAAACAATTACACTAACTACAACGCTACAGTCGGAGTATGAGCAATCAGGAAGCACTTCATTCTCCTAAACTGCCTTAAAATGGTGCCTTCCATTAAACTTTGGCTGAGGAGATATCATTTGTTCATCATGTTGTGCTTTAAATAAACAAAATTAACTACCGGGAATATTAGTGTTTCAATTTGCATTATCTGTAACTTTTATTGAGCCACACAAACATGTCATATTTTTGTTGCCAATGCTACTAAGTGCATTATTCAAACCAATTTGCTGATTCATCCAGAAGCAAAATTGATTTATTGCTGACTCAGTGAATTTATGCATCCAGGAACAAAACAAGAAGTGGGCCATTAAATCATTCACTATCCAATAGACTGTGATTAAGCCAAAATATTTGGTAGGTGCCCTGTTTACTGTATTTTTCGTCGTATAAGACGCACTTGTTCTTCTCCAAAACTGAGGGTGAAAAGTTGGTGCGTCTTATACAGCGAATGCAGAGCGCCGCGGAGCGGAGGGCGGTCACGGCCGTAGGAGAGTCGTAAGAGAGGCCGTGGCTTCGGCCTAGCTCTGGAGCCGTCGGCTATTAACATTTTTAATATCGTAAGTTATATCGCAGATATCTTCAATTGGGTTTTAAATAGTCAATATATAATTGGAGATATCTCAAATTCACTTTCTTACTAGGGCAATTACAATTGAAGATATCTCTAAATGTCTTTACGCCCAGTCAAAATATATTTACTACTAGTCACAATACATTTATTACTATCTTTAAATGCATTTGCGGAGTGTCAGGGCAGATGTTTAAATGTTAAAAGGGCTTGCCATAAATCGGCCATATTTGTACACCCGGCGGTGCGCGCTGACGTCATCGCCCATCTCTGCTCGTCGTTCCTAACATAGCGCGGAACGTAAGTAGGTAAGCAGCTGCAATGTGCCAGCTATTATTAGTAATGTAGTGACAATGTTACTGGCTATTATTTGTAATGTGGTGACAATGTTACTGGCTATTATGGTATTACTAATGTGGGGCCAATGTTGCACTGGAACAGTGATGGTGATAACGAATGGTGGAATTTCGAGTGATGAGTGGGGGCAAAGAAAAAAACGTACCGGTATGTTTGTCTTGTTTTTTTTTTTTTTACTGATCCAAAATACGGTAGATTCGATCTGGCATAAAATTGTTCTTAAACTGCTGTTAACTTTTACACAGTTGATATAAAATATTTTACAACAGTATTTGTTTCAGATTTTTTCCCCCTAGATCTTTCTCATTTAAAATTGTGCGTCTTATATGCCCGGTGCGTCTATACGGTGAAAAATACGGTAATCATTTATCCAAGTATTGAGGTTTACAGTACTGAAATATTATGTAAACAAAAAATGCTTTCATAAATAGAAATCCGGATTGGTTAGTACATTTACAAATTGAAAAGAAAAAAAATCAAAATTTAGGATGTTATTGAAAATATTAATCATACGCCATTATAGAAGACTCTGGCAGCAAGGTTTAAGACGGCTTTTTTAACTTTAAACACTGAAGATGCTAACAGCTAACAAGATGCATTGAGGAAAGAGAGCGATAAAGAGATTGGCGGAGTGGAAGAGAGTTACTCTTTGAAAGTTCAAAGCAGGAAAGAGCATCTCTCAGAAACCTCATTTAAACAGTAAGCAAATTCCTTGTTGTGATGTATCTTCCTGTTTGTGATATAACGTCCTGTTTTATTTCAGAACAATCTGATTTAAAATATATTTTATAGTCAAGGCAATGGTATACCAATTATTCCAAACAGGTGCTAATGACCATCAAGGTTGAAACCCAGTCTTGAACTGAAACAGAAACAGCTGTGTCAGAGGTTTGACCCTGTGTGTGGAACAACATCAACAAGATTTCCTCCAGAAAAAAAGTTTCAGGATGTGCTGTAATTGAGGAAGAGAAAAAAGCCAAAACTGTAATGTGGGAACAATACCAGGTGATAGGAAATAGGAAATGGGATGTAAAATTTGAAAAGTTTGGCTGTAACACACGTCTTTTGTTCACAGAGGGGGCTGAAGAGGGATACAAAAGTAAGTGCATGAAACTGTGAAACATGGTGCAGGTTCCTTGACTTTTTGGGGATATATTTCTGCAAATAGGGTTCTTCTTAATGGAACCAGAAAACATGAGCACATTACCCTTATTCTGTACTGGCCCCCGGTTAGTTTTAGAATTCAGTATGAAATTATTTCATTTGTTTTTAGTGCAGTATTGTATTGTATTTCCCCATTTTAACCAGAAACTGATTCAGCGGAGTTTTATGATCTGCTTGGAAACACTTGCTGGAGACCCCAAGGTCCCGGTATAAGAAATGGGGTGATCGTTCCTTTGCTGTAGCGAGTCCTAAGCTCTAAAAACGCACTACCCATCGACCTTCGCTTCATCTCTGCCTTGCCGGTGTTTAAAGTGAAACTTAAAATATATTTACTTAAAATTTCTTTCAGTTCTTTAATGTGACATAGCTTATTATTTTAGATAAAGATTGGATCCTTACTTGTATTTTTTTAACTTCTGCTTTGTATTATTGTGCAGAACCTTGGTCAGCCTTGGCTTTTGCTATAGAAATAAAGTTTGCTTGATTGATTCCTCTGATGCCTTTAGTGAGAATGTGCAATTTTGTCAATTAGTCATTTGAATTTACTTGATTTTATCATGCAGATCGCTTCCGATGTGATTTTCTAATGTCCATTGAATCTAAAATCAAGTAGCTACAATGGAAGCATTAAGTGCCATACAAAAGTCTCAATTGAACAAATGATTCTTTGTTTGCAGAGCCATGATGTCTAGCAATACAATGCCAAGAAATGCCCCAAAGACACTTTGAACAATATGCCAGCTAGCTCTCAGACTTGGAAGTGGAGCACAACTAATTACAATCTTGATATGCAAAAGAGATCCTCACAGCAGAGGCCTGCCCATCACGAGCGGAATTACACAACATCCATCAATTCATCTTGACACATTGTCACAAACGAGTCTCGGGAGCACAGCGTGTAAAAACTAAGAAAACAACAATCTCCACTTACTTCTGACTTTATCTTAATTTCTAGTGGTGGAGGATTCCCCCAAAGGAACTGGGAGGGACACTGACGATCAGTCGAGATTGACAACAGAGATGTTTGTAAACCATTTTAGCTCCACAGCTGTTTTTACTGATGCCAGATTTATCATCTGCTCCTCAATGATGTGGTAAAGCACTTTAGATTTCCATAGTTTCCCCAGAAGAAACTTGAAATGCAATGTATGGCACCAGACCAAGCAAAAAGTGAACAAACACCTGTTTCCTGGCTCCACATTTTGTTAACGTCTCCATAATTAGAGCCATGGGGCATCCCAATTAACTCCTTGCGCAGCTACTGCAGGGGGGTTTAAATTGAAGAAGATTAAAGAATTAATAATTCCTAAACGAAAGGGTTGTGGGGAACATGTGCCAACTGGGAAACTGTCAGTGATTATGAGCGGGATGCACCTGTAGATGATTAAAATGCTCCACCGCTCTGGAGATACACTTTGAAAAGGTGAAATGTGAAATGTTACATTGACTATCATGAAAAAAGGCATTTTTCTCCAGTCAAATTAAATATTTTTTTTACAAAGACAAGCTTTGTAGCAATTACAACAATTTCATCATGTTTTTAAAGTAATATTGGGAAAAATGTCAAGCAAAACAGTTGAAAAAAACGATTGATTCCCTTTAAAATATGTAAAATAAAAATGTAAAATGTTCTGTTGATTTCAATAAAAAAATAACAATGTAGATTATGTACATTTTACATTGAAAACTTATGCTTTATGTAAAAATATGTTTAATTTGGTGCAATTTCTCTTCCAGTCAAGAAAATTATTATTTTTTTACAAAGTCAAGCTTTGTTTGTACTACATTAAAAATAACTAAATATTTTACTTGAAAGAACAAAGTTGATTCCACCTAAAAATATGTGAAATGAAAATGTAAAATGTTGAATTGATTTCAATTAAAAAAATATGTTTAGAGCTGTTTAAATTATGTACATTGTACATAGAAAACGTATGTTTTATGTGAAAAAATAGTTTACTTTCCAAGCAAATGATTTTTTAGTCAACAACATTTTTTTATTTATTTTTTTTACAAAGCTTGTCTTTGAAGTAAAAAAATAGCTGAACATTTTACATGAAAAAGCAAAGTTGACCACTTAAAAAATATCTGAAATAATATCACAATACATTGATTTCAATAAGAAAAACATGTGTAGAACTGTTTAAATAATGTACATAGAAGTTTTATGTAAAAAAAAAATGTTTACTTTACGGGCAATTAAATAAAATATGTATGTATATATTTTTTTACGAAGTCAAGCTTTGTCTGTACTACAAAAACATATTGTACAAGTTTCAAAGTAAAACAGAGAGATCATTTTTTTTTATCTGTGTAGTGGATACAAAGTTATGCATTCATATATGCTAAAATAAACACAAAAAATTATTTTTGAGAGAAGGAAATAACCAGCTCCTGATGACAGTGTTTACAAAAGTTTTATTCTTTGTTGATTGAATCACTTTCCAGTATTGTCTTTTAAGATGAGAAAGAAAAATGAACAAATGAACAATAAATTGTAACTGAGAATGACAGGTCCTCGTTTACACTGCTGGCCTTTAAGCTCAATTCCAATTTGATGTCTAGATCCAATCTGTTTACACGCTCTTCCTAAAATGACCTGCATCCGATTTGTGTTCATATTTGCCACAGCAACATGCACGTGGAGTTTGCACACAGATCTGATTTGTTTCCACAAATGAATGAGGCCTGATTTCAAACACGAAATATCCAGATGCATGTGTTTTAGATCCGATCTAAGTAACATTTGAGCATAAAAAAAAAACATAATTGGGTCACTCTACATGGCAGTGTAAACAGGGCCTTTGTACAGAAAAAAAATCAACTTTATCATCATGAATGTGCGTCGTTATATCCATGTAAAACACTAGATCAATCAACTCTTTAAAATCTCACAGCGGTATAAATGTTAAATGTTTTACAAATCCTTTACTGCTTATAAAACTCTGCTCTCGCACTCGATGAAAATGGAAACTCTGCAGAAGGAGAAGCGTTTGGATGACCACACAGTGTGTCATGTTTGGCGGTACAATGGCAGTGTGCTCGAGGGAAGGCAGACCGCTTGGAAAGCTCGGCCTGGCCCCAGAAACCGATCAATGTTCTCTGTTCGCAATCTTCAACTCTTGAGGAACTTCCTCACACAGTGTGCAACGGTGGAACAGCCCGTTTTTCGAGAGGATTTTAATCATCTTTTCTTGGTTTTGTTCAAGAAAACCCATGATGAGATGTTTCGCTCAACAATGAAGATTCTGTAATCAATGCTCACGTTTCCATTTCTTAGAACACTACATTGTTTTTCCGAAAAGTCGAAACTACTCTTTAATTGATTAGTATTTGATAATAATGAATAGCTTGGCAACCGAAGGGTGTGTTCTACTATAAAACCACAAAAAAAAGTAACTCTGTACATTTCACAGAAAAAAATGGTTGTAAAGAATTTGACAATAGGCTTTTGCTAATAAATGTTCTTGTTTATAATCGATTTAAAATAATAATCAGTGATTTATATTGTTTAAATAATGGATGGTCATGGAAAACATTTGTTATTTCCTGTCAAATAAAGAGTTGTTTTAAAAATAGGTTTTGTTTAACTCAAATGCATTTGTGGGAAATTTAATTAACTTTCTATGATATCTTGTGAAGTCAGATCTCATTATAATGAGAATGAATGGTTTTATTATACATGGCCTCGGAAAAGGGAAAGAGGACTGCTTTGACTCCCCTTTTCTTCTCAGGCAGGAAGAGATAAGGATATTCTTCCAGAATATTCCAGTTTTGTTTCAAAGGAAACGCGTCAGTGGGGCGGAGAGTGAAACTAAACTGTGATACTTGAGCTGAGAACAACAGACAAGAATCAGAATCATCCTATGAACGGACTGGAAAGGTTCTCCGGTGCACCGTGTTGAGTAATACTTATTAAATCTACCTTTTTATTAATACACGTTCTCCTAAAATCATTTTGAACACGCATTGGACCCTCAAAAGTCCAACAATTTCAGACTATTTTTCCAGACTTTGAAATTATGTTTATGAAGTTAATCCATTCCCATAAAAAGCATTTCTTACAAAATTTCCATTTTTGAGCCAGATTTCCCCAAAACATTTGAATCTGGTAAAATATTTTGCAATACATTATAATCTTTGTGTTTTGGAGGTGGACTTTTTTCACCTCCCCCTTCACTTCCCCCCAACACAATTTTCACAATCAAAAACAAATATTACCTTAATATTTAATTAGTAAATAAAGACCAAAAGTTTGAGCACCCCTGTAAATTTTCATCATTTTCCCTCATAAATCATCTAAGAAATTTCAGTTGAAAATAGGACAACACTGTAATATCTAAGAAAATAATGTTTATATGATTTATGGAAAGTGTGCAAGAATTATTGGAACAAAATTAGTGCATACATTTAGGCAAAAAAAAAATCAACATCAGCCTCTAAATACTTTCTATAGCTTCCACTTAGGATTTTGGCAGAAGGTGTTTCAAACCATTTTTCTTTACAAAACATCTTCAGTTCAGTCAGGTTTGATGGTTTCTGTGCATGAACAACCCACTTTAAATATCACACCACAAGTGTTCAATAATATTCAGCTCTGGGGACTGAGATGGTCATTCCAGAACGATGTTCTTGTTCCTCTGCATGAATTTCTCAGGAGATTTCGAGCCGTATTTAGTGTCGTTGTCTTATTGAAAGATCCAGCCCTGGCTCATCTTCAACTTTTTCACTGATTCCTGGGCATTGTTCTGTAGAATCTACTGATATTGAATGGAATCTGTGAGACCCTCATATATAAAAAGACCCACAAAATTTTACTGTAGGGTTTTTTCTTGGAATACTGTGCTGTTTTTCTGCCATGCATACCGTCCCTTGTTTTGCCAAAATAGTTCAGTTTCCTCAGTCCACAGCACTTATTCCAAAATGAAGCTGCCGTGTCCACCGTGCAAACCTTTAGTAACACCGTGCTTTTTCATACCCTCGTGTAAAGAGCGTCAAATAGTTGAGCGATGCACAGTGATGCAACAGCAGGATGCTGTTGTAGGTCTTTGGAGCTGGTCTGTGGGTTGTCTGTGACTCTCACCACCCTGCGCCTCTGCTTATCTCAGATTCTTCTTAGTTTGCCACTTTGGACCTTAAATAAAACAGTGACTCTGGTCTTCCAATTCCGCACAATGTTCCAAACTGAGACAGCTTGCTCCTTATGTCGCCACAGGAAGATGCAAAGAGAAGCACTTACAAGTGGCCTCCTCATGATTGGATTCACCTGTGTGTGGAGGTTACCCAAGCAATTTTGAGTTCCAAAGATTAGAGTTAAAGGATGCATACATTTAAGCAAATACCTAATTTTGTTTAAATATTCTTGCACATTTTCATCAAATCAACTTTATTTCACTTGCCAAATATCACTGTGTTTGTTTCTGATATGATTTATTTAACTAAAATGTCCTATCCACACTAGTTATAAAGGAAAATTATGAAAAAGCACAGGGGTGAGTTTACTTGCAGACCATGTTCGTTTAGATTTCTGATGCTTTTTTATTACACAAATTAAAACAGTTAAGTCCACCCCTTGTGTTCCTTTTTTTGCCAGTGGCTTCATTCGTATGAATTGGGGCAATAAACAACTGCTCAATAAATTAGACTTCCTCCCCAGAAAGACGTCCCAGTAAAGTGGCAGCTAAAGCAAGTGGTGGCTCGTTTTTGTCAAGATTTGATGGCTGACCGCCGTAGCAGCGATGCGATGCAAAGTCCATGAGGTGATCACTCACAGAGCAAGAAAATCGACAAGTTCAGTCCAGCTATGCTCTACCGACCGACAACAAAACGAATGTATCCCTCGCTCAGATTTAGATGTACATCAGAGTATTTACATATGGACAGGGCTGATATGTGTCTTCGGTTTGCAAAATCATTGAGAGGAAAAAACACGTACGGGGCACCGAATCCATAAACTCTGAGGAAGAGCTTGTCCGTTAGCCTACGCTACTTCTTTTCTTTTCTAGTAGACAAGGAAAAGGAACCTTCCTGAACTAATCAAATGTCTAGAATCGCATCCAGTTAAACAAACTCAAGTGAGAGACACCATCACCAAACACTGATATGAAATAAAATATTGCACACTCAAGACAGAAGTAAACAGGTTGATAATATTGGCACAGCGCGAGTGTCACTTTAGACACAATTTTCTTTAAGTTTCGGTTTTTTTTTCGTATTCATGACACAAACACCGTCTCCCCTTAGTCCCAAAGGCTTCTTATTGCAGACCGCATTCTCTCTCTTTCTTTTTTTTAAAGAGTTTTGTCTTTCTGTAGAAAATAGTTTTATTGGTGGCTTTCCACTGAGAGGAGTCTTGGAGTGCATTTTGGCAGTAAGGGTGCGTCTGCTGCAAGCCACTGGGATGACAGACAGACAGTGGGGGCAGATAAAAGGTGAACGCGACGTCCTAGCGTAGGCCGTTTGCTCACATGCCAGAGGCTCCCAGGCCCATGCTAGCCGCATGGCTCATGCAGGGCAGGGTCTGCACCGCTTTGGGGAAGTCGTGTGTGAGGATCCGTCCGTTCTCGCCGCCACTCCCGTTGCCGCTCATCCGGGTCAGTGTGGAGCAGCGCATGGCATCGTTGATGGATTGCTGGGATGGAGACACAATAGTGTTAGACAGGAATATGTGCAGGTGCTTAATTTTTAGAAGGGATTGTAAAAATGATTTAAGGGTCTTCCTCATGGAGTACGCTCATAAAAATCCTTGCCATGTGATGAGTGGGAAATTAGCAAAGAGATTTAGAGTATTAATCATTAGATGAGGGGATCGATTTTTAGGGTCATTCACAGTGCACAACACGAGGCTACAAGCAGATTTTATTGTATAATTATACATTTCTGAACTGTACAGTAAACATTTACAGTCAAAAAATATATAGATCTTATTTTAAAAAAGGCGATGTGTAATTGATTTTAAAACACAGAGATGCTAATAGATGCACGTGATAGATGCGAACTAATAAATAGGTGCAAAAACTCACCAAACTGCAATAGATTTTGGGTTTTAAGGACCACCCCATGTTTCTACAATTTGAAAAAAAGGGGGTCTTAAAATGTGCCAAATAACTAGTAACAGTTTCAGGTTCCGGTGTTGAATGTTATTTATTTCAACCGATTTTTGTAGGAAAATGTCTAATAGAAAAAGACAGGAAATGAGCTTGGGAGAAAGAAAGTGGGGAGGGATGAGAAAGACAATGTCCATGTTTGTTAAGGATCACTATTCTACTGTTCTTCAAAAGTAATAAATAAAAATTGGTCGTCAAAACTAATAAATGTGAGTTGGTCCTCAAAGCTTATATTTGCGAGTTAGTCCTCAAATCCTATACATGCGAGTTGGACCTCAATACATATAAATGCGAGTTGTTTCTCATCTCTTATAAGTTAGCCTTTGAAACCTATAAATGCAGGTTTGTCCTCAAAACATATAAAGACAAGTTGTTTCTCACTGCTTCTAAATGCAAGATAGCCCTCAAAACTAAAAAATGTGAGTTTGTCCTCAAAACTTGTAAAAGCGCATTGGTCCTCAAAGCTTATAGTTGCAAGTTAGTCCTCAAAGCCTATACATGCGAGTTGGACCTCAATACATATAAATGCGAGTTGTTTGTCATAACTTATAAGAGCCTTCAAAACCTATAAAAGTGAGGTCCTTGAAACTTATAAATGCAGGTTTGTCCTCAAAACATATAAAGGCAAGTTGTTTCTCACTGCTTCTAAATGCAAGATAGCCCTCAAAACTAAAAAATGTGAGTTTGTCCTCAAAACTTGTAAAAGCGCATTGGTCCTCAAAGCTTATAGTTGCGAGTTAGTCCTCAAAGCCTATATATGCGAGTTGGACCTCAATACATATAAATGCGAGTTGTTTCTCATCTCTTATAAGTTAGTCCTCAAAATCTATAAATATGAGGTCCTTGAAACCTATAAATTTGAATTGGTCCTTGAAACTTGTTAATGCAAGTTTGTCTTCAAAACATATGAATGTGAGTTAGTCCTCAAAACTAACTGCAAGTTGGGCCTCAATATTTGTACATGCACGCTGGTCCTCAATGCTTATAAACGTGAGTTAGTCCTAACTTTATAAATGCAAGTTGGTCCTCAAACCTTGTGAATGCGGGTTAGACCTTAACGCTAATAAATGCAGGGCGTAAATAGACTTTTTTGTATACCGCATTGCCATTCTGCATATTGCATTTCCATTTCATATATATATATATTCTATTAGTGATTGTTGTGGGGGATTTACAGTGTTTGCATGTAATACAATACAGTATATTACCCTCTTTTTTCTCCATACCCCCAGGACCCTCAATAACAAAGCTGACCCCGTAGCATCTGACATTAAACTGTCATGATTGCCATATAAAAGCAGCTTAATTCGTTACGCTGTAGTTGAAGTGAGAGATGCCATTCACTATTGAATTCATAGCCATTGGGCCTGAAATCCGACCTAATGATGTGTCCCTTTAAATCACAGCTTTCCAATCCTAAAATGATTTCATTGGCTCACACATCAGCACGCAGGGGATAAAGTCACACGACGGATGGAGACTAATTTGTTTGTTTATTATGAGCCAGAATCCTCTCATGAAGAACGGACAGCTGTGAAATGTGACTCTCATCATTTGAATTAACACAGCAAATCGATATTAATCTGGAGCGACTATTATGCTATAGAGGGAGTAATGATCAACTAAACAGTACAAATTGTACTTTAGAGAATTTCTGTCATATAGATTAATATTTTGAAAGTCATATGAACTGGTTTCATGATGCCCGTCTAGATTGTCAATGGTATCTCGAAAACACATCCTTAAAAAAAAAATACAGGAATTATTACATGATCGACACTTTTAATCAACTTCGCATTAGTGAGTGCTCTGGTTAAAATCTGACATGAGGCTCGTTTTATCGAAGATAACAAGAGCTGACTGATGCATAATCGCAGAGGTGGTGAACGACAAAGAGCTGGACTGTCTCGGAGGAGTTCTTAGTTCTGTTTCATGAATCAATGTGAATTAACAAAGATATAGACACAGTGGCTATCACTTGACAGAAAAGTGAGAGGAACTGTAGAAAGAGAGAGAGAGACAGAGAGGGCGAGACAGAGATAAAGAGAGATTGAAATGGAAGTGTTAATTAGAGCTCCATAGATGTTAATCTTCTTTGTTTGAAATATTAAAATTAAGTTAAAGGCGTCATACTGTTTTAGTCTTTCTGTGCCCTGTCTTTTGAGGTTTATAAATAGGTTTCTCACCATTTTAGAGTAAAATTAGTAATTATAAAGAAAAAAAAAGTCGTAAAAATGTCAGTTTTTCATCTGTGTAATGGATTTTCGGCATAAATAGTGTAAAATAGTCATAGTCTAAATAGTAATCTCCAGTAGAAGTGATCTGATAAGAAACCAAATGTTTAAATCACATTTGTGTTATTTGATGCATTTGTGTTATTTTTCATAACAAAAATAACTACTTTCTATTGAAGGAATGGAAGTATGGTACTTTGAGGGGAAAAGAGTCATAGATTTTAGCATTTTGTGGAAAAATTGGTGCGTATAATAATCACATTTGTGTTATTTGATGCATTTGTGTTATTTTTCATAACAAAAATAACTACTTTCTATTGAAGGAATGGAAGTATGGTACTTTGAGGGTAAAAGAGTCATAGATTTTAGCATTTTGTGGAAAAATTGGTGCGTATAATAAATGTTTGAAATCAGAATGTCGATTTTTTTTAGCTGTTTAGTAGAATTTGAAATAAAACAAAACACAGCTTGTCAATTTTGTCATTTATGGACAAAAAATATATATTTTGAAATGCTATTTAATTTTTAGGGAGAAAATCAATGTATTTATTTATTTTTTTTTATAATTGAAATGCCAACATTTTTCTGACGATTTTCCTGACCGATGAAGCAGTGAAGCATTAAATCTGGTGAGGAGCAGATGTCACATGGGGCAGAGTAGGGTTAGGATGTGGCGGTTCTTCATGATCCCACCGCGGGTTGCTTTAAATCGTAAACGTGCGCTCAGCGTACAGAACGTAGCTCTGCAGCTCTGTGTAGCTGCTGTGAAAGGCCTGAGCAGACACCTTCATCCTGCGGGACTCCGTTCGACTCTTGTAGCAGAACTCCACCAGCGCCACCAACATGGCCAGACCCAGACCCCCGATCAGGATGTAGAAGACCCCCGCTACGTTACTGAGGCTCAGAGCGCTCGTCTTGTCCTGCATGAGAGGAAACAGGCTCTTAGATGAGATGTAATGGACACAAAGAACACCTAGTAATTTCAGCCAAGCATCATTGGAATTAAGGCACTATTTGATTTAAATATATTTCCTGCTGAAATATGTCATTAGCAATTGGCCAATGTTCTGGATTCTGTACATTTCTTCAATTAATTTATTGTTAGTATTAGCGATTAACATAGCATTTTTTTTTAATAAATAATAATTCTGCCACTGAACACACACCATATTCTGTCTAACAGGCGTATAGGAAACAGGATTTTTATTAGACAATTGGGCAAACTTAAATTACACCAAAGCACTTTTTGAAGTAGCATTCTCAGATTGGGGCACTAGAACCCACACAGACCAGAGTCTGAGCACAAACTGTGTAAGATATATTTATGGACTGATGAACGTTGATTTGCAGCTAGTTAAACGTGTATTAACTTTGGATTTGTGCTCAGTATTTTTCCACTCTTTAATCCTTAGTGAAACTTATTCTTTAGGGATTATCCTGTTTAGCCAACCAATCACAACTCTCCTGACAGTAACTGTGCACTGTTAAAAAAAATCTGTTGTTTATCTTAAAATATGTTTCTGACACGTTACATACAGGCAATGGTTCTGGCTAGAGAACATGTTATATGCCTGATCAAAAGATATTCCAAGTTAGAAACGTTGTTACAGTTAATTAATAAAGCCATAAACAAAAAGCTGTCAATAAATAAATAGAAACTTTTCACTGATTGGGGGGTGCTATGATTACAGAGGAAAACTTAACTTTAGAACAGGGCGCACAAGCACAAGAATGAAGAAAATGTTTTTCATTCAGTTGGATTAATTTCAAAAGAAGTGGAAAATTGTTTTGAAAATTATGAAATTCTTTCGAAATTGTTTTTATTTATTTTTTAATTCAGATTTTTTTAATTGTGATTTTTAATGTTAGAATTGTAAAAACGATTTTAAAAATGTTGACTTTTTCTCTTAAAGTTTGGAGTTTAAAAGTTTTTGTCTCGAAATGTACACTTTGTATCTCACACTTTTTGAAATTTCAATGTTTTATCTCAACGTTTTGACTTTTTAAGCCATTATTATTATTATTATTATTATTATTATTATTATTATTATTATTATTATTATTATTATTTTTAACCTGGTGTAAATTGGCCTCCATAGGGTTTGGAATAAATTTAGTTTTGTTTAACAAAAAGCCAACACTTTTTATTTTCAATACTTATTGAGAAGATGAATGGGGGAGGGGGTACTTCCTACCCCTTTTCATGTTAAGCTATGAGTTATGCTGTGTATTGTGTGTGTGTGTGTGTGTGTGTGTGCGTGTGTGTGTGTGTGTGTGTGCGTCTGTGCATGTGTAAGTATATAAGTATGTACATATAGTTAGGTAGAATATCATTGGGATTTGACTTTATTGTGGGAATTTACACATTGTTTTATTGTTTTGGTTTTGTGTACATTTTTGTTCAGTTGTTATGTTCTCCATGTGGTTCTGACATGTCTTGCAAAAAATCAATAAACTAAATATAAATATTTTTAATAGATTACTGCTATCCCTACAACATCAAAAGACCTGATCGGAAAACAGCTGTTTCTATGTAACGGAGGTACATCAACATTTATAATAAAGCAAGAGAATATTACAGATTTGTCTAAATAAACAACTGGAAAAAAATCTAAAAATTCCAATGTATTTTAAGAAGTGACACATTTTTTTCTTAAACAATGCACAATAAGGCCACACCCTCCAAGTTGCGGCAAATCAACATAAATCAGTCCATAAGTATATCTTACACAGTTTTTTTTTGAATGAATCAGATTTATGAATTAGATTTTTTTTAATTTATTATAAATTTTATTTGTGCTATGGCATTTATGAAGCTAAACAAGCTTTTTTTTTTTTTTAGGTAGTTTTGCCTCCATAGCTGGCTCCACTAGCACAGGTTCCCATAGCAACCTCGCATCCAGGTACTAACCAGGGTACTCAATCTTGGCTGCAAGATGATATACGACTGACATAAAATTGTTTTATAAATACTGAAAATATTTACATTCTTAAAAGGTTAAAATTAAATATTATTAACTTTTTAAAACATGCATCAGGGGTGTTGTAATAATTAAAGTAAAAATCATCTATTTAAAAAAATAAAAATAAAAAATACCTTTGGTAAATATAGATTATTTTTATTTTTTTTCATGTCAAGGAAATCTTGTTGTATTTTTAATTATTTACAGGTAGGCCTTAAAAGGTTTATCACAAATAAAATGCACTAAAGTTGTATTTTAAATTGTATTTTAGATTAAATGAAATGTACAGAGTTTAAAATGATAAAGAGCATTTAGTGAACTAATATCTTTACAGCCTGTGATAAAAACTCATGCTTTCATGCACTAACATCTGCTTTCACCTTCTCATATCCTTCTTCCTATACATATATATATAAATATAAATAAAACACAGCTATAAATGTAAAATCTGTGGTTGCACCCATGCAGCTCAGGCTATAAATGTAAGAAGATTTTCATTTGTTAAAAAGTTACTCAATCATGACAATTATCTGAGGAACTGAACTGGTTTGGGATTGGTTCTCAGAAAGTCACAGGGGGGAGGGGGGTGGTGTAGTGGTTTGGTCTGTGCTTGCTTGGATCATGCAGGTGTGTGTTTACTGGCTCTGCATCTGCACATGCACAGTCCAAGGGCAGATTGACATGAGGAATAATACGCTGCGCTCTCATTGTCTGAACAGTCTCTCTCCAGAGCTTCATTCACATCAGCAGAGGGTGCATCATCCAGCCTGACTCATCCAAGCTTTTATAATGCCCTTCGCCAGTTCCAGAGAAAAGCTTATTATTATCGCTTTACTTCATTATATAGACCTTTTCGCATTTGGTACATCCATCTTTCTCAGTTATTTTATGTAAAAAAAGGGATACATCTCTGCGTGTTACTACTCCAACACACATGTAAATAAAAGAAAGTAAATAAATTTAGCAAGACAGCATCAGATTATTACAAAAAATACAAATTATTTATTATCCTGAATTATGGTAAACGTGTCTGAAGGATCATAACCGGAGAAGCCATCATTCTGTTTAAATGATATACAGTACTCCGCAAGGTTTTATGCAGGTGTGAAGAAAATGCTGGAGGTTTTTATCCTTTATTTTCTTGAGAATGCGGTGAATGAACACAAGAGAAATCTGAATCAATATTTGCTGTGATCACCCTTTGCTTTCAGAAAAGCAGCAATTCTTCTAGCTACACTTGCACACAGCTTTTAAAGGAACACAGTAAGAGCTAAAAAAAAACTCTACTCAGAGTGTGTTTGGTCCCACTCTATATAGAGTTAAACTGACTCTGAGAAAGAGTTGTGTAATGATGAAATTCAAAGTAACAATGAACTGTTCAGAGACCAAATGCTCTTCGAATAGAGTTAAAATGAGACGGTGAGCATTTATGATAAGTAGGTCGAAAAGATGGAATTTTTGTTCACAGATTTGGAAAAAAAATATACAAAAAAACTCAATTAAAAAAGTTGATTTAACCCTATATCGGATCGGACCAAATACACTCTGAGCAGAGTTAATTTAACTCTTAGGAGTTTACTGTGTCGGTTGTTCCAAACATCCTCCTATTCTCTGCTGATGTCTCTGTGGATGCAGCTTTCTCACATCCTTCTGTCTCTTCCGTATCCCACTCTGCCATACGTCCAGTGCATCTTGTTCTTTACACCATATATTAATTTGGCCATATGTTTGGTGCCATTGTCCTGCTGCAGGCTAGATTTTGGATCAATCAGGTGCCTCTCCAGTGGAATTGCATGATGTATAACACCTGTCTGCATTTCTCAGCTTTGAAAACACCATTAATCCTCACCAAATCTCCAACTCCGTTTGCATACACGCAGCCCCACACAATTAAGGTACCTCCACCATGCTTAACTGCTGCTCTGAAACTCATTGGTGTCTCATCACTGCCTTCTGCGACTGACAAATTTTTCAAAATTGTCTCATCTGTCTAGAGCACCTGCTGCCATTTTTCTGCACCCCAGTTCATATGTCAGAAGGATGGATTTTTTAGGTTGCAACTCTACCATGGGGTGGCACTGTGGCCTTCCAGTTAGAAGGTTAGCAGTTCAAGGCTCTCCAGTGATCTTCCTGGAAGGAGTTTGAATGTTCTCCCCTTGTGTTTGTGTGGGTTTCCTCCGGGTACTCCGGAGGAATGTGTGTGTTGCTCTGTGATGGACTGACGTCCTGTCAAGGGTGTACCCCCGCCTCTCACCCAAAGTATTGTTTGTTTACAGCAATTTTTCATATCTGCCTACATTTACTGTACATATAGCTCTAAAATAGAACATTTCTGATTTACTTTGCAACAAGGGATTTTTATATGTTTCTGCTGTTACTTGAGATAAAAAAAGCTGGTAAATTCCAAATAAAGTTCATTTAAAGTACTGCCAGTTCAAAGAAGGAATGAATGTAACTCTGGAGAGAGTGAGAGACGCTCACGTCCAGATACCCAAACTTCAGCTGAGGTTTCTGGAAGGATTGGGGGGCTAAACTGAGGGGAAGAGAGCAGGACCAAATGTAAGAACTGACCTTTCTTCCGGAGTCCTTGTTTCCACAATCCCCCTTATCGTACCACCATTTGTTTTTCAGTTTGTCTAAGACGGCTTGCTCACTGAGTTTCAACACCGCTAGGTTAACTGGGATTCTTCAGCCAGGAAAATAACATAAATAACATTATACATGTTATTTTATGTTATTCAGCACACATTCAACACATACCCATCAATATGAACTCAACTGTTCTGTGTTGCTTTTTAAAAACAGACAGCGCACATATCAGAAACATGTGAAAGTCAAAGTGATATGGGTTAATACTCCATCTAGCGACGTTTGCTTGCTCCCTGCTGCGAGATGTGTATTATAATATCACTTTGGGTAACCGGCAAACCACAAATGCTCTGCATGGAACAAATAAAAATATAATTGTCTTAAATATCCAGACTTATGTATTAAGCATATACAACTAAATTGTACAAGTCAAGAGCGTTTGTTTGGAAGGAGTTGCCGGTTACCCCCCATGGTAGTGGTGGTTTTACCCGTTGGGTTTGTCACATTGGGGCTGACCTTGGAATCACCTCCTCCGCTGCCACACTCTCCCTTGTCGTACCACCATTTGTTTTTCAATTTGTCCAACAGGCCTTGTTCATTCAGTTTTAACACTGCCAGGTTTACTGGGTTTCTTGAAGGGATAACGAAATAATAGTTTGGTCAGTGTCAGCCCACATCAACCATTTCATAGACAGCGTGATGGGACTGCTTTGAACACAACAGCTACAGCTCGATATGGGTTGAGATGCTAATGCATGATGTTGGCAGCGCTTTTGCTCAGAGTCTGCAAAAAAGCATGTGTTAACATGTGTTTCGATGCTTATGTTAGTGGCCTTGTGTGAAACACAGGTTTTATGAAGCCAGGAACAAGATGTCTTTAGATAACATAGAGGAAGAGAGATGTCCCGAGATGTCCTTGGTGTGTACTGTCTGCTTTTAGATCTTTTCTTTTGGGAGATATGTTTATGAATTTAAAACAATAGCCCAGAGACTATGGATCAGCGCAAAATGATAATTCAGCCTCAGGCTGAAACTCTTGTTTTCGCTTTCTTTTTTCCGGAGATGTTAAGCAGAACATTCATATACAGCTCTTTCAAATAGATTTTAATGGATGGTGTTGAATAAATAATGAATGTGGATTGCACAAACCAGCTTTATTTAGTAAAAACAGCTTATGTTCCCTCACAAATATCAGTTAGAGAATCTGAGTTAGCTCCAGTAACAAATGGACTTGCATGATTAAAAAAATGTAAAATCAATTCAGCCATTGGTAATAGCACTTTTGCATAGCTTAGCTTAGCTTGTAGAACCTGCTTTTGATCATTTGACTATTTTCCCATGTAAAATGTAATGTATATATTGACATATATACTGCAAGTGAGATTGTTAGTGCACCAGACCTTGATACACCAATCCGAGTTTCATGCGACAACGCGCCTCATTCGAAAAACAGGAGCTCACGCATCTGACCCAATGAATGGTGCCACAAAAAAGACGTGTGGAGCACATCAGAGCTAGCGGTCTTGTTATCAGCAACTAAGCTAATGGAAAGCCCCCCTAGGGGTTGAGCCCCCTAAGCATGTGGTTTGATTCAGCTAATGCAAGATAGGGAGCCCATCAGCGACAAAACTTCATATTCAGGCCCCCTCTAGGTATCGACATTAGTGAAGCTCATGGATTAACATAGTAGCCTTAATTCCACGGCAAGACAGGAGATCCTGTCATTGGTCATAACTGATGTGAAACCCCCTAGGTCTAGAGCCCTCCAAACTCTGGGTTTGACTCAGCGGCCTTGATGCCACAGACTGGCTAAGGCAAGATGGGGACCCTATCAATGACTAAAGGTGATATGGAGCCCCCATCAAGGTTTCGATCCCATTGGAGCTCAAGGATCAAAAGAGTGGCCTTGATGCCAGGCTCTGACTAAGGACAAGACGGGAGATCCTGTCAGGTCCCTCCTGTATAGCTCCCCACTGGCTTGACACAATAGCACCGATGTCATGGACCAGCAAAGGCAAGATAGATACCACCTTGTTACCCTGCTCTGGCTAAAGCAAGGTACGGCCTCCCTAGGTGTTGAGCCCATTAGAGCTTGTGCTTTGACCTGGCATCCTCGATTCCACAGAACGGTTAAGGCAAGATAAGGACACTAATAGTGACAAAATGGTAATATGTAGCCCCCATCAAGGTTTCAATCCCATTGGAGCTCAAGGATCAACACAGTGGCCTTGATGCCACGCTTTGGCTAAGGCAAGGTGGGAGATCCTGTCTGTGATCAAAGCTAGTGTACAGCCTTCCAAGGTGTTGAGCCCGTTAGAGCTTGTGGTTTAACTCGGCAGCCTCGATGCCACAAAACAGCTGAGGCAAGATAGGAACCCTATTAGCGACTAAAGGTGAAATGTAGCTCCTCTCAAGGGTTCGATCGCATTGGAGCTCAAGAATCAAATCCAGAGCTTGTGGGTTGGTGCTGCGCCTCAATACCACCACAGATGATTAACTGAGGTGAGGGGTCCTACCAGTGACTAAAGGTGCTGTACAGCTCCCCTCTAGGTGTCGAACCCACACAAGCTTCTAGATAAAAGTAGCAACCTACATTGCCCCTCAGGATATTTTGCTTTGATACCATGAACTGGCTAAGGCAAGATCCTGTCAAACATGTGTAAAACTTGGGGATCAACGATGTGGTCTCAATACCACAAACAGTCTAATTCAAGATGGGAGACCCCACCATAGCGTCTAAGGCTGATGCGCAGCCACCCAGTAAGTGTGAAGCCAGCCTGTATTGATAGGTGGGATTTCTTCCGAGATAAGCCAGGCTTTTTGCAAACATACAGTATTTGGTGAGAAGTTGACTAGGCAATGTAGCGGTCCAGGAACAGGGCCTGATCTTGACCCTGAGTGAGGTGAGGAGGTGGAAGGCAGGGTTGCTTGAAGGAACCTCAACAAATCTTTGCCTTAGTTGCCTAGGCTCACCTGGATTATTTGAAATAAGCTCCTCCTGAAACTTGTTACACAGACATAATTTCTGATCTTACCAGATTCAGCTATCTATGCAAAAGTGCTTTAGTTACAACTAGAGAATGGCTGACAACTCTTACTAACTTGACAAAGAGGAAAATGGCGAGATTAGAATTTTTCATCTGAATCCCCTGTTCCCCAAGACTAATATCGAGAAGCACATCTCTCTTTTCATCTTCTCCTTCATCCTCAGTTCCTGAACACCTCATACAGTTCAAAGGCACAAACGCCCACCTGCTCGCACCGCATGTAATCGAATGTCCGATCAGCGGTGCAAGGAAATGTCGTCTGTAGCAGTGATTCTCTGGCTTGATAAAACCCAAGAAATCTTTCTAATCCCAGACGAGGCAGCAGACAGAAAGAAATCGGAGAGTCTCACGATTGAGGAACAAACAGCTACATTCAAACTGATGAGCGCTGCTTTCAGTGATCTGGGTGAGATGACTATTGACTGAACTTAAAGCACAGATGAATAGAGATAAAGGGCACACACATCTGTCTTTAGAGCTGTCGCTTCCTCCCTGTAAACAAACCAATTTCAGCAAGTAGACTGAGATAAGACAAGAACAGCTGTCACAAGGCAGCAAAACAGATTATTTCATCAGTCAGACTCAGTAATTAACCTAAACAACACTCAGGACGATACAAGGCTCAATTCACATCAATGGAATGTTGATTAAAGGATGTGGCTTCAGACCTTAGCAAAGGATCACAGATTGCTCCTAAATACACTGATCCGTGTTGGAACTACATTTCCTTGACAAAGGTCAATGTACGGAAATCTTCTCTCATTCTTTTCCTTTTTTTCTTTAAACATTTATTTGTCAATAAGACCAGTTTGCATCCTGTATACACAAGATTTGTCCATTTTGTGAATTAACATGAGCCTAAGGGGTGTCCCAAACCTTTTTCAAGGGTCAAGGGAAGGCTGACCCGCACAAACACATAGGAGCAAGACGGGTGCTAGTGTGACCAAAGAGACACACAAATATTTATATATTGGCCAACGAAACAATTTAAATCACAAAACTAGCTAGTTTTACAGAAATAATGTGCCATTTTTCGTACAATAACCTTAAAAGTAGAAAATAGATGTCTGTCTGACACAATTTTCTTTTGCTTATGTTTTGTTTCATATTGCTAGGACTACTGCTAGGAGCGGTGCAGTTGTTGATTACTCAGAAACACATTACTGACGAACACAGCTTCGTATGGGTGTCCAAATTCATAGGGCCATATTTTCAGCCCTTTAGTCCTTGGTTTCACGGACTAAGAGGTAGCCGTAGAGGAACCAAGTGGTAACCATTGGCCAAATGGAAGGTTTATGCACACATTCTGGAGGACTCTACACTTTGTAGATCAGCCAAAAATCTCATGATTGCGCTTATGTTTTTGTGAAATATCGAATGCTTTCATACCTCTTCCAAGGCATTGAACATTTTGATACTTTTCATCCCTTTGAAAATGGTGCTCTGCTTAATATTGTGGAACACCCGCCTTTAGTATTTTGTCTTTTAAACAAAAGTGTCCGAGATCGTTTAAAACAACTGAGAGACAACTGAGAGTCACACTGAAAAACTAAATATTTCATCTTTGTGGCACAGAAATAGTATTTGCAGAATAATTTGGAACACCGTGTAGAATGCTACATTTATAGGTACATTGTAAGCTCCTCTAATAGCTAGCTAGCATTCACTTTTGTTTTGGTCCTGGGCTATAGGTGGTAAGATGGAAGCCAGTCATTAACTTCCTGCATCTAATCTCTCTTTCTTGCTCATTTTCTCACTGTATTCCTGCTCGCTTGCTGTAAGGTGACCCAAAAAAAAAATCACAGTACAATTGCTTTGAGGTCGTTCCCCCAAGGAGCTTATCTTATTAGAGAGAGATGGAGCTATTGAGGTTATTTCAACAGCTCCAAATTGCCCTTGTGAGGCCCTTTGCACTGAAATGGATGTAATATCATGTGGGCCATGGTGTATTAGTCAGATGGGTAGCTCAAGCACAATAAATGTGATGTTAATGATGGCGGTGTAAAAATTAAATGGCAACCCCACATAGAAAACATTAAAACAGAAATGTTAATGTAGACATTAATCTTGAGAAGTGGCTTGCATAAGAATAACAGCTGATTGCTCTGTTTCTTTCCTGCACAAGTCACTTGGAGAGAAGCAAAGCTCGGAAAAAGGGAAATTAGCATCCTATAATTATAGGGAACCTATATGTGCAAGTGGGCTGTTGTGAGTAATGTGCGCGCCTTATTTTTAATGTGAGGAGGGTAAGCACATGTGATTCTGAAAGAGCTTCTGAAGAGATTTGTTATAGTGTTGTTCTTATGCAAGCCTTTTCTGCCAGAGAGGGGTGAAAACACACACACACATACACATACACACACACGTGTTCTTTTGTAGCAGAAGCTGCTTAACGCATGATCTACACACACCTTTGGTTCCTATCAGCTATATTTGATGCCGATATATTATAACATGCATATAATATTAAAAACCAATCAAAAGAGAAACCAGATGAGATCATTTAAATGTACTCAATATCTTTAAACAGGAGCTATTATGATTTCTAGGATTATGTCTTTGGCACATGCATGAACAGCGGGTTAAATAACAATACTGTTGCAATTATTACAGGAAATAGTTTGATAAATATACTATAATTATTGGTAACTGTGTTCTAACTCTTGCTCCTAGGGTCAAGCTTGCTAAAAATGGTGATCTGACACTGTCGCAGCATGAAAAATAGCTCTCATGGTGCCAGTTCACATAATCAATACACATATGCATCACCTCTATAAGAGAACAAAAGTTCCTGGTATGTTTTCGCAAAAATGTACCAGAAGTCCGCCATTTTGGACAAAAAAAAATGTCCCCTTGCATTTTTACGAATTGTCTCATCCAGTTGAAAACTGGTTCATTACTCATAAGGCATTAGGGATAGAATTTATGGGATGGGAAGTGTGGAAGCTCAAATGGTCATAGTGTTGCGCCACCACATATTTCTCCTTTTGCAAATGCACAAAAAATTGCATATTTGTACCTATGTCTCCCATAAAATTCTTTAATGCAAAAATGCTCATATCGCACTTTTACGAACTCGAAGTTCATCACATGATCTTTGCATGGTGCCACCAAGACACCTTTTGTAAATACACAAAAAATGTAAACATTTGTATGCATCATGATGACTGCGATTGAAAAAAAATGGGCTCTACAGCGCCCCCTTAAATGTAAAAAAAAAATTTCTTCAGCTCTTTTGACCACTGAACATGTTAGAAAGCTCACCACCTTTTGGCTCAAAGGTCATTCTTGGTAAACATGGTTATATGATACCCTCACCGTATCATGTGGCTGCATCAAATTCTCATCTAACACTTTAACAAACTCACCCTGAGGGAATTGCCCAAACGTGCTGATCTTATGGCATTAGGGACTAAAAGATATCGAAAACACAGCAGTTCATCACATGGTCATGGACTTCATCACAAATTTGACTCAAAATTATAGGGATAAATGTGTTTTTGTGGCGGTACGGTGTCCCAGTGGGTAGTACTGTGGCATTCCAGTTATAATGTTGCCGGTTTTAGGCTCACCGGTGACTTTCCTGGAAGGAGTTTGCATGTTCTCCCCGTGCTTGCGTGGGTTTCCTCTGACTTTTTTTTGTGTCTGTACTGCTCACATACTCACATCCTTCATCCAGCACGGAATGATGAGCCTAGCATTCTGAACAAGATAATAAGCTTAAGTATTACACTCCTAGCGCCACCTGCTGGCAATATGAACTGTGTTTTGGTGTACTTTTTTGACCTATAAAAATAGCTCTTGGCTAAGTGAATAAGCTCCCACAGGCCAAATCGTGCAAGGGTAAATCCTAAAGTTCAGGTTTATATTAAGCAGAATTTAGGAGCTGACACTAATTTTACCAACAACTAGTTTCCAATCACAACAATTTAATGGGTCGTAAAAAATAAAAATAAAAACATGAATCAACGGTAGGTTCCTGAAAGTTATTTATCAAAATACTTTATATAATGCTTTAAAGCTGCAATGATTTGACCTTTAAAGACCTAGTCAATGTTATTAAAGGCATATCAATCTGAAGTCGTTTGTAGTTATTACGTATTAATTAATTCACGCTTTGGCTATATTTGTATATACAGAGACTAATTTTTATGAATCCCCAATAGTTTCTCTTTTATCTTACATTTTTTTGCTCTTAGCCAAAGTGTGGGATCGCACCTACGCCCAGTGCAGCTTCTACCACAACTGAACCAAATTCTCCTTTAATATTTAGACAGCAAAGAAAAGTAGTCTTTACCTGAGAGGGGATCCTTTAGGGGTGGCAATGCCATAACCCTTTGAGTCCAGGTTTCCTCCCACCTTCATAGTGTCACATGGTTTCCGCTGCTCGATGTACTCGTTCATCGTAGACTCCAGTAAGTACGCATACTTCCCTTTGGACTTCCTCACTCGCATGACTCCTTCATCTGTAGTTTTCACAAACACTGAGGGATCTGCTGACTTCATGTAAGACCACATCTTCTCAAAAACAGCAATTTTTGACCTCTAAAAGAGACACAGCAAAGATAAGTTATCAGTTAGAATTTCAAACAATTTGCTTTGGTAACTGAGAGAAAAAAAGTGGGATAAAGTGCTGTGCAAAAGTTTTAAGGAGGTGTAAAAAGATGCTGTAAAAATGCTTTCAGTAACATAAATAATAATGGTAAAACCAATAACACTGCTCATATTTCGATATATATCTCGATATGATGTCCATGAAATGGTATTTTACAACACTATTTTTAACCAACCATTCCAACTGTTTATATAACGATTACTGTAAAAAATGGATTTGAAAAAGTTTTGAGACCATAAACTTAAGAAGACTAGGGTCTAGTTTTATATGTATGAGAGCATTTGAACCCATCCGTCCACTAGAGGGCAGTGTTAATGTTTGCATTAAGTCATCTTTTTTACTTCTTTACAATCTTTCTTGTTTAAAATGTGATAAAGGATAATTGTCTCCCATTAAATATTACATAAATCAAGAACACAAGGTAAAGAAGTTTCAGAAGTGACTAGTATCGGAATCACTCATCTCCTAGACGATATCTCCCAGTAGCTCCACGCTACAATATATTGCGACACAATATAAGAAATTTAAACGTGTTTGTTTCAAGAAAAAAAATCTGTATTAGTTGTTATTGCCTTTTTCCGTCAAACCAGCAAATTTGGAACATTTATTGTCAGGTGTATTGTCATTTATACCAAACGGGAACTTATGATCACCAATGTCACAGGGGTCTTTATGGAAGAGTTGCAGCAAACAACCTATACTTCCAACACCAAAAACATTGTTTTGAGAGCAAAAAAAATTAAAAATGGCAGCAGGTGCTTTTGACTGACTCAAATATTTAAATAATTGTCTGTGGTATTGTCAGATTCTCCAGTCCTACCTCACAGCTATCACCTGTGTATACACAAGTCATTTGGCAATTATAATTGCCGTATCCACTGTATAATCTTCATCACCAGTACAAGAAGTCCTAGAGGTGATTCCAGGGCCACCAAAGAGCATTGATCTTAATATAATAGAGTTACATAAAGAGGCCGAAGTGTCTGAGACGGCTACATTGAAAGAGGATCTGTGGCTAGTTCTCCAGATTCCCTGAGTGATTAAAATAAACGAGTAACACTCAAAAGCCTTTTTGTTGTATAATTTTTTCAAACCTGTCTAAAGCTTTTGCACATTACCATACTTTTGAACTTCTTGTTGTCATGTCTCACCCTGAAGAACTCTTTGGTTGAGCCTGCATCCAGAGTTCCATAAGCAATCTCTGTCTGCTTGGCCAGATCTTCTGCACTCTCAATAGGTGACACCATCCTCTCCACTGTGAGAAAAGCAGCCAGGTTTGCTGTATATGAGGAGATGATGATTAGTGTGAAGAACCACCACACACCACCAACGATTCGGCCAGAGAGAGACCTGTGGAAAGGCACATGCATCAATTTAAGTAAGATGGTTTCACATAACAACTTTTGAAAACACACATAAATGAATATACAGACAATGAGCCCATTGCCTTTAACAGAGGGTAGCGATAACAGTGAATTTCTGTGAATGTCTAAAAAGTGCCTCTTGATAAAGTACTGTTCTTTAAAACTATAGTGTTTTAAAAACTTGGAAGCTTGTTTTTTTTCTACTTCACAGTAGTTTTACTTTATTTTCATTACATTACACAGCAATTCCACAACAATCCTGAAAAATACAAAACATTTTGAAAATTGACATTTTTTCATGTTTTATAACGAAAATAAAAAATAAGTTTAGACTAAATAAAAATTCACACCCCCCCCAAAAAAAGTAAAGACAAGGTCAAAACAGAGTAAAGGCAAACTGCTTCTAAACCTATGCTTGAAAAACACAAGCCATATCACAGGTCTTGTGCGTCCAACAGTTTTCTCTTCTTTTCACCACTAGATGGCACCGACGGCATCAAATTCTACAATTTTCTCACATTTTATTTTTAATTATCTTACATATTATGTGTCATAACTCATGTAACGTTTGTTTAAAACCAAAAATATCAAAACTAATAATATTTTCGAAAGCTACATATGAAATCAAAATTAAAAGCATCATTCCTACTCAATTCAAAACAGCCGCTAAGGGAGAGGAGAAGCTAAGAACCCCCAAAAACAGTAGAAAAGCAACGAGGCACACAAGGAGAAATTCTCAGGGTAATTAAGGAGCTGGTTTAGACAGATTAAGACAAAGAAAGAAGAAATGCAAAAAGAGAATACTAACATGTGTCACTGCACTGATGATTGGAAGACGCTTACTATCAAGCTAATCAGAAGCAGAGAAGGGCGGGGCTAGCCCCAGATTATATTGTCTTTTTACTCCATTGAGTCAAAAGACAAAATTACTCTGTGTTTAAGCTGTTTATTTGGTAGCTTGTTTAACACAGAACACAGTTAACATGTTAAAGTTGTATTAACTTTTTTAAATTTAATTAAATGTATTAATTTTACTTGCAAAATAATTCAATTTCAGTTTTGATTCAAATTTCAATTGCTTATTTTATTCTATAGTTCCTAAAGAACAAGTAATTTTAGTTTGAAGCTAGAAATGAAATTGTGAGCTAAGTTTTTTTTTTGTATTTTTAAAACCATTTATTTATTCCTATTACATTTAAGGTGGGGCATCTCTGAAATTTGAGAACCCTGTTGAGTCAACACCTGGAAACCACTTTTTAAAAAGTGGTTTCTATATTCCTTTTAGTACAAAAGACTTTCACTGAACAGTTTCTTCAGCGCAACCCCATTTCAGATGCTAGTCTGCTCGTAGCTTCTCGAGCATGAGCTGATGGTTACAGTGGTTGAAGTGTAGTCTGTTCAATACAGCACTCCTGTCTCCACTCAGCTATAAAACTCTCAGGGAAATGTGCTGAATCCAGATAAGAAACACCTCACCAGCAGCCCATTAATCTCACTTCTAGAAAGATGGCAGCATTTTAAACAAATACAAGCATATTAATTGCCATAGATTCATTGTAATGAGACCACCCAGGCAGCACTGTTCAATCAATAATGAGGGGTTTGATGAAACCGATCGACAAAGTCCCTAATGGTACGAAACATTCTCTCGGCTGTTATCAAAAGTAAGCATAAGATAAAAAAAAGAAACCGGCCACTTTATTAAGTACACCTTACTAGTATCGTGTTGGGCCCCCTTTCGTCTTCAGAACTGCATAGATTCAACAAGGTACTGGAAAGAGCTTTTTCCTTAGCATGATGTGAATCTCCCGTTCCCGTGCTCTATTGGACTGAGATCTGGTGAAAGTGGAAGTCATTTGAGTACAACTTGACTCATTGTTAAGTTCAAGAAACCGGTCTGAGCTGATGAGATGAGTCCTTTATTCTGCAAAAAGTAGCCATCAGAAGATGGTCCACTGTGGGGCGGAGATGGTTAGCAACAATACTCAGATTGTGGGGTTGACACAATGCTCAAATGGGTCAAAGGACCCAAAATGTGCCAAGAATATAACCCCCACACCATTACACCACCACCACCAGTCAGAACCGTTGATTGCAGCAGAAGATGAGATTCATCAGACCAGGCAACGTTTTTCCAATCTTCTATGCATCAATTTTGGTGAACCTGTGCGATTTGTAGCCTTAGTTTACGTGACAGGAGTGGCACCCGTTGTGGTCTTCTGCTGCTGTAGCCCATCCCCCTCAAGGGTGGAGATGTTGTGTGATCAGAGATTGCAACGATTGTTTATTTGAGTTACTATCAGTTTGAACCTATGGCCATTCCCCTTTCACCTCTAGCATAAACAAGACATTTGTGCACAAAGAACTGCCACTCATAAGATATTTTCTCTTTTTTTGGACCATTCTTTGTGAACCCTACACAGTAAATTTAGCCGTGTCAACCCAACACCGCTCAGATCGTACATAGTCCCAATCTATTGGGTGTAAAAAGTTGAAGTGTTGATTCTGGAGTGCTAAATTGGCATCTCAAAGTGCTAAAAAAACACTTAGGGCATGGGGTGTTACACTTCTCCATCACCAAACAAAACAGCGTCGTCTCTCCTTGAGGCAGAAGGTTTTGTGGGTGGAGTCATGATTTTGGTACACTTTTATTTTGCACTTTCAGGTGTAAATGTAAAACCGTCTAATCTACACTGGCAAAGTGTACTTTTTTACACCGTGTATTGTTAATCCAACACATTGGGAGTTAATTACATTTTACACCACCTTTTTTACCCTGGTGATAATAGACCATATATGACCATATATGGGTTTGACACTGCTAATTTTACTCTTTAGAGATGTTTGTGCATGAAAATCTGAAATACTCAGAACCATGCACCAACAACAATTCAAATTAACTTAAAATACACTTCTTATACAGTCTGATGCTCGGTTTGAACTCGTCTTGATCATGTCTACATGCTTAGATGCATTAGAATGCTGCCATGTGATTGGCTGAGTAGAAATTTGTGTTAACAAGCAGTTGACGACAAGTGTACCTAATAAAGTTGCCGGTGAATGTGAACGCTGCAGACCAACAAACACTCTGAGAAAAGTGAATCTCACATGGTGAGATCCTTACCAATAAAACATAAAAGAAAGGAACCACCTTTGAATGTGATGATGAAAAAGGTGGAGTAGAAAACTCTTTACACAAAGGCTTTGAAAGAACTTTTCAAAAGCGGATTTTACAAATTTCACAAGGATAAAATATTCATCCCTCGACAAAACCTGACCACAACGGCTTGAAAAAGTAAAAACAACAATATTTTCTTAACACCCTTTATTTCAGTCGTCTGGGGGGTGCTCTTTAATCCTCTGGCTTGACTAAAGCTCAGAGAGGCATATGCCAGCAGTGTAAAGCCTCTGAGCGAGTTCTTAATGCTCTACCTGCAGGACTAAAGACATAAACGAAAGCAGGGCCGCTCTCCCCTGAGTTCTGGCAGCCGAGCACCATAATCCGCTCGCTCAATAGTGAGGTTGACTATGTGCATGCTGGTAAAACTGGCATTGCAAACAGGTCTGAGTTAAATTAAATAAACAAATATCATCCCTCCTCGAAAATTCTTTTTGTAAGCGATCACATCAGCTCCCATTATTTCTCCACAAAGCTTCCAAAGTATCTCCGGCCATGCATGATCAGGGACGAATGAGTTTCGACATGTTTTCCTCTTCAGCGTTCACTTTGTGCTTAGCCTCATTGTTGCCGTGTGACCACAGAGTCAAAGGGGAGCACGAGGCTAAAAAAAGAATTGTGCTTTCACACTTTCATATCGTACCTGCACACTGTTGGGCAGTAACGCATTACTTAGTTATTAGTTACTCTAATTTGATAAAAATTTCTTAGAAACGCACTAATGAACCGTGTTATAACTTTCAAAATGTACATTTGATTTTGGTTACTGTCCAACTAACTGTGTGTTACCACCGCATTACAGAGAGAAAGCGCATATTAATAATTCCATGTTATAAAACAGCTTTGTCATTGTCAGTAGGTGGAGTAGGTTCTTGGCTTTTAGAGAAACTCTAGGGAGGGGGAGTGCAATCCTGGAGCAATTGTCCAATCAATGAACTGCTCCTTGTGTAAATATCCAATCAGCGATGGCTAAAGTCATAGAAGAGGGCGGGACTTCTCGTGTTTCACTCTAGTGTGGCCAAGAGAGAAGTTACCAATAGATAAGATAAAGAACCTCATCAACAACTACCTCAAGAGACTGTCGATGATGTTACAGCGGAATAAAAAAATATTCTGAGCTGGGGTGTGTACATTTTTTGTCATCACGGAAGAGCAAACACAGGAATTTCCTAAAAAAAAAAAAAAAAAAAAATATATATATATATATATATATATATATATATATATATATATATATATATATATTTTTTTTAATATAGTTTTTGTACTGAACAATACACCAGTAGAAGAGAGAAATCTGTGTGTTTTGCTAAAGGTAAACATTATAAACATAGACGATGAAAGACTTTCTGTATGAATGCTTTTTATATGAATATCTGCTCACCGGAGAAATATGTCAGGATAATGAAAGTTTGCGTAATCCTTTATTTGCAATTTGCTACAGTGCCCTCCATAATTTTTGGCACCCCTGGTTAAAATGTGTTCTTTAAGCTTCTAAAAAAATCACTTTTGTTCTAAATAATATAAAACCACGATGGAAAAAAAGCTAATTCCAATCTTTAATTCAAGTGCACTTATTCAGTGGGAAAAAAAAATCTTACATCAAGAAATAATTAATCAAATGATCGGTGCCACAATTGTTAGCACTTTGTACGACCCCCTTTCACCAACAAAACAGCACCTAATCTTCTCCTGTAATGTTTCACAAGATCAGAGAACACAGAAAGAGCAACTAGTCCTCCCTAAATCATCAAGTGATCAGACTCCTCTCCTCTTCGGCTCACTGCACAGGTTTTCAATATTGTTCCCATGTCGACGAGTGGATCAGAGAAATGGCTTCTTTGTCACGTCATATTGATACACCGGGGAAGCAGGAAGTGATAAATTGGTTAACAATTAAATGCTCCTGATCAACTTTTTAAACCACTGTGACAGAAATACTTCAATTAGCGATACATTTATTTTCTAGGCATTATTAGGGGTGCCAATAATTTTGGACCAGGTTATTTTATGAATTTTTATTCCCCCTTTATATTCATGTTATATTTTTCTGCAATTGTCAGCGTGACAATATGCTTCGGTAATAATAGCCGAATTTATTTTAAGGCTTTTAACACATCTTAACAAGGGGTGCCAGTAATTATGGAGGGCACTGTATTAAACCATCGTTGTCCCTTGAAAACGGTTACCGTTTGGGAGGGCAGCAGGAAAGACATCAAACGGCTGATTATATGAACATCAGCATGTGATGACCATCTGCTTACGCATGTCATCAAATGAAATACACTGCAGGCTCAATCTGCGTGGGTGTATTCCTGGTGATATTTCACATCCAAACAATCTCGTTGGTGAAGTGTGATTAGAAAAAGAAGTGCTGAAAATGATTTGCTCCGTGCTTTATTAGCAGTGGGGTAATATAATGAATCAATATTCAGCGTAACCAGGCTAGACCATAAAACTGATTCACGGTAGGACTTACTGAAGTGCACCGAGTCAACAGGAAACAGCTCTGATGAAGATGTCGAAGCGTGGCGTCGGCTGTTTACTCAGCATCATTACACCCTTAAATACGCCGTTTGTTTTCTGACAAATGCAGCTTGCCATATTTACCACCAGCCAATAACTAGACAATAAAACACAAGGACGTGCTGAAATGCATTCCTATGGTTGTATTTGATTTGTATCAACAGTAGCCACCAAACTGTGATTTATTTCAATGCTTTACACTTTATAGAGTGTTCTTTTCGTTACAGCTCGCAAGAGGTCATGAGCTGTATAGTACAGCTGGGGAGGACTACAGTGAAGGCATGTGTGTGTTGCATTGGCTGTTATGAAGCATTTATCTTCGAAATCCGTTTTCGAAAGCCAAACCACACCCACACCCCAAACCAAACAGCAGTATACGGCCATTTATTTGAAAAGTATCTCAGGCAGGTGACACCTGAAACATGCGGGGCTCATGGCCCTTTAATATTCGCATTTTCTGCAAGATCACGAACAGCTCTATATTTACACTGTTTTACTTTTTACGAGATTCTGAAGGTTTGTTAGTTAGTTAAAGTTAGTCTTATGCATGATCCATGTTATCATGAAAAGATGGCACCTTTCCTTTGCAAAAAAATATTGTAAGCATGAATTTACTGTAAAAATACAGCAACCAAACATTGCAAAAACCTCCAAAGTTGGTCTGACTTGGGTCGCTATATCGAAACATTTTCCACGGGGTCAAACTTTGGACTCAAACTTGAGAACCTCATAGAAACTTCTAGAAACAGACATATGGAGTTCATCAGTTTGTGAAAGATCACACCAACCACTGTGCAAAAGTATTTTATAAATATTTTACATTTATACCATTGACTCATTGAAAATACATTTGAGAAAAAAACATAAATGGCTTCAAGAATTTTTTTTGTGACATCACTGATGGCTCCCTTGCAACCAAACTGTTTACCCTAGCAACCAAAATTTCTGAACTCTCATATCACAGCCGGGGAAAAATGGGAGTTGGTTAATATAATACTGACCCCTCCATAGCAACCAGAATTTACCATAGCGACCATTTACGCATAACATTATCTCAGCTTAGGAAAATCATAGAGACAAGGGGTTTTGATGTATGTAATTGAAACTGACAAAGGAAACATTATATTATTTTACTGACCCCTCCATAACAACCAGAATTTACCATAGCAACCATTTAGGCATATCGTTATTTCAGCTTAGGAAAATCATAGAGACAAGAGGTTTTGATGTATGTAAATGAAGCTGACAAAGGAAACATTATATTATTTTACTGACACCTCCATAACAACTAGAATTTACCATAGCAACCATTTACGCATAACATTATCTGAGCTAAGGAAAATCATAGAGACAAGGGGTTTTGATGTATGTAATTGAAACTGACAAAGGAAACATTATATTATTTTACTGACCCCTCCATAACAACCAGAATTTACCATAGCAACCATTTAGGCATATCGTTATCTCAGCTTAGGAAAATCATAGAGACAAGAGGTTTTGATGTATGTAAATGAAGCTGACAAAGGAAACATTATATTATTTTACTGACACCTCCATAACAACCAGAATTTACCATAGCAATCATTTACGCATATCATTATCTGAGCTAAGGAAAATCATAGAGACAAGGGGTTTTGATGTATGTAATTGAAACTGACAAAGGAAACATTATATTATTTTACTGACCCCTCCATAACAACCAGAATTTACCATAGCGACCATTTAGGCATATCGTTATCTCAGCTTAGGAAAATCATAGAGACAAGGGGTTTTGATGTATGTAAATGAAGCTGACAAAGGAAACATTATATTATTTTACTGACACCTCCATAACAACTAGAATTTACCATAGCAACCATTTACGCATATCACTATCTGAGCTAAGGAAAATCATAGAGACAAGGGGTTTTGATGTATATAAATGAAAGTGACAGAGGAAACATAATATTTTGCAGACCCCTCCATAGCAACCAGAATTTACCATAGCAACCATTTACGCATATCATTATCTGAGCTAAGGAAAATCATAGAGACAAGGGGTTTTGATGTATATTAATGAAAGTGACAGAGGAAACATAATATTTTGCTGACCCCTCCATAGCAACCAGAATTTACCATAGACACCATTTAGCTAAGGAAAATGACAGGGACATGAGGGTTAGGTCATATTACTGCACTGGGAACTTTTTATGATGACACGGAAAATTCTTACTTGGTAATCATTATACTTTGCTAGTAAAACAACTCTTACAAGCCAACATCAAACTTTAGTCCTCTACTATATCCATTTAAAAATATAAACCTTTGACTTTAACTCCAAATATTAGTCTTGTAAACATACTATTTAAAGCTTATCCATAAATAAAGTACGACTTCATATCAAAAAACTGCAATAATACTGCCGCAATAACTGCATTAAAATACCTGAACCATCGTCCCTGCTGCCTCCGTTTATACCTATACATTCATTATTATTCCTTTGCCTTCCAGCTGTAAAATCTCACTGCTACTGTTCAGCACCTTGGTGCCTATTTGTTTTGGAAAAGTAACGTCTAGTGATGTAACATTGCACACTGTAGCTGTGAGAGGCTTCGTTTTACTCTTCCAATGTACATCAGAATAAACGAATGACTGAAAATGCAATTAGTATGTGCTAATACCACACATAGAGGATTACAAGTTTAAAATGAGCATCTGAAGCAATCAGTTAATCACCTAATATATATTCATGAGCATGCTTCATCATCGCCCCACGACAACACTAGGGGGCTGCAAAAAAAGCTCAGAGTCAGGCTCGGAAAATATTACACAAGCAAAAAGTGCACAGGAAGCTGGAAATGGATTTAGCAGCTCACTGCTCTGATGATGTTTGACAGCTTTTGCCAGGCAGTGTTTGAGCGGTGTGAAACTGACACACTGATCTCATTTCTGCTCACATGTCACATTACACATTGCCCACCCCCTTCTCATATTCATCATCTGCATGTATGGAATGAGATGATTATGCTAATGCCATTTACTGCAAACTACCGCAATTAAACGAGAGCAAAGCTGTCAGAGATTTCCTTGTAAAAATTATACACATTTTATTCACAAGCAAAGAGCATGCAAGTATGATTTATGTGTGGATTACGAATTTCGTGAATCCCCCAGAATTTATTTAGATTTTTATGTTGGCTTCAAAAAGACAACACATTGTTCATCACCAGCATTTTTTTAAACGTGTCTCCTGTTTGATTGTTCTAGCTACACCCACCAAACATTGCCAAGACATCCAAACTTGTCTGACTAGGGTTGCTATATCTTTTTAGACTGGCATTTTCCATTGACTTAACATGGGGTAACTGTAACTCAAACTGAGAACAGACCACCCTTGCGAAGGTTTTTCAGCCTGTGCAAGTACATGCCAGCGGCCGTGCAAAAGTATTTGAACCCATGCTCTAGAAAGCATTTACAACTGAAATAATTGGGCAACGAAAATATCTTTAAGATTAAACATCATACACAAACTTTTCCCTAGTAACCAAACTTTTTAACCTAGCAACCAAATTTTGGTAAATGATAAAGACATGGGGGTCGGTTTACATAACTTATAGTGACAAAGGGAACATTCTATGGTCACTGAACCCTAAATAGCAACCTGATTGTTTGCCATTTGGGCATATCACTGTATCAAATAAGGAAATCATAGAGACATGGGGGTTGGTTTGTATTACACAAATTGCCCTCGGAAACTTTGTATACTGTCACTGACTAGCAACATAAAATTCTACCTTGGCAACATTTTGCTAATGAAAATAATATTTAATGGCACTTTTAGAAGGCAACATCAAAATTTGTGTACAAACTTTAGCCTTCTAGTTACTAATACTATTTTGTTGATGTTATACTCTGAGAATCAGTTTGTCATCTTACAAAAGACATTGAAGTTGGCTGCAAAGACCATTTTACAGAGCGTGGACATTCGACTGATTTTCACAATTTTAAGACATGTTTAACTATTGGTTCTTTGTTTGGCATGATTAGGTTTCTAAGTTTTTTCACACAGTGATTTGTGGAAACACCCATGGTCTGGCGTTACCATGGCAGCCCTCTCTTAACAGACGGCTGACATTATTGTCACCAAGCAGCTCTCTGTCTGCATCACAAGGAAGCCCTGCTTCCCTCAGATTATCTCTCTAAACCCGTCTCTAAATGTCTATTATCTTATACCACAATAATTCTCATCTCATTTAAAGCCAAAGTGGATTCTTTCAAACACTTACTTCTGTTATCTGTTTATGGAATCTATACAAAGGATGATTAAAAAACAACGCATTTGTTTAGCCGTCAGAAGCAAACTGAATTGAAAACCTTGGTTAAAGATCATTGTACCGTTTCATACAGAGTGTGCTCAGATGCACTCCACAAGTTTAAATAAAAATGTACATTTTCAGCCAAGCCTTTGATGCACATTCATTTTTCTAATAAAATTAAATCTGTACATGAAAATGCAGTTTTACTGTAGTTGGTTGTTGCTTTTTTTGGTGTACGAAAGCAGACAGTGTGAGGAGAAGTAAAGCACAGCTGTCTGCTTAATGCTCACCAAGCCAGAATTGGTACCCACCTGAACAACCAAAGACTTTTCCGTTAAAAAGCTTAACTTTGTCATCTACTGTCTGGAACTTCCTGGTTTGTAGTTTTATCAACTTTACAACTAAGCATTTGCCTTGGTGGAAATAGAGGAGTTGTCGTTAGGGAGATCATGAGCACTTATGGTGAGGACTAGACACTGACTCTAAATATCTAATTAGAGGCCTTAGAGGAAAAGCTAAGAGAACTGCATAAACAAAGTTTAAGTGGAATCCTCTAGGGACAGCTTCACTGAGGATAATTGAAAATAAAACTGTTGCTGATCTGGCTCTTCTGTTCACCCGCCCTGCTTTTTCATGTGGCCTGTTACACAAGTTCTAAGAAAAAGAGAGATCTCATCATACACTACCACAATTATAAAACAGGATTGAAGATCCATCCATCCATCCATCCATCCATATATATATATATATATATATATATATATATATATGTGTATCTATATCTCGACACAATAGCGCAGTTCAGGCGCACCTGATTCCAATTGGTGGAAGTGGGATAAAAGAAGAGCAGAAACACAGAGACGACAAGCATTGTACTCCATCTGATCTCAGTTTCCCTGTGTCTCCTTTCTCTAGAAAGCAGTTGACCCCGAACCGCAGTGCAAACACATAGCCTTTGCCATTAGCATATAGAAGAATTGAGAAACCTAAATATATACTAATATCTCCCACGGGAGCACATACACCAAACAATATAACAACAAACCAAAGCAAATTATTTGAGTTTCCAACCAACAAGAAATTAAACCAATGTCCAAACTTCATGAGAAATCCAAGAACTTGAGACCAAATAATCCTTGGAACCTCAGATCCAAATGGAGATCCAAACGTCTGCCCCAAAATTTTACTGCACAATGAATTGGACGTAAAGGCCTCTCTACAAACAAAATATTCAACAAATCAAACATAATCAAACAACTATAAAGAAAAAAATGTGGGTTTTTAAATAAACAAATATGTTCATCAACATTAAGGGTTTCAAATACGTGGAAGCCATGTCAGGAGTGCTTCCTCCACTTCCTGTTTTACCGCTTCTTCCCCTGTCTTTTTCTAGCCCATAAAGGACTCAGGATGGAGCGCTCTAACACAATTACTAACACAAACACGGTATCAAGCACAAGCGGAGGCAGTAGCGACTAGCGAGCATATTGGAGAAAGCGCTTCTGAGAACGCGTCGCAGGCTTTCTGGGCTACAGAAAAGCACTTTTCATGTAATAAACGTTATTTCTTTTACGACACCTTGACTCTAACATTTGTTAAAGTACATTATTGGTAATCTATACATAATGTTTTGCTTGATTTAAAACTGATTTAAGCGCAGACTTAACAAGCGGATAATAGAGCAGAACTGTTTGTGGTTGTTCGTATCTTTAATTTTTTTTCGTATCTTGAAGCAAAAAATTTCCCACGAGACCTTTCGTAACTCAAAGTATCATTCGTATCTTGGGGTACCACAGTATGTATGTATATCCTCTGAAAGCAAGGTTTAAGAAGATTTAACAGAAAAAGACAAAACATAACCAACCTGAAACATCATGGAAAACAACTTAAATAATTTATAAGAGAGCACTACCATCAGCTCTTCCAAATTCACCCCCTCTTCATATTCATTTTTCCAGTGAGGAGCGGTTTGTTTCAAGTGGGTTGTGAATCAACCAAATAATGGCAGGGAATCTCCAGCTAATGAAGACCATGTATGAGGAGCCAGATCACTTAAGCCTGCCTCCATGTGAGAAAAGTGTCAAAAATCCGAACCGAAACAAACACTGGAGAAGTGAAACTGATAAAATGTTAAAAAGCATTGAAAAATTCCCCACATTTTTTGTGTAATAATAACGTATTTATTTTCAAAGATGCAAAAATCCATTTGTTTATTTACGTTCAAACTTTAGGCAGAAATCTCATCCCATTGTTTGGGAGAGACCTTGTTGCTGTGTGACTACATTATGTTGTGTTGCTGAGCTCAATGTTTCTATAACAAGCAACTCTTTCAGTTCCGAAGCATCCTTGAGCACTAAGCACAGAAAGTAAATCGATTAAAACTTTTAATTAAAACAGAAAACAGCTGTAAAACCGTTCGTCCACCTGTGTGTGCAGATAAACAGTATCTTGAGCTGCTGCTTTCATTAGGTTTGATGTGGAAGATTTGAGTGACAGCTCTGACATTTGAACAGGGATTGATTTTTTTTCCCTCCCGACGAATAAATAGCACATAAAGGGGCACACCACTGGCGCCGTCTGACTGTTGCCATCGTGCTGCCAGGGTATTCAGCATTCAGCCAATCATTGCTCATTAGACACGAGGAGGGAAAGAGTAAATTCACATGCAAATAATCCCACAGGAAATACTCTCTGCACGTGATTAAAGAAGCGGTTCAATTCCATCAACATTTGGCATCTCCAGAAGCATGTCATTCCGAACACCCATCTCCTCGACAAACACGTTCACCTGCAATGCGGACATGCCATCCTCAACCCATCCGCAGTTGTTTATAGAACTTCAGTGACACGGAGAGAGGAGGTATAATCACTATAACATTGTCTGTTTCTCTCAGCCGAGGTTGAGTCATGGCGAGAAATGACAGGGAGAAATGACACAGTCTAATTAAGATCCTCTGAAGGGGCCGGGTGTGTCATCGTACGAGACATCCAGAGGAAAGCATCAGGGTGCTCTTTCTCCCGATCTCACACACAGCTGACATTTCCACGCCACTGCTGAGACGGAGCAATCAATTCATACAGGAGCTCACACACACACACACACACACACGCGTGCTGTCTGTCTGAGCTGATTCATGTGCAGGTTTGTACGCCATACAGAGATCGTAGAATGTGAACGTCAAGTCAAGAAACTTTTTTGGGGTAATTTCAACCATATAAGCAGACGTTCCTCTAGATCCCTGGTGCTACAAACAACCTAAAGTCACATACAACACGACAGAGAACTAACAACTAACTTAGAACATAAGTGCATCGTGTGCAGCTTAGAGTAAACAGGTCAGGTAAACGTGAAAAGATAACAGGGTTCCAGACATCCAAACAAAGGAAAAGTTCAAGACGTATAATGGAAACCGTACTTCCTGGTGGAAAACCAAAACAAAATAAAGAAATCATAAACTACTCCCTACTTCCCACTATACATATATACACACAAATCGAGGCGTGAAATCCAGTAGGGCAAACAATATCAGAAACAGGCAGTGGTCAACACATCCAGGTTACACAACAATCTATAATGAACACACAAAGTCTTTGCAAACACTAAAAACAAGTGAGCATGGAAGCTCCTTTGATGATTGGTGACGGAGACTTATGTAGAGTTCGGCCAATGGGACCTTCCAGGGGTGAATGTTGGGTGTGGCTGGAACAGGAACCGTGTAGGTGTGACCAGGGCACAGCTCCTAAAAGTGAACAAACTAAACAGACCTGAACACTGACAAACATACATTTATTGGTTGTGACAACAGTGCAGAACAAAACAGTGCAAAACAGACACGACAGTGGAGGACAAGATAAGACCACATAAGAAGATACAATGACTAATAGCTAAAATAAAAATGTAATCACAGGTTTTTTGATGAAATCAGATTTTTTTGGTGTGCTCGTTCACATTACTGATGACATGCGACTCAAGTCATGCCCTGTCTGAACAGTAGACTGTATAAAAAATATAGATGACGTGACACGCCTACTGCCATTGGGCTAATATGAGGTCCCCGCGAGCTGACCTCAGCGCTGCCAAACTGTGGAACCGCCCTCCCACGCAGACTGTTTGAATTGATAAAACTAGACTTTGAGAAAGACTTTCTCACGATGTGTTAACAGCGGTCCGTCAGCTCAGTTCTGTGAAGCGGTCTATTATAGCTGTCAAAACCATGGCTCCTCCTAGTTTAAAAAAAAACAACAAAAAACGATTGAAGTTTGTTCGCTGTATTGACAACTTTCAAAAATCATTAAAACCAATTTCTTAAACGTGATTTTTACATTTCTGTTTTTTTTTTTTCTCATCATGTCCGGAACTTTGTGAGTCTAGATCAGGGGTCTCCAACCCGTTGCCCGCCCAGCGGGCATCTTGTCGCCGGCGAGGACCACACGAGTCGCCCGCCACCTGTTCTAAAAATAGCTAAAATATCGCCACTTTCCAGTGAGCTGAATCTAATTTAATATGATTGCTAATCTTGTTTAAATGACAATTGCACGTAAGCTTGATGTGATAATTTATAAATAAAAAAAAAAAAATAAATATTTATATATATGAACTACGACCGGGGAGAGTTGAAAGGTCAGAATGACGCGCTGCGACGAAACAATTAAGCAGCGCAGCGAAAACGAGATGATTTACTCATAATGAGATCATTTAATTTTCGCGACGAATGAGAGGTAAAGGTTTTTTTATACCTCTGTGGAAAGAGCATGTGTTTGTCTCATTTGCGCGACGACTGTGACGGTGGTGGTCAAGCGGCACAACGTGGAGAGACATTTCACAACACCATCTCAAAACTCAGAGAACAACATACTGGTAAACCGCACGCAATGCCAGGCTTCCCAATAACTGAAAGAAACCGATACCAGATTTGGTTTCCAGTTCATGTTTAGTTCAATGCATTTGTAAAATGTAAAAATTGTGTACATTAAAATGTTAACAATGAAAAAAAAAAGATCTTAGCTCACTTTTTGAATTTATATGATTTATTATTAGTACATTGGACATTGTGATTTCCTTGGACTCTTGTAGAAGTGATCATTTTGAAGTGTTTTGAACTTGTATATATATTTTTTCAATTTAAATAACACTTGCACTAAGACAAATCATATATATAAAGTGTGGCATACAAATATTTATTTGTTTACTACCTTGTTAATTTAATTCATATTCAGTGTGAGAAATAATTCACATGATCAGTGTCTTTGCAGAGATGAATATCCTTAATTATTAACAAATTCAGAAGAGGGTATCAAAGTGGTAGCCCTTTGCAGTAATCAGAACCCAGGAAGTAGCTCTCGGGTAAAAAAAAGGTTGGTGACCCCTGGTCTAGATCATTCCTCTGAGCTCCTTGCTGTAGCGAAATAACTGGAAAAGCATTGTCTCCAGCAATGGATTTTGATGGTGAAAAAGTCGCATTTGAAAAAAAATTGGATACGTTTCAGAAAAAAAACAATCAGAATTGTGTCATTAAGACTGTCATGAACATATGAGATACAGGTCGCATTGCCTTTCCACCAGTCTGGCCATTCTCCTCTGGCATCAACAAAGCACAGATTTCTGAGATCCAGAAATATTCATTGTTCAGGTGAGAAACGACTGAGTCAATAAGGAACAAAGAATTGATTCGAATCTTAAAAGATGCAACCTATGGTCTTATACCCCAGCATTGGCAAACAGCTTTACGAGCATCCCCTTTGAAAACATATAACCGCTATAAACACACCGATATCCTTCCTCTGTGTGTTTTTCACAGATCCGTGCATCATTTAATTACACTGCAGTAGCAGTAGTCAATGATATCTACCAATTATGTTATTTTAAGCGTGAAAGCAACAGCACTATTTTTTTTGTAATGTGACATACTGTACTATCCGTCCCAATGCACTTAAAACCCACAGCCATTGACCCCATGTTGCCAGCGTCACCCCTATTAATTAGCTTTTTAATTGGTGACCTTTGAGAGCCGAGGAAGTGTTCAGAGGGCTTGAGCTGCCGCAGCTGCAGCAGCTGAGCGTGGAGGACTCGGCGAAGCACTCCCAGAGCTTTCATCTCCTTTTCAAAGACCTGTCTTCCTCTCATTAGACTCTGTAGCATTAGGCGCGCTGTGTCCGGTCCAAGTGGATGTCGAGCTCTATCAGATCTTTAGACACACTGCCATGTTTTACAAACCAGCTGCGCAAATGAGAAATTATTGAACTACACACACAGCTCAGTAATCTGAAAAGAGTCTCACAGCAGAGGCACTGCTGAGACATCATGGAACTGTAGATATTTGAAAATAGTAGCAGTCAAGACCCCAAAGTAAATTGGACAGCACATCGAATATAAGCGGACTTATAGTGGACTTAGCGAATAAATCTTTTGAACTTCATTGGTGTTCATTTACAGAATTGATGGAATGGAATGTGTGGTAACAGTGATGTGCAGAGAGGTGTATAATATAAAATATATAAAGTAATTCAATATTTGATTGGCAAACATTAAGGTGTTTAAAATTTTATGTCAACACGGTTTTTCCGTTACACTGTAGCATAAAAAAGAGAATTAGCAACATGCTTTTAGTTATAAATGAAGCCCATGAGCTGCCACGTCTGAAGAGAAGACTCGATAAATCGTTTGTAGAAGTGTTCCTTCTCTTTCTTTCTTTTCCAGAATCTTCCTTTAGTAATTATTTCCTGCTTCGACTGAAATCCAAATTGGATCATTTCTTCACTATCTACCGTAGCTTGCCAATTCTATTAGTTTTAGCTGAGACTACGCTTTTTTTTTAATTACAAGAAAAGCAAATCCATTTTATTGCACTGTGCACACAGAGTACGCTCAGTAATTGCGCTTTCCAAAGTTAGTTTCCAAAGATAAATAACCATAAAGTTCACATGGTGGAATAAATAAGGTCTCACACTGCAAAAAAAAAAAAAAAAAAAAAACACCTAAAAGTCTTCCTCAAAAATCTTTAAATATCAGCCAACCTCCACACATTTAAAAATCAGCCAACAAATGAAACTAGAATATTTGATCTTAAAACTAGTCAAATTGTCTTGAAACTAGGATGTTTTGTGCATTAACCCTTTGAAGTCTGGGGCCATTTTGACTGTTTTTGTTACTTTACAATTTGCTGTAATAAATTATCTTTAAAGAAACCTTTTGTGGGAATGCTTGATATCATTTTTTAGTTCAACGACCAAATATTTCACAATAATTCCACAACAATCCTGAAATCGTACACAAAAATACATTTGTGAGTATTTCACTACTAATATAAAAAAATCTGTGAACAAACACTTTTTATGTTTTAGTACAAAAATCAAATGTTTTGAGAGAAAATAAAAATTCTTAAATCTCCCCAAAAAGCACAGAAAATGTCAAAAAAAATTCTAGGAACCTCTCCTAAACCTAGGAATCTACACTGTTCCAATCACTGTTTGTTCCATTGTTCCATCAGATCTTTTAAAAGCACAAGCCCCATCACAGGTCTGGTACACATTATAGATGTATTTAGCTGACCTCAAACAAAAATAAGGGAAAACAAGACTAAAATGCCTGAGAAAAAGAATCTTAAAACAGAGAAGTTATCCCTGGTTTTAAGTTTATGTCAATGAGTAAACAAAACGTTCTTGTTTCAAATCAGTTTTTCATTAAATTTGTTAATTCACTATACATTTAAATTGAGATTTTACCATTTTTTTTCTTGTTTTAAGATTGTTTCAAACACTGGTTTTAAGCACAAATACTGTTTTTCCTAAAGTTTTAATGATTAAAAAAAGATTATTTTGTTTTCATCAAAATGAAAATCCGTTTTGATCTATAAAATGATTTCCTGTTGCCTGTTTAAGATTTCAAAATGCTGCTGCAAGGTTGCTGCAAGCACAAAGAAATGTAATCACATCACTTCAGTCTTGGCCTCTCTTCACCTGCTTCCAGTAACTTCGAGAGTTTAAAATGTTGTTTTTGTGTAAAGGGCTATAAATGGGCAAGGACCTATGTATTCAGCTGAAATCCAGTTTTAAACAAAAAAAAAAATCTTTAATCAAAAAATAAATTGTTTGAGACAAGAATAAAATGCTTGACATACATAGAAACAAAACCAGGATAAGTTTTTTGTTTGAAGATTATTTTTCTGAAGCATTTTATTCTTTTTTGTTTGATGAAAGAGAATTGTAATACTATTTATTAATCTTTTTTTTCTTGTTCTGAAAGGTGTGTTTTTATCAAAACTTAACACTGATTACATAAAATCTGATAAAAGTCTTGATAAAAATACGTTTGAATTCAAATTTCTTGTTTTACGAGTCTAGTTTTACATTTTTTTCTCCTCAAGAAAATGTGGGTAATATTTTCTCAAAATTAGCTAAATCATAAATCAAGATTTTTTCAGCTTTGCTTAGATTTCTGTTTTTGCAGCAACTGGGAGGTAAATTCACAGTGAAATATTTACGATTGATGGGGCAGTTGGTGTCATTTCACGTTATACGCCAAAACTTTGTTATTTTGACCTCCAATGAGTTTGTTTCCACAAAACTGTTCCCAACTCATGCAACCATAACGTTTGGTTTGAATCCCAAAGTATTCATGCAACCAGTATAACCAGTAATTCAGCCTTTTTAGATCTTCAAGACATTCTGTGGTTTTGATTGAAAAAACAAACAAAAAAAAACAGCCAAAGAAACCACTTCTAAATCACATTGAATGGCTTCGTACCTGGGGGAAATGTCACATCCCTGCTGCATGAAAGCTCCCAGTGAGAACCAGAGGCTGTTGAAGATGCCGAACTCGTTGGTCTGCTCCTGACTCTGCTGGTTTTGGTTCTGCTGGCTCTGACCTGGCTGGCCAGATGATGAGGATGGCTGGTTTGGGTCCTGCTCTTCCTCACAGTCATCTGCGTGCCACTCGTACGGACTGAAGCGACTGACCAGGAAGAGCACCACGCTCACGCCGATGTAAGCAAACACAATACACATCCAGATCTCATAGGCCAGAGGGTCCAGGAAGGAGAACACGCCTGGCTTGGATTTGGTGGGTTTTTTAATCATAATGGAAATGCCGAGACTCATGAAGGGCTTGGAGAAATCAATGACTTCCTCTCTGACCAAGGTAATGGTCAGTGGGGCCACGGCAACATCAGCTTTCTGGAGAGGAAAACATGGGGGTACTTGTGAACCAGGAAACATAAAAATGTGCTTAAATCTGTTTTCAAGCAAAAGAAAAAAGAAAGCATGCTCATCATCCACCGAAATGGTTTTCAGGGGAATCTGTTTATTTTATTTGAATAAATGAGGATTCACTGGTTTAATTTTGTAAGTGCTGGACTGCACCCCTTTACTATTAATCATCCTTTTTATTATCATAACAACTTTTTTTAAACTCTTTTCAACTAAAAATTACTTTGTGCTATAAAGTGAACCTCATTCGTGGGGGAGTGGGTGTTTTAACACACAGCTTTCTTAGTCAACCTTTTCCATGAGTTTTAACGCCACTAATGGAAAAATATATGGAGCATGTGTGTTTCAAGTCTATGCTGAACCATGAGCTTAGCCCTTAGAGGTCTGTGCACACACCGGTGCGCGGACCAATCACACCGGCTATTTTCAATTAAGTGGTAATGATGCAACTCATCCTTTGTATTTAAATACAAACATATGTGTGTTGGTTTAGAAAACGTTATTAGCTGTTAAACGAAGAGTTACGACACATAATCTGCAAGGTAATTCAAATTAAAATGTGAGAGATCGTCTTCCAGTTTTGTTTCACAGACCACAAACCTGTGCCATCATTGCCATCTAGTGGTGAAAAAGAAATATAACCCTTGAAAGTACAAGAGAAGTATTAACAGTGTAGGAGATTTTGGAGGTTTTTTATACAACTTTAAAATTGTTTTGACCTCTTTGCTTTTGTTTTGGATTCATAGTTTATTTTTGTTATTTTATTAATACACGTGATTTTTGTTATAAAACTTGAACAATGTTTGTTCTCCATGTCAGAGATATGTATTTCTTGTACAATTTCTGGTTTGTTGTGTCATTATTGTGTAATGTAATGAAAAAAGAAGCTAGGGATGTTCTAAAATATATCAAGAATTGTCAAAAAAAAATGTTTTAAAGCACAATTATTAAAGCAAATTGTAAAGTAGCGACAAACACTCGAAAATGCATGTCAAAGAGCTTTTTAAAAGTTGACTTAAAAGGTAGATTTTGATATTTTAACACCTGGTAGTGAGTAGCATTTTTGTGGCAAAAATCGTGAAGATTTTATTTTAACTTTTTTATTTTATTTTAAATCCAGAATACATCATACTGTAATGATCGGCAGCACAATGGCAAGCTCTGATTTGCACACATTTTTTCTGTATTTTTGAAGATTTTATTTTATTAGATTGTAGTTCGATAAGAACACATTTTTCTTTGTTTTTATGATTAATTTGTGTTTTTTTTTATCTGTTCCAGAAATCAGTTTAATGACTGTCAAAGAAAATTTAAGCTCAGAACTAAGATAATGGTGGTGAGTTAAGCTGTTGGTGGGGTATTTGTATTGCTGTGAAACTCAATATGATAATGCTGTTTAAAAGAGCTGAATTCTGATGAGAATTCTAAATCATATTTATTTTTCACTAGAATCCGGCATAGTGAAGGTGTCGGGTATAACCAGTGAAGTCAAACAACTAAATCCATTTGCCCAAGAGGTGATTAGCTCAGAGCAGATTTCCACTCGAAGGTAAAGTCCACCTAAATCTCTTGTTTTGGGTCAAGATTTGAAAACGTAAAATTCACAAAAAACTATATACATCCATATGCAAATTAATACATCAGAACTAATCACACAATTATGAAAGATATTTGTGGTATCTGAGCTAACATGGCTCATGCAGTTCCTTCAGGAAATGGTATTTTTTCTAGATTATTAACATTATTTTTGTAATTAAAAGCTAACGTGCTTGATTTCTGTTTTTTTTTGTTTCCAAAACATGCTATAGCAACCTGTTCGAACATTTTGTTATCATGCTAGCTATAAGCTAGGATATCAAAATGTTGACAATAGTTTTATTAACACAGTTGACACAAAAACAAGCAGGCTATTTACACGCTGAATGCTAACGAAAAACTACAAGCAAACTACTGAAACATGCAAACAATGTGCTTAACAATAACACAGTTTGAAAATGAAGCCAAATTATAGTTTATTAAAGTTTTACCACTTTATTTTCAGAAGGAAAAATATGACGTAGCACTTACACCATAGACAAGCTCGCCCACCATGCCATTCCACATCATGGTCTCAGGATCTCTGGCTCCATATTTCCCATCAGCCACTATTTTTAGGATGTAGTGGTATCCCACGTGCTTGGCTATCTCGGCAGCCAGTTCCACAATGTATCCTTCATACTTATCATTTCCTGTAAACTGCTCGTGGTTCTTCTTCAGCATGACATAAGGAGATTCCTGAAAATGAAACACAGACTCTGCATTAATTCTTAAGTAAATTAAAACCTTTAATTATTAACAGTTTTCGGCTAAGTTCCATCTGAACCCAATAACTGTATCCCTCTATTTTGTACATTCATGTGAGGAAAAGGGGGTGTCTCAAATCTTTGTTGACTGAAGGTGAAGGTGTAAAACTGTCTGAAGCTACTCTTCAAAACAAAGGAGTAAGATAAAGAAGTAAGGTTTTCTTTTTTAGAGAAAAAAGACTCTGAAAAGACGAAAATACAATTTTGATTTCATGTTTCATATCCATATATAGATCAGTAAAAGTAATTTAAATCACAAATAAAAGAGCTGATTTTACTAGTGTGCTATTATTATCCTAATGACATTAAGGTTACGCAAAAGACGGCACTTTATGTTTATATGTGTAAAATAAAAATAAATAAAAAAACTACCGTAAGTTATGCATTTTCTAATGTAGACGGTGCTCTGATTCACAGGGGTACATTTTTAGCTCTTTCCCCTAGTCCTCGGTTTCAAGGGATAAGGTTTAGCAATAGGAGTAAGTGAGTGAAATGAAACTCAAAGCAAATTTAATATAAAATAGAACAAAAATAATCTTCTATTTTAATTTGGTGTCAATTTATTGCCTTAAAACATGTGGCAAGACCAATGACAGATGCAGTGTATTTTAAGTTTAGCATGGACTGACTGTAAGCATGACAGAAATCTTATTTTAATACTCTGAGACCTGGGTCTATGAAACAGATGATGACTCACAGAACTTGATGCATTTGACAGATTTATTTTCTGAGCCACACTGACAGACCTGGCAACCATTTGACTAGGAAGTACAGGGTGATTCTACTTGTGGAGGGTCTGTAGTAAGATTTAGTGGCTAAATTGTCATATTAGAAAAAGATTGGACGTTCTGAGGAGATTAAAGTTGAGGCGGCATCTGAGGTGATGTTATTAAAAAAAAGGTAAAGTAATCTTTTCACAAAAAGACAAACAGAAAAAAACTCAGACAACTGAAGACATTAAAGATATAACTAGATGGCTAATGTTAGCACACAGACTTTAATGTTGCCTTGCACAAACTGTTTTCAAAAATGTTCCCCTTGTGACAACAACTGATGTAAACTTCTCCCCATTAATCTATGATTTTTCTGAGCTGAGCTATAGCTCTTTTAAATAGGTTGCTAGGGTAAACAACCTGGTTGCTAGTGAGGAATCAAATGTGTACTTAAAATATACCCTTTTCACTATGTATGATGCAGACCAAGTCCCATGTCCCTAGCATTTTCTGAAGCTGAGATATAGATCAGCTGATTTGGTTGCTAGGGTAAAAAGTTTAGTTGCTATGGAGGAGTAAGTGACCTATTATAGTGGCAGCCGTGTCACAATCAGTAAAATAAACCAATCCATGTCTCTATTAGTTTCCTAAGCTGAGATAGAGATATGCTATATTGGTTGCTATGGAGGAGTCATTTGCATATTATGGTGTACATGTGATGCCGGTTTGTACAAGTGCCATGAAAACAATTTTCAAAAATGTTTCCCTTGTGACTACAAATGATATGAACTCTACCCCATTAATCAATTTTTTTTTTCTGAGCTGAGCTATAGCTCTTTTAAATTGGTTGTTAGGGTAAACAACCAGGTTGCTAGGGAGCAATCAATTAAGTCAGTAAAAGTTACCCTTCTCACTATGAGTGTTATATACAAGGTCCATGTCCCTAGCATTTTTTAAAGCTAGTTGCTAGGGTGAAATGTTTAGTTGCTACGGAAAAGTTACTGAAATAATATAATGTTCCCTATGTCAATATGAGTCAAATAAATCAACCCTGTGTCTCTATTATTTTCCTAAGCTGATATGCTAAATAGGTTGCTATGGAAAAGTCTGGTTGCAATGAAGGAGTCAGTGACATAATATAAAAGCTCAAACGAGATACATCAAGAATTGTTTAAAGAAGAAAAGAGAGTAAGGATAAGGTAATGTAAATGTTATATAACTTCAGCACCCTAAATAAATATATTTATAAAACGTATAATCCTTAAAGCACTTGATGATCCTCCCTGATAAAGCATCTCAGAGGAGCAAGCCTGAAATCTCAGGTTATTTCCTTCCATCTATACCATCCCCTGTGAACACTTAGCCTCAAAACCACTCCAATAATTCATGAATGTGCTTTACTTCCCATCACCCCCCCATCCTTCCAAGAGAAGGCCGGTTCATTCTCTCTGCCATTTCTCTGGCTGGGATAGAGACCACCAGACCACAAATGAAAGGTTAATAAATGCCATCTGAAGCCAAAGTTGCAACAGATTTGCTAAACGCAATGGATGAAAGAAGAGAAAATGAATCCTTAGTCCACCGCTGGCAATCCATTCCAAGGTTTGCCTTTGAGTTTAAGATGAAAACACTGTGGCTGGGGAAGCAATAATGTCTCATTTACAGACCACAGCCATCATGCTTTTATCTGCACAGAGCAGCTTTACTATTGCACTGATGGATAAAAGTACAGGGATGACGCATGTGCTGGTGGGAAAGCAGGCGGAACTAAATGCTGAGATTTAAGAAGCAACTTGTAATTTACAAATGTGAAACTACAATACAAACATTCAATCTATTAAGCGTTCCAACAAAAAGCAGAATAGGGGGAATTGGTGAAAGAAGACATTTTTAGCATCTTTTAGATTTAGTCGTGGATTAACGACTGCAATTTTGATCCTTTGTCGGCTATTTTTCAGTGACAAAAACTAGAAAAATAGAAAAGGCATGCAATTTTACATTAGAAAAGTATCTGATTCGATGGGGTATTTGAAAAAAAGTACATTAAATATGTAAATAATAGAAAGGCCACAATACTTGGTTTTACACCCTTGTGACCGGCGTTTTTTCGGTTCTCATTTGAATAACTCCTGTGTGTATTTATTATTAGTTTCACATGTGAAAAAGCAGATGTCATGCAATGAAACGCACATCCACGAGCAAATATCCAATCAATGAACAGCTCCCTTGTGTAAATATCCAGTCAACGAGAGCTAAAGTTAGAGGAGGGTGGGACTTCTCGTGTTTCATGGAAGAAATTGTCCGCACTTGTTTTTGCAGACGAATACGACAAAGATGGAAAAAGAACGGTAAAATGTCTCCGTGTGCCAGGAATTACATTACCTAGTCTCTACCTCATGTTCTGCACTACTCATCGTTGTATCTGCAGTTCTTATTATTTCTTCTTTACTTACTTTATGTTCTGTGTAACTTGTGTATGCACCAAGGGCCTGAGGGTAACGCAATTTCGATTCTCTGTATGTATGCACTGTACATGTGGCAGAATTGACAATAAACACACTTGAACTTGAATGTTTTATGCAAAATGAAACACAAGCACTCTTCTGCATCATCTTCAGGCTGCTGATCCTGGTTTCAGGACCCCTAGGTGCTCGTAATTTTTGCCTGGCTTAAATCCCTCTCTTCCTGAGCTAATCCGCTCTGGAGAAGCTCATAATTGTTTATTTTATTGTTTTAAAAGAATTTTTCTGTAGATTTCTGTTTGATTTCGCAAAATAAAGTGAATTCTGTGAACGCCCATTATTTATCTATTACACACATAAACTGGATGTTTGTGATCATTGTTCTTTATACACAAATATGCCACATTTTGGTTCAAACACCAGGAACCAGTATTTTTATCTGATGTCCACTTTAAGCAGACCTTCATGAGAAATGCTATTTATGTCAATGATCTTTAGGAGATTTACCATGATAGTAGTAACAATATACGTTCGGTTCTGAAGTCCATACGTCTCATTGCTTCCTGGCATGTATCCTGCCGTGTTCACAAATTTCTCCTCTTCGTTCCAGTAACCCACCTGCAAACAGATCAATTCAAACAGGATGTTAACCACGAATACAAACCTTTCAGACACACTCCACTGAGGAAATACATCAAAATCTAGGATTAAACTGGATTAAACAAAATACAGCTTAAACTAAAACGGCTAAAATGTGCACACAAACTTTGATGTTGGCTTGTAATTGTGCCATGTAAAAAAATGTGTCCTACGAGTGCTATAAACCGCACCCTATTAATTAATGAATTTCCTGAGCTGAGCTACAGATCTTATAAACAAGTTGCTAGGTTAAATAATCTGGTTGCTAACGAGGATTCAGTGATGTAATTAAAAAGTTCCCTTCACACTATGAGTGAAATATACAAAGTCCTTCATCCCTAGCATTTTCTGAAGCTGATATAGCTATGTATATATATATATATATATATATATATATATATATATATATTTATATTTATTTATTTATTTTTTTTTTTTGCATATTTGGTTGCTAGGCGAAAAAGTATGGTTGCTATGGAGGAGTTGCTTAAATTATATAATATAATCTTATATATTCTTATAATTATATAATTATAAGAAATAAGCCAACCCTCATGTTTATATTCTTCACCAATGCTAAGATAGATTTCAGAAATTTTGGTTGCTGGGATAAACAGTTTGGTTGCTAGGAATCTACCAAGTTATTAGAAACAAAGGTTGTTTGTATGATTAACAGAAACAAACCCCATTTCTCGATTATGTTTTTTCTTTAAGATATTTTCATTGCCTTTCCTTATTTACATTCAAAGGCCATTAGAAGGCTTTTAGAGCCTAGGGTTCAAATACTTTTGCACAGTGGTTGGTATGTTCCTGCACAGACTGATAACCTCCATACTCAGTTTGACCCCATGTTAAGTCAAGGAAAATTCCAAGCATTCTCAAAGATTTCCCAGAATTCCTTAGGTGGTACCAGTCTGAAAATATATAGTTACTCGAGTTAGACCATTTTGGATGTCTTGCCAAATTTTGGTGGCTGTAGCTCAATTGTTCTAGGAGGAGATGAGTTTAGGATTTTTTGACACCTTGACAATGCCATTACTGGTGAAGAATCCAAGGGAAAAAAATGAGGAATTCCATGTGAAATTCAAACGTGATATTCACTTACTTTCTTTGGTCCCGTCGGCCTGAGCTCCATCACACCGATAGAGTAGTTTGTTCTTCGTCCTTTCTCATTAAACTGAATGTGTCCTGTTAGGCCTTCAGTCCGAACCTGGGTAAAAACACAAATAGTTCCTTTTATTCAGACAAGGATAACGCCTTGCATCGTTGATTCCTTTCTTTATGTCAGTCTCATACAGTCTTCTGTGTGTACAGTAGTAAATGTCTGCCAGGCTGCATGATGGAGTTAATTGAGCGAGCTGAACATCAATCTTCTCAGCCTCTCAGCAGATGGAGAAAAGCGCCGCAGTCCAGCACACATTAGACTTTCGTCTGACACTGCCGTGGGCCACTGAGAGACAGTCAAGCCGTGCACGAAGACTACATGCCACATTTCTTGGATCTCCACAGATTTATGATTCTAGACTTAGAGTCTAGTACTTTTATTCCTGAATGCTCCAATATTTATTCAAACAACTACTGGCTCAAGCTTTGCTAACTCTGTGGTAATGTACCAATTGACCTATAGCTTAACTCGCCTTTCTTAGAAACAGCCAGAAAACCCTTTTTTCTTGTGGAAAGGGACCAGATTTCGTTATTTTTTCATTAATTATTGAGCTGTGCATATTGTCTTTTTTTTTTTTAGATTAGCCGTGGTTTTCAGATCTCTCTCAGAAGTGAGGATAAGCTGGGGCGTTATGATACAAACAGAGGTGTGTGTCCAGGAGAACTTTGTATTCGATGCGAGGGTGAAGAGTTTTCAGAATGGGTGTGATATGTTAATATTTGCACACTTTCATCAGGATCCTGGTGACACTGTTATGAATCCCGATGAGAGGTGCATTGCAGTAATCCAGCCTGGAGGAAGCAAAGGCATGGACGAACATTTTATATGTTGCGAAAATGAATTAGAGAAGAATGTCATTAAGGTTTTCCTGAAATGTTAAATATAATGAAGGAAGATGAGGATGTGACAAGAGAACGAAACTGTGAAGAGTGCAGCTGATGGGGACGTTCGCTAATTATTGCTTCAGATTTTAACGTGTTCAGCTGCAGAAAGTTACTATTCATCCAGGGCTCTGTCTCCTCCAGACTTGAGTATCTACAGCTTAGCAATAGAATGGCATCCCATAATGTGACCAAGCGGTGACATTACATCAAATAGAGTTGGACCTAGAACAGAGCTCTGGGGAACGCCACAAACGACAGCATGCGACATTGTCCATAGCCACAACCTCTGTCATTTCTAAGAGAAAACACTTGAACTAGTGGAGGGAAGTGTTAGATATCACAATGTAAAGCTGAAGATGTTGGAGGAGGATTTGAGGGTCAATGGTGTTGAAAGCTGCAGAAAGGTCAAGAAGAATGAAAACGACATTGGAAGCCAGTGTCTGTGCTATATGATGAGCAAAATCCAGATGGAACTGTGTAGAATTGTATAGTAAGAAAAACAGCTTGCTATATTGATTGGTAAACAGCAATATTGAGAGTTTCAAAAGAAATAAAAACCAAAGTTGAAAAAAATGCTACTTTGTAAGCCAACAAATTCATGTCCATCGCATCTGCCAACTTCAGTCCTGTGGGCTTAAATCCCCACACACCACCCAAGGAGAGCCGTCAAACTTGTGCCTAAGGGTAAGAAAACAAAACCAGGTGTTCTTCCCACATGTATCACTTTGTGGATATAACTTGTCAGTTGCTGTTACGATCAGCATAAATGTTTTCTAGCACTTGGCTTGATTTATTATCTGCAGTGCCACATTTGATTGTGATTGTCTCGCTTATGAACATAAGCCTTATGAGATCAAATGAAGAAGTAATTTGCTTATTGAAGTTTCATTTGGGTCTCTCAGAAGAGATTAGAAGCAGTGTCAATCTCAAAGAGGGAAAGGTTTGTGTTTGATTGGTCAGAAATAAGTATGAGTCGAGTCCTTTCAGGGTAAGTTACCTGTTGAAGTGCCCTCTGAATATCGATGCCCTGGCCCCAAGGGGCTGGAGGGTTGGCCAGACACTCGCCAGCGTTTCCACGGCGAGAGATATCTATCCTCTGCCTGCGGAGATTCTGGAAAGCCGTGGACATCACCTTGACCCCATCGTATGTGAGAGCGCCGGTGTACTAGAGGGATAGAGAAAACATTAATACTGCCTTTCATAAATGCAACAGTTAAATGTTTACATTTGCTTAATTTAATGCCAATTTTAAGCATTAAATATATGCACTTGTTCATTACAGTGGACCACATGCATAACTGCTATCTCTGCAATCCAATATTGTGCTGTAACTTCTGCAACTGAATGTTACAGTAACCATGCCCCATTTGTACGGTGACTGAGTGTCATGAATAAAAAAAAAACAACTATCCTCTCACACAGGCACTGCATTGATGTGTATAAACAAAACGGCATTAAAATGTTACATAAGCAACTGAAATGAAAAGCTTGCTAATGCTAACATTAGCGCAAATCTTAATTATATTAAAACATTTAACAAAATTGTATCACAGAATTAAATAATTTTAATATCCCCCTAAAAAGAGATTATTGAGCTAAAACCATGGAAGAATTGGTGATTCGATGATTGGTGGGGGGGTGGGGGGTTGGGTTAAGCAAGCACGGGGAAAACATGCAAACTCCTTCCAGTAAGGTCACCGGTGAGCCTCGAGCTGGCAACCTTCTAACTGGACGGTCTAACTACCGCCCTATTTGTTAAATGTTTCTGCAAATATAAGACACGTCATTATTTTGAAACTTGAGTGCTTTACCTTTAATCCTCTCTTGGGAACTTTGGCATCTTTGTTGTCGAATTCCATCCACTGCTGCACTATTCTACTAACGTTAGGGTTTGCGTAGTTGACCAGCTGGAAACCAGTGACATTGGCCTCGCCCTTCTTAAACTCGGTCAGGTCGATGTCCAGAAATCCCTCCATGACAAAAAAAGAACATTTCAGCATCACACATGTACAATAATTTCACAATAATAAAGTGGATAAAATCATTTGAAAGTATTATGAATGAACATATACATTTTGTTATAAAATTAGTCATATATCATAATATTAATTATACACTAGTACTCATAAAGTACGCCAACATGAGCTCAGGTAACAAATGGATTAAGGCGTAGTGAACACAATTGAACTTAATAAGTTTGACGGCCACAATATTTTTCTGTTTGAATTCATGTTTATATACTTGCTTTTCAGTTCGGGTGAGGAACAGGACATCAGTGGTAGTAAACAGACTGAATTGTGCTCCATTTAAAACACACCATTTCATTGTGTTTCCGTTTGATTGTGCTCAAACTGTTAACAATGATCACCAGAAACCTTTAGCTAGTCGAAACCAGCAATACTCCACTTCTTATGTTTTACTAGTCAAAGAACAGTTGCAGTTATCTGTCATTTGAATTATGACTAGTAAACATAGAGTTGTGACTAGTACGGAAAGACTATTAAATGTTAAATGTCGGGGAGTTACTAAAAAAAGCTACCTTAAGTATATCTTAAGTATTAGCTAGGGATGTTATCGGGGCCGATCGAGGCATTTTTTAACTGATCGGAATCGGCTCTATGTATCAGACCGATCGAATGTTTACGTCAGCTACGTCACGCACGTGTCGCAAACTCGCATGTTAAACTCGCATGTTGTTTACTACTTGCAATACGGTGCTAAGATGTCTGCAGTGTGGAAGTATTTTAAGTTGGAAAGTGATTCTAGTCTGGTAGCTACATGCAACGTTTGCAATGCGAGCATTTCACGCGGTGGTACTAGCAAAGCAGCCTTTAATACTACCAACTTGATAAGGCATCTTAAAAGGAAAACACGACAGAATATTGCGACTTCACTGAGCGAACGCAGGAAAAGGCTAAACCATTTTATTGATGCACTGCTGAGCTATTTGGTTGTCAAGAGTACACACTGGATTGATTTAATAACCTGCATGCACTTTAAGTGTGCAATTAGCACAAGGAAAAGACAAGTATCGGATCGGGACTCGGTATGGGTCGATACTTAAAATTAAATGATTCGGATCGGATCGGGGGCTCAAAAAACCTGATCGGGACATCCCTAGTATTAGCATTCTTATACAAGCTCTGTAAAAGTATTTTGAAACATTTTGAGAACTGTTCCGCGTATGTTGTGGCCTGTTTCCAGCACAATACACTTGTTTTTGTCTCACTGTCATATTCAAGGAAGTACCATATGGGGCTCTGCTGCTTCCTTCCAACTTTAACATTTGGGTACAACTGTATATTTATTTATTTTATATCAATACCAATATGAGAGCGAGAGTTAGAGAGAAAGAGAGAGGGATAGAGAGAGAGAGATAGAGCAGGAGGCTGAGCCTGTTGAGGACCATCAAATGTAATGCAGGGTTTAAAACCATAATAGAAAGAATAGTAGGGTCAATCACTTAATAAAAAAGGCTAATCTCTCTCATCCACTGAGGCTGGTTATCCAAGAATGCTCTGTTATCCGATGCAGGAATTTAAAGATGAAACAGAGGTAGATCACAACAGTATTTCGGAGGTTTATCTTTTATCCAAAAGGCTGTATTTAGTAATTCAAGGTCTGTTCCAACATGAAAATCCATATATTTCTTCAGATGAGCCCATGCACATGAAGGAAATCCTACTGTACTCTATCCTTTGAAATACATCTCTCTATTGCCTCCTAGCTGAAATACGTTGGGATTTGGTGTAAATGTGTTTGACACAGCACGGATGTTTTATCTCTTGCTTCGTCCCTCAGGAGTGCAATGTGCCCCAGAGTGTAAACATCTGCTCCAGAAAGAAATGAGCAGGAATCACTGCGCTGCTAACATGACCCCATGCTTGTGCTGTACCTCATATCACTGAAATCTCCAGAGGGATGGTGTCCTTTTGTTACTTGTCTGAAGCACACAGGTAGAAAGCACACGTCGCAGCCACAGTTTTTTTTTGTCAGACAGTTTGATATGAATCTTAAGGCATTTGTCACATTCGACAGAGTTGACAGGGCTAATGTATCTCGTGCTGACATCCTTAGTGACAGACCAAAATGAAAAAAAAGTGCCATAGACGTCTCACATGGCAACGGTGACCTACAGTAGTCACTGTGTAATTTAAAAACAGCAAAAGCGATATTTAGCAGTATTTACACACTTTGATACACATTTTCAGTTAATTTAGGGATGGAAGCAGAGGAAGAGCTGAAAATTGGAGCGGATTTCCAAAAACGACAGGAAGAATTTATTTTCTTGTAAAAATGTAGCACAGTTTCAGGCCTCTGACTTTAACGAACTCCTCTTAGAGACATGTTACTCCTCTTAGAGTGTATGTTAAATCGCATTGCTTTTTAGATTTCGTTGAAAACGGTTTGTTCTTGGCCGTCGGCTGAATTGATTTGTTTTGCAATGAAGCAGGAAGCTGGATAAAAACGTCTGCTAAATACAGTGGTACCCCGAGATAGGAATGCTTCGAGTTACGAAATGTTCGAGATTTCCCTCCCGGGTCCTGGCGCTCCGTTCTCCCATTGCAGACAGTGCTAAAATGGGCTGATACGCTTTAAAACACTTTAGATCAGTTTTAAATCGAACGAAACATTATGTATAGATTACCGATAATGTGCTATAACAAATGTTAGAGTCAAGGTGTTGTAAAAGAAATAACGTTTATAACGTAGAAAGTGCTTTTCTGTAGTGCAACTTAAGAGAAACCCAGTGACTTTAAACCGTGTTGGTGTTAGTAATTCATGAAATATCTTAAGAAAGTTAATTTTCATGCGTGGTGCTGTTATGTTTTCTGCCATCCGTTCCACACATCGCTTCACTCAAGGTAAGGTTTCAAATTTGTGCACATATTAAGTATTTTACATGTGTTTTATTCTGTTTTATTATCATTTATTACATTAACATTGTATAGATTTAAGGATTGAAGAAATGTTACTTGTTTTTTTTTTAATCAACTTATGCTGTTGTTTCTGAGAGCTGTTGCATGGATTAAGTGTTTTAAATGTAAAACTTACTTCAAGAAACGAAATGTTCGAGTTACGAAAGCCAACCTGGAATAGATTAATTTCGTATCTCGAGGTACCACTGTACATAAATTTAAATGCAATACGTCAGTAACTCAACTCATGACAATTTGCTTTATTTTATAACAATTGCCACCAAACCTTTGGCATTCCCCAAATCATTCTGAAACCCATCGTGACATTATTCTAACTGTAACCTATCCTTCCACAGGGACAACTCCAGTCTCCGTTTATGTCAAATCAACTCTAGAGGCAAGCGCCATCACACAGTTGGCTTCCGAGTTAAAGCTTCATTCAAGCTCGTTTCACAGCCGATGGTGTGTGTGCGTGTGTGTGTGTGTGTGTGTGTGTGTGTGTGTGTGTGTGTGTAGAAGGCAATCAGAGACACACATGCTCTCTGCATCACTACACATATTATGCCAGGCTGTTACTGAAAGCACAACTGGGACACATACCATCACAAGCTCGGAACTCTGAAACATTCTTCATTTGGTCAAAATACCAATCTGTGGAGGTAATCGAGAGCTCAACCAAGAGGTTCTAGCGTCAATAAAAGGAGAAAACAATGTCAAGCAAGAGGGTTGGGTCAGCTTTAGGTCAGAAAAGCCCTCCTGATTTAACTCAGAGCAGTCTGGTAGCGGTCTAACCAAGCGAAGAGAGTTCCTATTTGTGGTTCAGTTTGTTTGGTTCTTCAGTCGGAACAAGTTTAGTTCACTGATTTGAGTTTACTAAAAGGAAGAGTGACCCTTTAAGAACTGAACGTAAAAGGCTTAATGATACATCCAGAATTTCCTCGGTTTTATGTAAAACAATCAATAACTGTGTAGCTTCTTAACATCTCAGAGCACTTGCTTGGTCTACATCAGGAGTTGGGTGAATGTGTTCACACATGCTAAAACAAACAGCATTAACATAGCAATCCTCCCAGGGTTCTTGCAATATTTCACTCCACATTTAGCTTGCCCATAGTAACGATAGAATATCTACCTAATGTGTTTTTCAATGCTGTGTTGGTTGTTTTTTCTAGTATTAATAGTTTATTTGTGCAATTGTTAAACAAAACAACCTCTAATTGTGTTTTTTGCACTGTTATAGCAGTTGGTGTCATTTTTTTCCGAAACTCTACTACACACATATTTCTTAAACACTTTCACTTATGAATAAAGCTTGACTTTATTGAGGAATCGAGGCCTCTACACACCGTTTCGAATTTTCGGTCCTAAGTTTTGTGCAACAATGCGCTTCAGTCGAAAAACTTCAGTGACCTCGCAAATCTAACCAAACAACTGGTGCCAATGAAAAACAATTTAAATATAGGATCTGTTTTTCGCAAGGATAACGACCAATGAAAGCTGGCAATTTTGATGATGTGAGTAGGACGTAAAAGAGCCACTCGGTGGCGCTCATCATACATTTTCATAGAGACTTTGTACAGAAAACAGTATAATTCCACAACATAAATGATTTTTTCTATTGCTGAGTCCCAATACAGAAGTGTGCATCCCCCCGAGTGCGTATTTCAAGGCCACTTACGTCACGATGCGTCTTACTTTTCCCTGATTTCGGAGGAGGGATCGTGACCATCCGTTGTGGCCTCAGATATCCCAAAATTCTTTGCAGGTTTTTTTTTTCAATAGAATCAACACAAAACAAACTTGAATTTGTATTTAAATGTAAGTAACACATTTTTTATTAAGGACAGTATTCAAGCGATTCTTTAAATAGAATGTTAGTGACATGTTAAATGTAGGCGTACGTTAAAACGTGACGTTAAAAACAGTAACTCCTGTAGTTGTAACTAAATGTGAACTAAATATTGGTGTGTCATTATAAGAAGCAGATGGAACACAGGATCATCCCACAGGAAATGAAACTATTGAGTGTGTTAGTGGAAAGACAAAAAAAATAACAAAAAAAGAAATCGAACAATTAAAAATAAAATACTAGATAATATATTAAGCAATGACAAAAATATTTTAAAATATATAATATAATCACTTACAAAAATTTTAATATCACAAGAATGTTCATTAATTTCGAGATGCAAACTACTGATGGCGTTAACTGTGGCGTTAAAGCACCATAAGCAAACTGACAAAAAATAAAAGAAGCCACCCTGTTTACCAAGGGTTTATGCGGCCTCTGATCGCTTTTGTCAATTCTGGGAGGCCTTCAGCCCTGAAACTTAACTCCAACAGTAACAAAGATCTGTCATTTATATTTCTTTATAAATACTTGATTATGCTTTCTGCTCACTGAATTTATTGTTTGAGAGAGTGATGGAGCAGGAAGTTATTAATATGCAAACTGTTTGCCATTTAGAGAGCAGTGCCGAACGTTTCTGTGTGAGAAGCCCCACCCACTTCCAGAATCTAAAGGATTTAATGGCGAGGATTGTAAAAGAAAATAGCTATATGTATGTATGTATATTTAAACATGTATGTGTGTATGTGTGCCTGAATATACAAACTGCAAGAACTGTTCTGCATGTACTATAACAAACGGACATGGTTTGTCTGGGTAGATGCTCTGTATATACTGTATGTGTGTTGTGTAAAAGCTGCAAATGTGACAAAAAGAACTGTAACTAGGACTTATGCGTTAAGTTCGGTTAGGTATTTATTTATTTTTATTCATTTACTGATTTTTTTTATTTTTAATTTTTTAAATTTTTTTTTAATTTCTTTACTCTTTTGCTCTTCCTTTCTTTCTTTTTCACTCGTGAACCTTTCCCCCTCACCCTTCTCCAACCCTTTATCCACTCCCCCTTTCAGTCCAACGCCGTCTTGTCCCGACACAACTGATGTAAACTGACTCGCGGGAACCACAACTAATAAATATTTACATACATTCAATGCTCCAATCCAGAGGAGAAAACACCACACCAGGTGTTTTACTCCCCTGGAGAAAGTAAAACTGTCCAACTCAGCAAAGCATTTACTCTCCCATGTGAGGGCTCCTGAGCGGGACAGGACAAGGTAAGTCCATAGAAATGGACAACCACGAACAGTACAAACTAAAAAAAGTGTAATCTCACAGATAGAAAGATAGAAATGAACAGATAGAAAGACGTTTGATTGCCTTCCTTAAACAGAAACGTATGTTGTATTTAAAAAAAAAATCAATGTGGTTAATGTTGCAAAAATAGAATGTAATCCTGCCAATTGACGTTTAATTCATTAGCAAATGTAGCTTTAATTACAACAACCATGATTATGCATTTAGTTTAATTGTGCATGGGCTTTTTTCTGCAACATTTTTAATTAGGAGCTTGTTTTAATGTTTTTAATTCATCATTATGGCGACAGGACCTTGTCGATTTTAGAAATGCAGGCCTGGTAAGGGTTCTCTCTGGTAGCCCTTCTGGTAGCTCACAGCCACGTTCCCTCATTTTGCTTACAAGCGATTATGTTTCAGCAGGAGCAAGTGCAATCTACAGTGATGTTTGGCTGAGCACTAGACACTGCACTGGCATGTGAGTAGCTGGAGAGCACAGATAAGGTAAACAGTGCAGTAGGTGACCTGTCTGCCTGGTTAAACACACCAAAGGAGTCCTGGAGGATACAACCAATGAAGAGATGGAGGAGTAAATGAAGCCTGAAGTCATTTCAGATGCCTTAGATTACCAAAGCGGGCTGCTATCTGAAGCACTGGCTCAGCTCTCTTGTGATTGGCCAAGTCTTTCCTGGTTTTAGCAGATCTTCTGGCGTTCCTTCTCCTGGTGACGATCTGCTCTCATGGCAACAGTAACTTCCTGTTTTCTGAGGCACCGATGATGTTCTTCACTTGTTAGAGGAGTTGATGGAATGGATTGGTGTTTATGACAGACATTTGCCAGGCTTAGACGGATAAGGCGTAGGCGTCCTCCCACTCATGATCTATGCAAAGACTTTTACAATTTGTTCCTACTTCAGCATTATTTTGGATGAAGAAAATGTAAGTTGGTCTATGATTATACCGTAAACAATTAAACCAGTTTAATAAGGGAAATATATTCAATGTTGCCTCAATTCTGGGATATTAACCTGCTTAGTACCTGGTATTGTGCAAATACAACTGATAACAAATGGAATCTAGACAAAATTTGAATTTCTTAGAGTTGCATGCTTTAATTAGTTGTGGTGCATACCTTGAGTATTAATTACCATCTGTGCATATTACGCTTCACAAAGGCAATCATCACAGAAATCACAGATATTTAGGCCCCTATAGATGGAGCAGATGAACTTTAACAGATGGACATCTGCTCTGAGCTAATGTCTATTCTTACGGCTGTCCTAGACATCTTGTGCAAATGGATTTAGTTGTTTGGGTACACTGAGAATACCCAACACCTAACAGGGAATACACCCTATACTCACAACATCCCATTAACCCTTAAAACTCTCTGCAGGCACTGGTTTTAAATTGAGTAGGAATGACATGACCCACCTATTGTTTAAATACTTTTGAGCCATAAGTTACTGAGGTTTGACACATCATTCAAAAGGTAATTTAAAAAATGAGAGAAAATGTGTGAACGTCTTTCAGTATCATTTTGCAAATCAGTGCCATTAGTGCCCACTAGAGGTGAAAATAAGGGATAACCCTTGAAAGTACAAGACCTGTTATATGGCTTGTGTTTTTTACGGTTAATGGGCTGTCCGCTTGTTTTTTTTTTATTATTATTTTTTCAAATTGTTTTGGACATTTGTTAATTTTTATTTTCTCTCAACACTTTTGTTTTTATTATAAAACATAAAAACGACTGAGTTTAGTGCAGTGAAAACTGATGGAAAAGGTGCAGGAGTTGTAAACAAATACCCCATGAACCGTTTATTTGCTTCGCCTCAACTCCTTTCTCTCATTCATTTTTAGAAACTTTAGACTTAAAAAAACATGCAAAATCACAAAGTCCTCAATAAGATGTGTGATTTCATGCCTATTTGACCATTTGCACAAAGCGTTACTAAGTTGAAAAGATTTTTGCTATAATAATAATAATAATAATAATAATAAAAATATTATTATTAACGGTTAGATAATTATAAGCAATTAGCAACACAATTGCATTTCCCTGTCCTCATCCTTTCTGGCTGACGTCGGGTCTTTTTTGCATTTTGTCAATGCCCTCGTCAAACAGCATGCGATAATGTCTGGAACCCACAGACCAATATATTTTGCTCTGGTAGTGCAGCTCAGCCAGAATGGCACATTTTTGCAGGGTGTTACGCTGTTTTCTCAGCAGTGTCAAGAGCTTGAAGGATATGCCAGTAGACAGTCCTGTATAACAGGAGAAGTGCAGAGGGGAATTGTATGACAACAACCAAGCAGCTGGACCTTTGTGCCATGAGGATCACAGCCAGAACCTGACAAAATGACCGAAAAGCAGGTGCACAAACGTTGTTAAATATCTGTTTGTGCCACTTCTCCCATGGATTATCTGCATGTGTATTTAGATCCAGCAACAATGAAAGTGCCATGCTAAAATAAGGACTTAATGACATAATAGCACCAAAATAAAACAATAGAGCACTTACCGTTTGGTTATTTGTAATTTAAAACTGAATAATTTCTACTATATATATATATATAGCAGTTCTGAATGAATGGAGCTGTATCTTTTTCCACTTGACGTGGTGCAGCAAGATGGTGATGTTACTATAGAAACTAGCCTTCACCCGAAACACTCGGACTCAGAGGGGAAGCTCACAAAGGCGTCCTCTCACAGCAATGGCCATGTTTCAGCACACACGTGATCATTTACAGATTGAATCCAACTGAGTTCTCTCTTTGTGGACACTGAAAGATTTTTTTCCATTTCCTAAAAAGTGCACATTATAATTTGCATATTGCTTTCCAGCCTTTACAACTCACACCGACACCCAAAAATCTGCCCATTGAGCTTTAATCTAAACCTCTTAGCAGCATTCCACACAGGACTCGCATGGCATTCTAATAATATTATCAGAATTTCTGTTTAAACTCATTTACTTGCATAGACAACACCTGCTCGTGTCACCTATACTGAATAGCACACCAGGCGATGTTTGTACTACATCTCATCTGCACGTCACAGTAAGCAGCTTCTTACAGTTGGTCAGTAGTGAAAATATGCAAATTATCTGTAATATCAAGAGTTGCTGACATTTGAAAGCCTCATGCTGGGGATTAGTCATGAGCTTGCACATGAAATGAGAAAAATTCTCGGGTTTTAGCTTACCAGGTTTGCTAGGATGTAATGGTAACTCTTCACGTTCTTCCCCAGCTCGATGATCTGCAAAAAAAAAATAATAATAAATTGAGAAAATAGCTTTTTATTGTATCAGACTCTAAAGCTTTAGTAATGACAGTGTTAATGGTTGATGCACGTTCAAGATCAAAAAACACCTTGAATCTTTCTTATTAACCCTTAGAAGTCTTTGCATGCACCTGTGCCTGTGCCAATCACATCATTTTACAGACCCCAAATCAGTGCCATCTAGTGATAAAAAGAATGGATAACCCTTGAAAGTACAATACCTGTAATATGGCTTTCGTTTTTCAAAGTCCACAACAGTGTATAAGGTTTAGGAAAGGTTTGCATGTTTTTTTAATACAATTTTCACATTGTTTTGACCTTTTTTGGCTTTTTTTAATGAATTTGAAATTACTCTTAAGTCTAAATTTATCTTAGTGGCGTTATTAACAAAATTGCATACTTAAGATACTACAGATCACATACTTAAAAATGATGCAGGTAGTTACATGACATTGACCCCCCCCCCCCCCGTCCATTTAGCATTGTTTTAACACCAGCCCTTAATTTGGAGAAAGGGTGCTAATAGCCCTTTCAGGATCAATAATGAACTCCGGAGGACAACTCCAGTGGTATAAAGGTCATGGACTTGTCTATCTATCTCCTGTCCAATTAATGCAGGCAAAAAGCCCTAAAATTAGTCAAAAAGACAAGTAAGAAAAGAAAAGCCTGCATTCACCCTGCATTTGATAGTCATGCATGTACACTAACCCGGAACCAGTAGACAAACGGAATCTGCTCCGTAGAAGTAGCTATATTAGATATCTTCAGAAAGTACAAAGAACAGTTTGATTCCCATCAAACACATAAACAAATAAAAAGAGTGTCTTCATGGCAACGCAAATCATTTTTGATAAGAGCATCTGCCAAACACATGAAACGTGTAACATTTAACCAGCAGTAACAACAAAGGCAATTTCAAAGGCGTACACCCACGAATCACCCCAGAATGAACACAGTCCCAGGCTTTCATCTTTAGATTGACTTGAGGGTGTTTCACAATCGAGATGTTTTTAGAACAGTGAAAAGAACGGAATGTGTGATGTAGGTTTTCTTTTGTGTGGCTATGGAGATAACACAGCCTCTGCAGGCATGAAGAGAACAAGAACAAGAGTAGATGAGCAATGAAAAACAATGAGTCACACACACTGATGGGGGAAGAACACATTAGCCATGCACTCACATCTGTTTAGTACACTACACTGACCAGGGTCAGAGCTTTAACCTGACTGGACGTACTGTACTCCATGCCAGTGGGCAGTCTAACTCCTGCTCTTCCTTATGAAGTCTACTTAGAAGAGACTAAAAGTGCAATTAATTAACAGCTGGTCCCAAACCCGAGTGAATTCTTTATAACCCTTTTCCACTGAAAGGTACCATATATTTTGCTCCGGTACTGTTCAGTTCAGTATGGTTTGCTTACTTCTGCCTCGGGTTTTGGTGATGCTTTATAGTAAATCATTGGATTTGCTCCTTTGTGATTAAAAGACAGACAACAAAGACAGACAACACATCAGGACAGGAGGGTGTTAAAAGGAAAGGGGGGAGTGGATGAGAGATGTAGATGAGGAAGAAAGAAGAACGAATACCTACCTGAACATAACATATCAGTTTGTAACAGTTCATATTGTTCCGTTTTTGTACATAACTACACACAGATAGATATTCATGTATAAATGTACATACACACAGTTAATGAACTATGGGGGATAACAATGAGGTAATTTATAATTCAGATGATAGATCACGGATAAGGAGTGGACAAAATGTTCGCGACGCATAATGACATGATCTGCACTGAACAGAGACACACAGGCATTAAATAAATAAGTTAATGTAGTACGAAGTGCCCAGGACAAGAAACCTAATCCAACCTAATCCTCAGACCAGGCCCTACAAACAGCCAAGAGCTGTCTCTCTTAATTTTAACTGTCATTTTTTGTCCATTTAAATATGTTTTTTCTGTGTCTATTCTACAAGCACTGTTCAGTTCTTTGGTTAGTACTTACTTTGCAGGCCGAACTAAATAACAGTAAGAGAAACGCAACAATACGCTCCGACGTTAACGCACAGATGCCTCCTAAGGAGCTCTTTAGTGAAGGTCTCTACTAATTCCATCTAGTGGGAAAACTCTCTACCACGACTATGAATAGCAGCCCTCATATGTATTCAATTGAATAGACTTTTTTTTAACAGAGTACCTAATTACAATTATGCAGGTAGTTGTATTACAATAACATGTACGATATTAGAATAACACAGCTGCTTCTTATATCCATTACTTTTATATAACTTATAGCTAAGTGTTTTTAAAAATTAGCTAAAACTTCCCCAAATGTTTAAATTCTTACCACATAACCCCATGTGACATTTATTTAGAAAAAAAGAGCTGATTGCTACAATAGACCATTGTCATTGTCAGGAGTGATAAACTGCCAAAATCCAATGTTTGATGTCAAACACACGACGTCCATGGTTTTATACAGTACTTAACAATGTCATCAGTCTCATAATCTTAGAGAGTATGAACCACAAGCAAAAATCTAAACATGTCACTAATATGTATTCAGAGTGAAAAAGAGAAGTCGTAAAAACTACAAAGTTTTGGAAGCCAGTGTTACTTTGGTTTAGGGCAATGACAGACAGAGGCATTAGTTATTAATGGTGAGATGAGAATGATTTAACCCAGCAGGACAGCCCTGGGCAGGAATTGAAACAGACAAGAGCACAGCTTTAAAAAAATGTTCCACTAATGCTGAGATGCCACGGGTGATTTTACGACTTATATTTTTAATATAGACATTGGTAGAGTGGTTTACATTGCTGCCTTTGTGTAATAAAGTGCTTGGTAGGAAACAGAATGGAAAACCTTGGGATATCATGACACATGTTTGCTTTATAAGACGACGCTGATTATTTCAGCATCCCCAAAATGCAGAATAAATCATAGAATGTTCAGATTAACAATGCATCCAAACCAAATAACACTTACAGGAACTAGAGCAGACTCCGGACCCTAAACAGCCCTGATTGGACCTTGAAGAACTGGACCTTGGGTTTTGCGTTTACACCTAACCAAGGTCCTAGGGGGCACACAAATGGATTTCAGTCACGTGGTAACTGTATTTACACATGCCCTCATGCCCCAGCAAGTGTTCTAAAACCTCAGGGATTTGCAATTCCCCTTCAATATTTGATACACCTCATATAGATATCTGGAGATTAAAAAATATATATGTTCAGTTCTTGTAATAGAGATTTAGAGTATGTTATAACCATAAACGTCCACAGGATAACCCATGAGGGGAGGAGTTAAAAGCTTGATGCACATTTGAAGACCTGTACATTAAGAGAAAGTTTACTAGTGGCCATGACTCCTTTTGGAGCCTACAATGATGCCAGATAACTGTAAATAAACTGTTAAGAGGTTACTAAGTTTGCAGTTCATTACTCTAATGGGGAGCTCGGGGGAGTTACAACGGAACAAATGACACCAATCAAAGGTATAAACACTGTTATTCCCATTGTTGGACTCTAGGACCAACAAAGTCTCCTGCGCTAGAATTCCACTAGCTGAGCATTAAAGTTCAGCTTAACAGAACATAGAAAATTCTATTTTATTCTTCATTGGTTTGGTTTCAGTTTTAATGTTATGTTATAAAAAGTAACCAATTAAAAATGATTGAATTGATTACAAACAATGTCTTTTAAATGTTTGTATACACAAGCTATTTTGAATGAGAACAAACCACAGAGGAGTCTTCTGACCAAGTTTGAAGTAATTATTTGGCATAAAAGTAAAATGTAAAATGGTCAAGTAGTTAAAAACATACTCATTTACATTTTACACTTTAGACTTTATTGAAAAACAAATCACAAATAAGGACAATTGTACAAACAAATCTACAACAGAATTTACTGTTTGATATGAACCCAGAACCCGTTTCTGATTACACACAACTGTAAAAATGACTTACCGTATTTTTCGGCTCATAAGACTGAGGGGGAAAAGTTGGTGCGTCTTATCGAGCGAATGCAGAGCGCCGCGAATTCCGGTAACGGCCGTATGAGAGGCGTAAGAGCTCCGGAGCTAGGTCGAAGCCGCGGCCATATTTGTACACCCAGCACTGCGCGCTGACGTCATCGCCCATCTCTGCTATAGCGCGGCCGTAACGAAAACGGGGGGAAAATACTACATTTCCCACAATGCCTTGGCTACGGTAGCCGCAGCGGTGCTTCCGCATCCATACTCACGAGCGAAACTGCTTTTGACTCTCGCATTTGAGTGATCTCTCACGCTACAAACCCGATTTTTTCACGCTAAAATACATTTTAAGATGTGAAATGGGCACAGCTAATAGTTTATTTGCGATCTGTTTCTTGAGCCTGACGATAAGATGATGATCGATCTGCATCGTCTTCAGTCTGTGAGGGTTTTTTTTCCGCATGTGTTTTGATGTCAGGTGCACAGATGAGCGCGCGCTCTCGCTCTTGCTCTCGCTCTCGCGAGGAAACAAAACGCTCTCAATTACTGAAACTCCTCTTTAATAAACTCAAACTCAAATCATCTCTCAACGGTACATCTCACACATGACATACTAGATAACAAACGTAAGTAACGTGCTCTGCAATTGGGTAGTGTTCCTAACCAGGTAAGAGCGCATAAGGATCATATCTTAACACCATGCAACCGAATTGTCACTTGAATAAACTATAAATAATGAGTTATTTAACATTAAGGAGTAGTTACATTTATTTTACATTAAAATAATTATTAATTAATTATTAAATAATTATTATTTTACATCTGGGGTGCCCAGATTCTTTTAAAGGTTTAAAGGGGGGCTCGACTAAAAACGTTTGAGAAACACTGTATTATTACTAATGTGGGGGCAATCTTACTAGCTATTATTAGTAATGTAGTGACAATGTTACTGGCTATTATTAGTAATGTAGTGACAATGTTACTGGCTATTATTAGTAATGTAGTGACAATGTTACTGGCTATTATTAGTAATGTGGTGACAATGTTACTGGCTATTATTAGTAATGTAGTGACAATGTTACTGGCTATTATTAGTAATGTAGTGACAATGTTACTAGCTATTATTAGTAATGTAGTGACAATGTTACTGGCTACTATTAGTAATGTAGTGACAATGTTACTGGCTATTATTATTAATGTAGTGACAATGTTACTAGCTATTATTAGTAATGTAGTGACAATGTTACTGGCTATTATTAGTAATGTAGTGACAATGTTACTGGCTATTAGTAATGTAGTGACAATGTTACTGGCTATTATTAATAATGTAGTGACAATGTTACTGGCTATTATTAGTAATGTGGTGACAATGTTACTGGCTATTATTAGTAATGTGGTGACAATCTTACTGGCTATTATTAGTAATGTAGTGACAATCTTACTAGCTATTATTAGTAATGTAGTGACAATGTTACTGGCTATTATTAGTAATGTAGTGACAATCTTACTGGCTATTATTAGTAATGTGGTGACAATGTTACTAGCTATTATTACTAATGTGGGAGCAATGTTGCACTGGAACAGTGATGGTGATAACGAATGGTGGACTTTAGAATGATGAGTGGGGGCAAAGAAAAACATTACAGCCTTTTTTTTTGTTACTTTTACTGTTTACTGTCTGTTCATGTTACATGTTTGGCTGTTAACTTTTACACAGTTGATATAAAATATTTTACAAAAGTGTTTGGTTCAGAATCTTTTTTTTCTAGATCTTCCTCTTTTAAAATTGGGTGCGTCTTATGTGCCGGTGCGTCTTATGAGCCGAAAAATACGGTAATTTCACACAGTACAAGCCTCCAAAGTTAAGTGAGTGTTTTTCCTCAATTAAAGCGTCTGCTCTCTGCTCTAAGTGAAAGAATGTGAATCAAAGTCAGAGAAAATGACCCCGGTGTTGTTTTACGCTCTCATTTGTGGATGCATGGTGATGGATGATAGCTTTCAGAGAGGGAGATTCTGTCTAGACGTGCTGTGCAAATTGCTACCAAATGATGCAAGAGCCTTAACTGTGGAGAGTGTGCCATCAATAACACAACATGGCCTGTCCAGTGTCTCTTTGAGTCACCGACTAAAGGAAACAAAAGCAAGAGAAGAGACTGCTCACTCTCATTAATTACAGTTATAGGACACTTCCTGTTCCTTCAGGCTGTGGAGAAAGGTGACATGGAGATTGACCATGGCTCCACTGCTAACCCTAAATGCCAACCAAGTCTTATTTATCTGCATCTTGGGGGATGTTGCAGAGACCAATACATCTGATCTGTGATTATCTTTATATTTTATAAGCTCTGAGCATGTCTGTAGATCGTCACTAGTAGAAATTCAAGTGTTAGCAGAAGTAAAACAGCTAAACAGCTTTCCTTTGGAGGAAACTTGGAAAATACAGGTCTGTGCAGGATTTACACCTTCCTAAAACATTTGCTTAAAGCTAAATCCAATCAAGTTACAGAAAGTTGAACTCATCAAGTGCAACAAGTAAATACCAGCCAAATATATGGTAATTGTTGGACATTTTAAGTCAAATATTGTCTTTTGTTTTGCATTTCTTTACATATTTGTGTCAAAATACCAAGAAGGTTCCTGGTTTGGTTAGCACAAGACACAGACTTTGTTTATTGCTGTGTTTTCAATTTTTTTAGAACAATTAGTTTGGTTCCACACATTCTGGTTATTTTAGTTATGAAATACATACTTTCTTTGTGGTATTTCTTGTTTCTTTTGAGTTTAAGTGACGTACAGATGGAGAACAGATAATCTCTGGTTTCTGCAACTGCTGTGTCCATCCACTAAAAGGGTCCCCTGGGAACAGTTGCTTGATTTTTTTTCTGCTTGACCTTTCCATCTTGTTAATTAGTTTGTAGGGAGGTTAGTCCGGTATTTATTGAAATATATTTAGTTTTTAAACTAATTTCACTGTTATTCTTTAAAACGAAAATATTTATATTTCTGAAAGTTTTTCAATGTTATATGTTGGGTTTGTTGTTTTTGTGTTTTGTTAACGCACTGGTAATTTTTCTTTTTTTATTTAAGTAACCTTGTTTGGGTAATGAGGCAGTTCTATTGGCTTTGAGTTAGTTCTCCCTTGATTTTAAAACGGACAAAATCACTAAGCGATTGAAAATAACCATCTGTATGATCATTCTTTCAATGGAATACAAAGATTGTCAGCAGGCAGATGATGAGAAAAATAAAAGATAAGTGTAGAGGTCATCAAACAGAAGTCCAGACCTTCAATGTAGTCATAAAGATTTCTTTGATATTAGCTATGCTTCCATGCAAACAAAATTTATTCGCTAAACTGGAATATTGCATAAAAAATTTGTGAATAAAGGACCGTTTCCATCCAACAAGTCCAAGAGAATAAAATAATCACTGATAAACTGGCACCAAATATCAAACGAAAAATTGAAGTTCAGCTTCATACATCATGACGAACATGTTGAACTCGTAGACGAAACACAATACGCGCAGTCATGTCATTTGTTTTTTAAGGCGGGAGACTTCTCTTTGGGAACACTGCCGGTCACAACAGTTCTGGGAGGTGATGATCCCGAACCATTCGATGACAGAATTTGGTTAAGGAATTTTTGAATTACCAAAACAACATTTTAGATGTTGTGCAATCAAATCGGTCCATTGGTTAGTCAGTTAATGCCCCCCCCATAACACCCAAGTTCCAACAGAAAAACTCATTACCATTATGATGTATGCAGGCACTTCCATCGTATTTCCAATATAGCGGTGTGCATTATTTTTCAAAATGTATGCGCATCGTTTTAATCCAAGGTTTTTGATGCGATGTACCAAAATTTGCAAAAAAATAAGAGGATGGAAATGCAGCTACTGACTGTAATTTGTGACTAATCATGGCAACATAACATATTTACAAAAAATAAAATACAAACCAAAGCGTAGTATTTAAGGTAAAACTATAAACAAGCTGAAGGATACCGCTTGAATCTGTGAAAACAATCAAAGACACCAACCTTTTTGAGAATGGAGGTGAGTCTCTCCAGCTCACAGTCAATGATGATCTGCCCCTCCTTCTTCTTGTCTAGATCCTGGAACACTTTGAGGAAGGATGCCTCAGTCATCGTCTCCACGTTTACTGAGGTCACAAGCCAGCTATGCTCAGCGGCCGTGTCCAGAACTTTCTGGAGGACTGACAAGCCTGGAAAAGCAAAGGGGGGACGGTTGATAGATGTAAATGAAGTTAAATGCTTTTTTTGTCACTTTTATTTTAACCCTAAGAAGTCTCTGCAGTCATCGGTGGGTGTGACTATCACAGCGGCTGTTTCGAATTATGTTGGAATGTCTCGACCTACCTATTGTTTAATTTCGATTTCATTATTAGTTTTGATATTTTTGGTTTTAAGCAAACATTACAATAGTTATAACACATAATTTCCTAGGGAATTCAAATTAAAACAAAAAAGTGAAGTCTCAAAAAGGCCCCGAACTTCTAAGGGTTAAGGATTTAAATAAACCTCTTTTTTAATTGAGTAGAGCTTTACTCTAGCATCTTATAAGTTTGAAGCCCAAGGAAGGCATGACCTACCCAAATATGTTCACTGTTAAAATATAAATTGCTTTGGATAAAAGCTTTTTTTTGGTGGCTTTCTAAACAGAAAAGACATCTACTCAAATTTAAACCGATTGGATTGGAGTGCATGGAGTACAAAAGCCAAAAACAACCATTAGAATCCTGAGACGGGGAGATGGTTATGAAAAGAAACAGCTTGAACAATATCTCTACGAGGTGAACTTGGTATAAACATACTTTCCTAAATAGATATTTTGTCTCTTACCATTCCGAGATCTGTATAATTATTAGGGGTTGTGTTCAGCAAAAATGATTGTGATCCTGAAAACCAAAAAACACTAGTGTCTGTCTTTTTTTTCCAATCTCAGCCACCATAAAAACCTGGATTTTTTTCACACAGACACTTTTAAAAGTTATTATTTTTTTCATCTTTTTGTGCATTAAGCACATAAAATTACTCCCTTAAAGTTAAAGAATACTTTGTGTATATACACCAAGGTGGGGCAATATTTTGACCCAGTACAGCCCTGGAAGAGGCCAAAGACTTTACCAGGCACTGAAATACAGAAACATTTAATCCAGGGCACCTTTTCATTGGATAAAAATAATCATAACATTAATGTTGTGTAAAATTTTGGTATAAAGAGTAATCGAAATCATACTCTCTTTGCAATTTCAAAAAAATGTGCATCAATTGACCGGAATCTAACTGAACGTCAAATGGTATCAGCACAGGAGCTTTGCAACAAATCTTTTATCTCCCGCACCTCTGAGGATAAGGATGTCTCTTAAATGGCTGTGATTTTAGAACAAGGAGCCAAGAACATTCAGGAGAGATGAGTGAGAGCCACATCCTTCCGAGACAGGAAATGGCCTTCGATTATTTTTAGTAGGATTAGACATTGATCTTTACAAAAGATTCCCAGATGCCTGAGTACAACACCACAAAAGACCAATCAGCTTCCTTTCTTAACGGCGGCCTGCAATTTCTTGAAAGAACTATGAACTGTGAGCTAATGCTTTATGTCAACAACGTATTTTATCTGCCCACTTGTCAGTGAATTACTTTGGAATCATCAAAGTTCAATGGTAAAACCAATTAATAATAAGAATGTTGCCTAAAGGAACATTTTTGGGTCCTATATTGGAATTTTTAAAGTAATGCATTGTTCACGGGTGTCCAAATACACGAATATAGCATTTATTTCAAATAATGTTGATTTAAACAAATACACATTTTTGTGGGGTCAACTAGGATCTGGTAGTGGACAACAGTTTTAATATGAATGACTTCCGAATCCCGTGCTCTTGAAACATTTCTGCAATAAAAAGTTTAAAATTAACTAAGTAGACAGAAAAATAAGCGATATTGAAATCTTTTAAAAGCAACTTTGACAGTGATTGTGATGGTGGGTGCCATTTTTTGGCAGATCTTTGTTAAGTTTGTAAGCACAATGCCATTTTTCTACTTCTCTACACACAGGTTTTTCATAAAGGTGCCAACCTTTAAGTCATAGCAGAACGTGGATTAATCGAAAGCCTAGCAAAGTTCATGCTTTATTTTGTAATGTATATAGAAATTTTAAGTTAAATGTTTTTAAGAATTTACGGTAAGAAAGTGAGAGAGTAAGTGAGTTTATGTTTGTCTGAAAACTACAGCATTCAGCAACACACTTAGCTCAGACAAGTCAAGAAAAACAGTCGGTTTGGCTCCAAACACCATGGAGTTTTCTGATTAAAAATGGCATAAAGTGTTTATTAACAACACATCATTGAGCTCTTGTGCGTAGAGCTCTGTTTATCAAGAAGATTTGAGCAAAATAAGCATCTACCTGTCCCCTTTTCAAACAAATCTTTAAAAAATGAAGAGGAAAAACAGATGTGCTCTTCCAAACACTGGCTTGCTCCTACTTACCCGCTCTTTTTTCTGAATAGGTCTTAAGAAACTGATTTTAGCTCTTGATTTTATTTAGCTCTGACTGTGATTGTTTGACTGACCGCATTAGAAAGAATGAAGGTGGAGCTGTGTGTATAGCACGTCACTACCAGGTGAGGGCCAGTGTCCATAAGGGATGTCCAATGTCAACGTCTCTTAGGCCATTTCACCGCATTCTGAGAACTGTGAACCTTTCGCTGCAGCTTTAATGTTCCTTCAGCTCTCATATATCAAGGACTTTTTGAGTTCTTAGTGCATCCACTTGAAGTTTAAATGAATTATCCGGTCAATAAAGATTCACTTCTTTGAAACATCACCTTTTTTAAAATTCTAACTATTACATGTTTTAATGGACCATTTAAGCTCAACATGTGAAGGTCAGCCTGTCTTAAACAATCCAATGTAACACCAGCACTCATGATTACTCTAACTCTACATTCTCACTATTTCAGCACCATGGCCAGCTCCTCGACATTCCTCCAAACGTTCTCAAGAACAAGCTTTTCCTGCTCAAAATAGACTCAATAAACAAATGAATGCTCTTCCAAAACATGCAAATCCACAATTCCCCTACGGGTGTTTTCAAGAAAAATTATTTAATGTTGTTACTGAGGTTGGTTTTATTTTTTGAACGACACCCAAAACACTCTCTAATTTTCCAGGCTTTGTTCAATGCAACACCGGCCAGCTGTTGCATGCGCCGTAATTAAAAAGGGAACGGCACCAAAGAGGCCCCCTTTATAATTCATGGAAGCAGTGGATAACTGCAGCAGAGATAGCAGGAATGGATCTATCATTTATGGGGTGGGATGGATCACACAATAAATCACAGAAGAGCATGAATGTGCCAGATCTTCATCTGCACTGCGCAACAACACACAGAAGACTGCTCATTCTGAAGTTAAAAGATTAGCCACCCATGAGAAAACAAAAGGACTTGGGTATTCACATGAAAAAAAGGGAAAAAAATGCTGGTTAATATAATCCAACAAATGCCAAATATTCGGTTTAGGATGGTGAACAGATTCTGATTATAGTGTGAGATCATTTTTAATTATTTCACTTCAGGTTTCCGTGTATCTCTAGTATGTTGCGGTTACAGATATTTGGTTTGGTTTGCAGTTATATTATATTTGGATACGGGAGATTATGGTGAAGTCTGAGTCTGAGTGTTTTCTGAGAAGCTGCCCAAGCAACTGGAGCGCAAACAGAAATAAAAAAAAATAAAAATCATCTCCCAAAACACCAGCGTTTCTCTGTTTCTCACGCTCAACTTCCTCTGCCAGGGAATTCAGAGATCTTATGATCGCCCCAGCTGCCATGTTTTGAATGATTTAAATGTAACATAACAAGCTTCCTCCAATCTTCGTCTTGAAGGTGGGCGTGGTCAGCTCAGAATGCATTTGAATCGTGAGTCTGGAAACTGATAGTTTAAATGTATTTAGGACCAAAAGCACTTAAATTATCATTTTGCTACTATTTTTACTTGGACGTGATACACAAAACTTAACATAACTAACTAATATATTATTAATAAAGTATAAAATAGCATTATACTATACATGTAAATATATAAATATAACATATCAAATCAATTTGGGTTATAGATTTGCATTTTAATTTATGTATAAAGCATTAAAATCGTATGCAATTCACATATGAGGACTACTGTTGTAAGTATCAATTATATATTTAACTTTCTGTTTCCGTTTGAGAAATGTAAAATGTAAATGCAAGGAACATTGCCATTTTGCAAAATACATTGAAATGAATTGAAAATTTCTACAGAAAAGCTTCCATAGTTTGGAAACTTTAGCCATTTACTCATCATTAAAGTTACTGTCCCTATGTAATTTTTGTAAATTATTATTTTTTTTTTGTTTTGTTTTTAAGAACTGGTGAACTGTAGGAAATACAGCACTAACTTAAATTTTTTTTGCGAATCTTAAAACTACAAAATAAAGCGTAAAACTGATTTTTTTTTTTTAACCAAACTAAAAATTTTTTTTAGGAAATACAATCTTAAAACAAAGACTTTTGTGCTTAAAACCAGTATTTAAAATATAAAGCTGCGTAGAAAAATTATAGTTTAATAAAGTTTCTTAATTGAAGCAAACAAATTATCACAAGAAGCTTTTTTTTCCCTCAATAAAATTTCGGTCACATTTTCACAAAATAAACCATATTATCTATAACCTAAAAGTGTAAAATAGATAATTCTCCTAAAAATAGGAAAAATCAAGCATTTTCAGCCTTGCTTAAATGTGCCCTGTTATTGACTGGTGACCTTTCACCCAGAGCGCTCTTAAAATGAACCGTCATCCCTTTAATGGAACATGTGGCTTTTCAAAATGAATGAATGACTACATGAAAGCATTTAATGCTAATATTTTATAGTTCAGCAAAACATTTCAATGCAAAGCTTGTTAAATGCCTTCAAATAATTGTGCACGAGTAGTTCTTACCAGTTTTTACTTAAATACAAAATGCAAAACCTAAACAGGCTAGGATTGGATTTTCCAACTAAACATAAACAACAGATTCTTCAAACATTGCAGGATTCCAGAGATGGGAGAAACAGATCGGAGATTTTGAACGTGTTGAAGACTATTGATTCCCTCCTCTGCTTCTGTTTTGAGCACTTGGCCTTTGACCCCTGTGCATCGAAGCCAGTGTTTGCTTCCTGCGAGTCCAGCTGGACCACTTGAGGACTGCAGGGGGATCTGACATTAAGAAGCTCACAGTCGCAGCAGGCTGAACAAATGGCTCCCAATACACACAGAGAACCGGGCCAGCGGGGGAAGACTTCGCTCCTTAGCCTCATTCTGATTCATCTGAGCTGCTGTGACTCCCGAAGAGTGTTATACCAACATGGAAACAGTACAAGGGCTGATTTTCCACACACAGGAAGTGGCTGGGTTCACATACGGGCGATTTACGCTATTCCACGTATGCCCTTAAAAGGCTTAAAATAACCCGGTAGACACTGCAGCGCTGTATCCAGGCAACAAGAGGCTGGCGATATGGATTCCTGCGGTTTGGTTCCACTCAGTCACAGAGTTAATGATCCTACAATCTTAACCCAGAGTCCTCAGCACATCCACAAGATAAAACCATCACCAAGACACCCATGGCGAGCAAACACAGGCAGGCATCAAACCTCGGGTGAGGAGTGAGCCATGAAAGAACTTGACGACAGAAGGAAATTGGCAGCTAGAGGAACTATTTTTTTTGTAAAGACTGGTAATATGCTGATCGTGTCAAGCTCCCATCATGCTCTGCTGAACGGAGCGTCTGTGACAGATGGTGACACATTATGGGGACACTGCAGCCCATTGGTTATGGGGGGCGGAGGCAGGGGGTATATGACACACCTGCTGCTGACAGGTGTGTCCGAATCTGGCGGCTCTTTGAGCAGCACCGGATGTTCGTGACACCTCCAGAGCAGATCTGGGAATATCAGGTGCTTACTTTGAAATAAGGAGAGACAGGCGTTGAAAATCCTCGTAACAGCATGTGGGAGTAGGGTCCAAAATTAACACTAGGCCCTCGCCAAATGCAAGCAAAATCTGGGTTAACCATCACTTGGCCGGTTTCTTTCTCAGGATCTTCAACATCCTATTTTGGATCAAATTGGTAAAATATTTGTGTGAGTGTTATCCCCTTTTCATTTGTTTAGAAATCATGTAAATCCAACTTTTTGCAAAAAGGCCTTAGTTGAGCGTTTTTTACCTACTTTAAATTACCCGTGAAACATTTTTTTGTGGAAATCCTTGATATCGTTTCTTAAGTACAACCCAAGCTTCTTTTTATGACTTTTTTCCCTCCTGAAATTGTACAAAAAATACAATTCCTAGTAGAAACTTTTGTCAAATTTAGAATGAACATTTTTTATGTTTTATAACCAAAAAACAATAGTCTCCCACAGTATCTTCAGCCGTATGCTCCCTCAGGTTCTCTCAGGTCAGAAGACCTTTTACTATAACCAAGAGGACGCTTAGAGGTAATCTTTTTAACTTAAAGTTGGAGGTGTTTTTGGCTTTTATTGTTGTTTTTGACATTGTACTAGTTTTGTTAGTTATTTGTCTATTACTGCTTTACACAAAGGCATACAATGCTCTGAGTTACACTTGTTGATATATTACTTGGATGTAACAGTTTAGGTTGAACATTTCGTTTTTTCAGGTAGTCTACAGTTAACTAACCAACTCATACAACATTTAAGATAAATAAATAGTACAATGAATCCTACATTTGTCAAAGATTTGATTTGAAATTGCTGGAAATAGTTATATAAAATCTGTAAATAGTGAACAGTGTTGTTTTCATCATCGACGACGAGAATGAAAATATATCGAGGCGCTGATGAGGTAAATATGTCTCTGTTATGACCAAACATGATGAGTTTTTATTAACGAAAATGAGAGTGGACGAAAATTTTAATGAGTGGACGGTTTCACGTTCAGGACATTTCTGATTTGTGGATATAATCTGTGATTCAAAATATGAAGTATCCACCAGTGCTTGTTTTCCTTGTCTGGTCGCGTCCGGTGGTACACACATTGAACAGAGCACAGGGCATCTGGCGTCCCAACTCTCGGGTGATATACGTAAGAAACGGCTTTGTAGTGGGAGACAACGAAATGATATCTGCTGCTAACGCACTTGAGGAAATCTTGTAATAACACACACACAAGCTGATAGACCGTAGAGCGCAACCATAGACATTTGCTAATAAAGTTAGGAGCTATTATTGCCTGGAGTTATGTGCAAAACTTTAAGCTTGGTCTGAATTAATTTCGCTAATTCTCAAATTAATCGTCTTAATACAATGTAAACAAAGACCGTTTGAAAGAATATAAGGGTGGTGAAGCTTCAGGTGCCTTTCGAGATTGGTGCCTAATTTCTGGCCACAGTGTGTTTCAGGGAATTTATTCTAGATTTTATTCTTCAAAACTTCAATTGCCATATTTTCCTAATGTTTTTAAATATGTAAATACAAGTTCTTCCGCCATTGCTCTTATTTTTGGGATATTTATTGCACTTTAGCTAACTGTAAAAAATAAAGCCACCATTGCCAAATGCAGAATGTTTTTGTGTTACGCTTTATTTTGGGTAATCCTTAATAGATCATACATATGTATCATTGTATTTTTTAATGAAAAGGCTGTCAACAATGTCACAATGTGAAATGGAGCATTAATTCACATTTTTTTCATATTTAAAGAGTTAAATTAACTTAATAAAAGACCATTTTTAAGCAACAAAATATTAATCTACATTGACTAAAACTAGATTAAAACGATTTAGATTTTCGTAGACTAAAAGAGACTAAAGGTATTACATTTTAAATGACTAAAATGTGAAAAAAAAAACACAATCTTCACCAAAAAGACTAAGACTAAAACTTAGATGGCTGCCAAAACTAACACTTGTAGTGAACCTGTGCTTTTGGGTGTAAAAGGTCAAATAATTGGATTTTGAATCACTAATCCACTAATGACTTCCTGTTCAATGTTCTCAGCTTAGGTGCATGCTTTAGAAACGTGAAATTCTGACTCTTCTTGACAACCAAAGAATGTGCGTGGGTGCTTAGATATCGGGAGATTTATTTCTCCAGTCTTTAGCTGGATGCATTTCACTTTGGCATTTCTCAATCTGGCAGATCGCCTCTGAAAAAGACACACAAATGAGCTCAGAGAGTAGGGAGAGATCCATCCACTTAGATCAGTTCCCCATTGTTCATCACACAAGCGAGCAGCTCTCTCATGAGTCATATCTATATCTGTCATTACACAACAACATGTTCACAAACAAACAGGGAACAAAAGCTGACTCAACAAGCACACCAGTACTGTGTGGTGGTGGTAAAAAGATCAGACTACCGGCCATATTCCAAGGATGTTTCAGCATAAACCCAGCATTGTTTTCTGTAAGCTCACAAATCAGTTGAACCAAGTGATAAATACTTGGATAAAGCACTGGTAAAATCCTCATCCCATTCAATAGCTATGTTTCCACTTCCAGCTCTTCACCACACATGGCTAAGGGTACTTCCTACTGAACCTCCTTCCTGGTTACCCTCATTACCATTTTCATCCTCTTCTTCCACTTATCCGGGCCGGGTCATGGGCCACCTCCTCCAGATAATTTAGGGGACACCAAGGCAAAGATCTGAAGCAGATGCCTGAGCCACTTCAGCTGGATTTTCTCAATGTGGAGGAGCAGAGGCTCTACTCTGAGCTCCTCACCCTTTCTATAAAGTAGTGGCCAGCCACAATCATTTCAGCTGCTTGAACCCGGGTTCTCATTCTTACGGTCATGACCCAGGGCATTGTTAAGAGCAGAAACCGACCGAAGATTGACCGGTAAATCGACCATATTTACCACATTACTGCAGAGGCTGCACCAATACGTCTGTCAATCTCTCGTTCCAGAGTACCTTACTAGTAAACAGGACCCCAAGATACTTGAACTCCTCCACATGGGGCAGGATCAATTCACCAACTTGAAGAGAGCATTCCACCTTTGTCTGACTTAGAACAATGGACTCAGATTTGGAGGTGTTGATTGGTTGATTATTTGCCAATCACACCTTGCAACTCTAAGCTGATTGGAAATAGAAATAGAAGATCCTAGGCCTTAAAAACCTCCAGCTCCGTACGGGTCCAAAGCAACCATATTATTGTTTTGTGGCTTTTCGTGCATTTTTTTAGGTCCTAAACATTCACAAAGTCACCAAATGTCATAGCCACATCAGAACTGGTAAAAATGTATGTCTAGGGATTGAAAAGTGGGTGTGGCTCCATTGCGCCACCTAATATGTTTCAGCTTATAGTGTTCCATCAGATTGTCATAGGCAAATGAAACTTGGCACACATCTGTAGGGTACCAAGACTCAAATTTAAGGAAAAATGATCGCATTTCCAAAATCAACAGGAAACCGGCTTCTTTGGAAAACCTGTATAGATGACAACTCCTAGAGATTTTATCTGCTCATCTCCAATTACATCAGTTTTATCTTAAGGTATATGGAATTATGCGATAAATTGTGAAGCATTTTTTTTTCAAACAGGAACTTGACAGGCATGTGTTACAAGTCTATATCTGAATAAAACAATCTACGTCCATTATAACGCCACCTAGTAGCAACATGGAATATTACATTTTCTGCTATTTTATACTGCTATTTCAGACCGTGTTTGAAGGACATGTGTGAAATTTGGAACACTTATGTATGGGACCAAGACCTACAAAGAAGTTCATTCGAGTGAATTGGAGCAAAAAAATCTTATTTTCTTGTAAAAATTAGTACAATTCCAGGTCTTGTACTTAATAACCTGTTAAATTGCAAAGTTTTTTAACTTCATTGAGCGGTTCGCATTCCTTCTGAATTTCGATGTTTTGCCAAGAAGTTGGAAGTTGTTATAACTGGGTCATACTATAACTGATTGGAATACAATGTCCATAGACTTGAAACCTCAACACATCTATATAATATTTGAGGGGCCAGTTATAGCGCCACATAGTGACCACATGCAATATCCCATTTTCTGCTGTTTCATTAAATTTCAGACACTTATGTAAGAAAACCTGAGCTACAAAAAAGTAGTGCAACAAGTTGTCCAAGGGGTATTCAATATTATGCCCACAATATGGGTTTACAAAATGTCTATTTTACCAGTAATTGATGTACATAAAACATACAAGAGTATTTCCATATGACCATTTGCAACAATCAGTCGGACTGACTCAAAACTGCAATTTTTTTGTAAAATTGCTTCTTTGTTTTTTCTTGCTTGGAGTATGTTGGAATGTACCACAGCTCCCAGATGACATATGACATTATATTGTGTCATAGAACATTGTTACTCTCCGTATCTACACAAGTACGTGACTCCCTGTACAATTAACAAAATAGACAATCAGAAGCAGGTCTCACCTGAGTCCGAGCTGTACATGTAGACAAAGCGGGACCACCTGTAGTGCTCGATGACCGCCACCAAAGCATCCTGGAGCTCAGGTCTCAACTGAATGACGAACTGATTGGATCTTTCCATGGGGAAGCTGGGTGTTACGAAGCAGACATGTAGTGCACCACAGAACGACATCAACATATTGACGGTTTTCCTGTCGTACACACCGATGATGGCATAGACTCCTTTGGAGAACTGTGAACAAACTGGAGAAAAAAGAAGGATTTACAACTCAGACATCCTCCTTATCACATTGTTGGAATTGTACTGGTTTCATTTTCAAGAAGCAATTATTCAGTGTTTCTAAATGCATCGGTGGACTGGAAAAGATGATGGAGCTTCTTAAAAGGCAGATAATCAATGCACAAAAAAGCTCTCACTGACATTTACCGAACAGCAGGACACGTTTTATACCTCAGCTACCTTGAACAATGAATATCTCTTCTGCTCTCTCTGTTGGTGGCAAAATGGCCCCCGTCGGTTTAGAAGCAGGCTTCCCAGTGTATTTTAAGGCTGTATCCTTCTCCATTGTTGCTATCTTTACTCTGCCCTGGCTTATATTTCCACTACGACTCCAGGCCTCCCATCCCAAACCTGCAACTAAACAGATTGAAGTTGCAGTCTGTTCGCTGCCTAAGGCCCAAGTCCCAGCAGGGGCTGCCTCTGGGGCACAGGGGGAGCAGGCGCGATAGCAATGGCCATCTCCCAAACTGCATGCCCCTTCATTCAGTGCAGGGTGCCAGCTCTTGCGAGCGTTGTAGTGTGGCTTGGTGACCGCTAGCTTTTTACACATAGACTATGATTTCCATAAAATTATGTAATCGTGATTGTTTTGTCAATCAGAAATATTGCTTGTTTGTAATAATAGTCATTGTGCATACAGCAGATCATACTGCTTCTCCAATTTCGCAAGAAGTTTTAAAGGGCTAAACGTTCTCAAAATGTCACCAATTTGTGGTTCAAAAAGTAAGTGTGGCAGCATGGCTTTACGGTCACTTATTATGTTTCAGCTTATGGTGTTTGGTAAACGCAAATGATAATGTGGTACGCATGTGTAGGGTACCAAGAACTAAAGAAATTCTTTTTGAACGAACTTCCAATCTCTACTGGAAGTTGCTTATTTAGCTAAAACTTCTAAAAGTAGGTACTACTGCATACTCCAAACAAAGTTTTCCTAACGATTGTACCTCCATCAGTATCATCTCAAGAGTTCAAATAAAAAACCATTTTGACTGTTAAACAAAGGCGCACATCAGCGATCAAAATTCAAAATGTCATCATAAACAGGAAGTTGTTATATCTCAGCCGTACAATGTCCAATCAGGATCAAACTTGCAACGTGTTTTACGAGTCCATGTCTAAACAAATCAAAATGGCAACCTATCATATTTTGTTAAAGCGCCACCTTGTGGCCATGCTAAATATCCAAATTGATACTGTTTTTACTGGTATTTGAGAACATTTGGAACATGCAGTCATGAAACAAACCCTGCTAAAAAGACCATTGGAAGAAAGTTTCCAAAATTGACAGAAACTGTCATTTTGTGTTTTGTGTAAATTGTGGCACAAATCTAGGTGTTGTACTTTATTTTATTTTCACCTCTAAACTTCACTGGTTTCAATGTCTGGGGTGCAAAACTACAACGCTTTTTTTAACTTTGGCAAATTTTATAATTACCAGAAAGTTATGCTAATTCAGCTAAACAATGTCTGAACACACCCGTATGTAAACAGTCAATGGACACAGCAACTTAAATATAAGTTTACCAGGGCACCACGGAAAAAAAATATTTCATTTTATGCTGTTTCAAACGACTACTACACACTGTGTTCAAAGTATTCAAAGTTCAAATTGGATGTTACCCTTAACCCTAACCTTGACCCTAAACCCACTTTCTTTTGACTCCATCTCGACTTGATATCTCTATCGTCAAATGGTCAACTACACTCTGATCCAAAGGTGGGGCCACATACAGCAACCACCACATTACATAAATAAGAAAAACATCCTCCATCAGTCTTGAAGCCTTGCTGCACAGAAGCAGCGAAGAGTCCTTTTTTTTTAGAACATATTAACAGTAAAGATGTGTAGGTGCAACAAATTGGCCAGCAAGGGATGCACTAATTACATCTGATTAGTGAAAGCCCTTTGATTGCTGCTTGCAACTTTAATTTAAAAAGATTTCAAATGCTCCAAAATGAAGAAACAGTTCATTAAACTGATTTAACATTCATTTGAATATAATTGAAAATCTATGAAGCAGGTCAAATCATTTCGCTCAGATGTACTGTTTAAAAAATGTCTAAACAAACCTTTTAAAGAAGATTGTTGTGAAAGTGTAATGCGTTTTCCTCCATATCTTTGACGAATGCAGAGCTTGGAGTTGCTTAAACTGTGCAATTGTTCCTGCGAGACACTAGTACATTACCATATAGCTAGCTCTCAGCCAATTAGATTTGAGAACCAGATCAAACAGTTACATATGCATTAGCATTGCTAATAAAGAGACTGATTTAAGCTCCTTTATTCTGCTCTGTGCAGAAGTCTCACATTTTGTGTGAAGCAATAATGAGCGTGACACATCTCTAAAAGAAGTTGTCATCTGCTCTGAGGTAATATTGCGGGTGTTCTTATCACACTGATCTGCTTCCTCTCTGTGACTGATGACTTGCACATTACTTCTGTCTGGGCTGAGTTTTGTAGACCTGGAGAGAGAGAGAGAGAATAAAAAAGGAATAACGGTGGGGGGCTGTATCCCTCAGTGTTAGCTATTACCAAAGACATATGGCATGCTGAATCAAGAGCCTCATCAGACCATATGTGAATGCAGGTCTTGAATGGCTTCACTTTCTGTTAATTCATGTAAAGTTAATAACCTGTGCTCGGTCAGCTACAACATATTAATATGGGTTCCTGGAAACAGGCATAGGAGGAACAGGTTCATTAACATTATTTGACAATGTTTGTTGTATGACTTCATTCTAAATAGTTCACTGTTATTGCAGTGATTTATTGGCTTGCTGGTTACCCTCATCAAGCTGACCACATGAATTAAATGTTTAGGCAGGAAAGGCAGACAGCAGATCGCAAGGTAAAGGAAAGAAATGAAAGAAATAAAATAAAAAAAACAAGATCAAGAAAGGAGGAAAAAGGAGGGCAGGGAAAGATAGTATGTGCCAACTCCACAACTGTCCATTTCTCTTTTCAAGGAAAGAAAACAGGAAATTAAGGGGTAAGATAAAAATATGTTTTCCACCTAGATATCTGTGAGGGTGGCACAGCCAAGTCTTCAACTTATGTTCAACTTATGAAATCTTAACCTTAAATTAGCAAGGCAAGACAAGGAAAATAATAGAAAACTGTATGTCAATTCCAAATCTGTGAGTTTTGTTACTGTAGATTTAGCTTACAATCAAACTTAAATTGGCAAGGCAAGAAAAGGAAATTAAAGTGAACAAAAGCTGAGGTAATAGTATGGAAACAACGACAAGACAGAATGTTCTATGAATTAACCACATTTCATTAGACAAAGCAGGGAAAGTAACTCCAAAGCAAGGCAAGAAAATAAAAATAAAGTGTGGAAAAAAGATGACCTAATGGTAGGGAAACAATGACACAACACAACGTCCAGCTCTTTAACCAAAATTTTATTTAGCAAAGCAAGCCAAGTAATTTCAAAGCAAGGCAAGAAAAAGAAATTAAAGTGAAGAAGAAAAAAGGTGAGGTAACAACAACAAGACAGAATGTCTATTTCTGTGCTCTAACCACATTTATTTTTGCAAAGCAAGGCAAGTAATTTCAAAGCAAGGTATGAAAAGGAAAATAAAGTGAAAAAAAAGATGAGGTAATGGTAGGGAAACAACCTCATTTCATTTGAACAAGCAAGGCAAGGAATTTCAAACAAGGCAATAAAAGGAAATTAAAGTGAAAAAATGGGAAAGGGAAATGGGAGTGTCCATTTATTTGCAAAATTCTCATTTTATTTGGAAAAGCAAGGAAAATAAAGACAAGTAAAGGGGGAATGTGCTTTAATTGAATAAATAAAGTAACTGATCGGAACTATGGAGAATGCAATATACCCACCCCAGCTTCTTCTTCTAGATTCAATAAACAGAAGTTCAACACGAATGAAAAGTGTGCGATTGCCCCTTTCCATTTCATGCAGGGTTTAGGTAATATTAGTAAAATATAAATCAGCTTTTGCGTTACAATAAGTGAACAAACCCAGGAGAGGAGTTGTTTCTGATAGGTGTTTTTGGAGTTTTGGGCATTTTATGCATATGATTATCTTGGTTTCCTATGGCGAAGAACAATATCTTGGTGAATTTACCATCCAAGTATAAAAAGCCTACCAGTTCGGACTGCATCATGCCAGGTATATGAAGCAAACAATGGACAGATGGATCGAACAGAAACAAGCTGTCCCTTCTCGTGTGTGTAGTAATGTACAAACAGAATGGTAGCTTTCTCTCGCCTCACACGCATCTGTACTGTTCTGAGAGCATCATGATGGCAGGGAGCACATGGCCAGGAATTCTCCCTCTAATGACAGAAACACTCTGCCGCCTAGAGTAGTTTGTGTTAGCCTGTGAGTAGGCGTCAAACATGATGTGTACACCTCTGGCCTTCCTGTGCTCTCAGGCTATGCTAAAGATCCTGGCACCATCTGGCTGTTCTGGCACCGGCCCACGAACAGATCTCCAGTGCTCTGTCTTACAGCAGACCCTTTAGTGAGGAAGACTGATGAGTGTATTCAGCAATCTGCTCCTCTCTGGGCATGGCACTAAACAAAGATGAGGTAGCTGCATTTTTAAATCACGGATACTAGAACTTCACAGGAAAAACTTGAGGATTGAGAGATTCTCGAGTTTAGCATTTCACAATTTTAATGTTTATATTTCAAAAGCATGCTGGCATAGTGGTTCTTTTCTCTGGGAACTTTGCAGTTTTTCTCAGTGCTAGCATGGGGGAATGGAGAGATATACCCTGGCTGCCCAAACAGATCCAGTTGGATAAGGCTTCGATAGAAATCTCTAAGTGCTTAACAATTAAAAACTGGTATAAATAGTGAAATAAAAATTCCTAAAAAGCTGTATTTTAAGATAAAGATGGAGATAGCGTTGGAAAGAGATTAAAGTCTTAGCATGGTACCCTTAGTATCCTCTTTGATAATTTCATATCAGAATCTCTTAAGATTAATGACACTTCTCTTTGATCCTGCATAAAAAAAAAAAATAAAAAAAAATATTTCAACGTCAACAAAACTTGATGATTCCAGGAAAGATTTGAATGGGCTGAATCCCAGACAGGATGTTGTGGGATTCCAGGAACCAATTTTTCACACATTTTTTGTTTCAATTTAAAATCTTAGGTTTTTAAAAAAATGCAGAAATGTACCCCTTGGGATACATTTATTTATTTTTTTAAGTTCCCTTTGCTTAGGTCATCAAAAACAAATTGTACATTGTGCACCATTTGCAAATATATATATATAAACTTTCATAAAGCACCTCAAAGTCAAGATTTATTTTAAAATAATATTGAATCAAGCGACTGGTTCCAGAATAGATCGGTTAAACAGTGTCAGAACCCACATGCAGATATTGGACTTACTGCTCAAAAAAGTGGCGTTATCTGCTGCCAGGTCAAGTGAGCTTATCGTGGTTTGAGAAATAAATCTTGAGTGGCATATATCACAGTTTGGGGAAAAAAAAACAGGCAAACCAGGATGGCATTTTATGGCAAGTGTTTGACAATTGATTATGGGCTTTTCAAGTGTGTACACAATACACTTCAGATTTGTCGCTAACTTGTTTTTTTAAAAGCTGTAATTCGCCCCCCTAAAAAAAAGTAGAAGAAGAAGTGGTTTCAGTTTTGGGTAAGTTTTTACATGATTTCTATAAACCCATAAGATAAATAATGTTCTTTGTATGTACTGTAAACCAGTCTGGAGTAGGGCTGTCATCTATTTTACTGTTTACTGGTTTTCTCGTTGCTAATTTCTCCCTGGTTACTACAACAGACAGCAGCTCTTTAAAAATACTTAAAGAAACTTTTGCATCACATTTGTTAGTTATTTTACAGTGATTTCAAAATTGAAATGTTAAATGGGATCGCCGGTGCTCCAATATCTTTTCACAGGTTAACAATCCACCAAAGGGAAAAGAAAAAATGACAATACATTTGTTCAATTAATAATACTCAGAAGGCTACCAGATTCATTGTAGCTTGTAGTAACTATTTCTCCTATTTTTCATATTAATAAGCTTCAAATACCCCTCCATTAAAACATCTGACAGTCTGAGAGTTTCTAACCAGCAGCAGTGAGGAGTAAAGCTGTTTAAAATCCTATAAACAGCCCTTTCCTTCTCCATCTCCCTCAGGCTTTCTCTTTTCGCCTCCTCTCCAATCATGAGAAGCACTTCCTAGCCGTCAGAAACCTTTACTGATGGCCAATAATACGTTTTGTATGGATTATTTGAATATGTAGCAGTGCAGACCATGAGCTGCACCTTCCCCATGGACTGTTTAATGAGGTGTTCGGTGCGCGCTCCTTTGGCTTCTGGGCCTCGTTGCAAACACACCCACACGGACACACGCCCCACAGAACAAATGGCAAAATATAACACACATAAATTAGATATAGACAGTGAAAACTACTCTTGCGCATGTTACACACAACAAATAACACACGAGGAACCATACACAAGCCCCTCGCTCTCCGTCCTGTTCATGCTCATTGACGGGAGTCACACATCATTACCCTAAACACTAGAGCGTATGGCCATGGGCACTCAAGGGAACTATAGTGATAATCACTCCAGTGCCCTGCTGTATTCCTGCCTTAAGTGGACAGTTCCAGGTCAGCTATACATAATGTGTTATTTCCAAGGAATTCGACCTTTACAAGCAGGTCACGTCCCGTCTGTGCATGGTAGCACAACATAAACAACCGAAAGGTTCACCATCGACAGCATTCGCCGGTTGCTCATCACCAATAACTCAAAACGCCATAATGTTTAGCCAAGCAAAATACATTGAGAATTTGTTGAGGTAATTCAATTACAAACATTTATAGTGAAATCACTCTTTATTTTCTTTTAATGTAACACAATAAAACACAGTACAACAAATAAAATATAATATGAAGGTTTGGCTTCCAAGTGTTTCAAGGAATTCAAAGCCGGTTTCGCTGCACTTTGATATTTGTAGAAGTAGGCCTGCTTCTTTCGCTGGCTTGGTGAATAAACGTTGTCCTCACACTCACAAAGCGTTGATTAGTTATTTATTTGGAATATGGGAGATCTTTACATGTTGTTGAGTTTTAGTGGCTATCTGTGTGTGAGTGGCTGTAAAAAGTGTAGATGTTCCCTCTACCAAGCCTCACCAAAAAAAACGTGATTGGAACACCTGTTCAATGTCTGTTGACTCCCTGCTGCCCCTCCTGGGGGCCTGTATAAAAACACCCAAATCTCAAAATTGGCTCCTACACAATTAACTTTTTAAAATGGCAGTATGATAAATAGCATACATGCTTACGTAGAGTTAAGTATAGAATATGTACATAGAAAAGGTAAAGTAAAATAATAGTAAAGTATTATTAAGTACAATATGTGTATAAATAACATACAGGTTATTTATATCTAAGCCAGAATTTTCTTAAAACTTCAAATATCATCCCTAAAATATTTTTTTTTTGAGTTTGTATTGAAAATAGGCATTTTTTTCACGATTTTGTCTTATGCCTTACACTTTGTCAAAATGTTAAACCTTTTTTTTGTGTGTTCACATCGTCAGACATTTTAATCATGACTGATTTGATATTTAACAGCTCCTTGTGAGAATTTAGTATTTTAAGGGTTTGTTTTGGCAAATCTTTAAAGATATTTTCAATTAAAACTCTTATACCTCTTGAGAACTGTACAAAGTACAGACACTAATTCCCTTGTGTTCTACTGATACTTTCACAAATTGCCACTAACACATCGTCAGACATTTTAATCATGACTGATTTGATATTTAACAGCTCCTTGTGAGAATTTAGTATTTTAAGGGTTTGTTTTGGCAAATCTTTAAAGATATTTTCAATTAAAACTCTTATACCTCTTGAGAACTGTACAAAGTACAGACACTAATTCCCTTGTGTTCTACTGATACTTTCACAAATTGCCACTAACAAAACTGCTTTTTTGTCAGAAGTGTGAACGTCACACCTAACAAAAATGTTAATGTTTATTTAATGTTATTTTTCATCTCTATGTGACACGGAGACACAATTTGTGATTTAACAGGTTCTTACCAGGACTAGACTAAGCGGTAACCCCCTGCTTTCTCTCGTGTTGAGAAATAGGAGCCAATATTAAGCCATACATTTTCACTAATTGAATGCTGTGATAACCATGGTATATAACCAAGACTGGTCAAATCCAAACAAAGACCAAAAATTACGTTAAAAATGTTTTAACAGATGCTGCCGTGTTTTTTTCAAATTAGTGCACTCTTTTGTCTGTTGTTATGTCTATTAAGCATCGATGAAATAAACTAATTTGTAAAATTTATACCCCAGAAAGTGTAAAAAAAATAGTGGGACAGTGATTCTTGTTTCTGTAACAAGACCAAGGTCATTGAAAATGGGCCTCGTGACCGGTCTTGTGCACTACAACACTGGTTCCAACCAAAATGCTCTACTGACTGAGCCACAGGAAAGCTAGAAAGGGACCAGACTCAGATGTCTACACCTAAGCATATGGATGCCTTCCTATCTGAGCATAATCAGAACCAATGATGCAAAGTTTTCGATTGCAGATCACTCCTTGTTCCCGGACCCCTTTATGCCCCCCCCCATAACACACCTGCGACACTGGGCTGCTTCATGAAATGTTAATGGCTGGCTTTGTTTGACCAACACAATCAGCAACCAGCTCGATCTTATATTGTTACAACAAGAACCACCCCACCCCCCTCATCATGAAAAGAGGATCCTGTGAAATCTTTTCTCCGAGGCTAAAGGTAGTCGTGTTGTAAACTGCTCTGCAGACAAGGCCTCTCAGAGCCAACGCACTGTTATCACTCCAGCAACAGGAGAACAAACCAATTTAACCAAAGCCTGCAGCGGCAACCTCAGAAAAATGTGCTATTGTACATTACCCCAACACAACAAATAGCCAGAGAACTGCATCTCATTTTGTCCATCATGTCTGAGGCAATAAAACAGAGAAAAATATCGACAGTTTAAGCTTCGGTGTGATGTTTGTGGCGTTTTATGGAAAGAACTAAATTGTTCTGCCTGCTGGCTGACATCAGGAGTCACTGCTGTGGCCTAAAGCAAAATTTAATTGCCACATAAATGATTTCCAACAAACCTCTCCTCACAGGTTGATGAATAAAAGCCTGTTTGTCCATTACATCTCATCTCTGGTTAGATTTAGCTCCTTTTAAATTTGTGCTCCAATAGCCAAACAACTGTAGTTGATGCTTCAGTTATCAGTCATTGCTGGGCATAAAGGCCCCCAGCCAGAATAATGTCATCAACTTACCATTTACCGAAAATGAGCCTGTACTCAATGTATTTAGAGAGAACATTTATTCAAATTTGCCTGGTAATTAGCCTGGTGACAAGCAAACATGGAATGCATACCAGACGAACTGTCCATGAAACTGCTCTAGAGCCAGGAAGCGACCTAAGATCAGAGACCCCCGGAGTCCAGTGACTCCCTTTGGTGAAAGAGGTGGAGAATACACCAGTTTGCCAGCTTGAGGTTAATTTCCCGCAGCTAAGAAGCTAAAACATTTCATTATCAAAATGCCAATAAGTTCATTTTTAATTAAAATCCTGAAAAAAAAACTGTTTAGAGTTCAGCCATTTAGCGTTTTGAGTGAAAATCAAACAATTTTGTATAAAACACAGTATTACAGTTTTCATTAGATCAACAGATACAAAATAATGACATTTTTTGGCGTATTTGGCATGCATGGAATCCGTACCAGGCAAACTGTCCATGAAAAGGCACTAGAACCAGGAAGGGACCTGAGCTCAGAGACCCCCTGAACAGACCCAAGCGAGACTAAGGAGTGAAGGTGGGGCACAGTTGGACAGACACTTCCTGGAGCAAGCTAAAAATAGCCAGGCTAGAGCCAGTCAGAGATTGAGTGCCTGCAGCAAGGAGGCTAACTAACATCCCATCTCCTCCAAAATGTCATTATCAAATGTCAATAAGTTTAAATTTTAAAGAGCTTGAGATATTAGTGGGATATTCTGACTCTGATTTCGTGCACTGCGTATTATGGCCGTTCCATTCGTTGAACATCCTCAGATACACCCAATGACTGCAACTTCACCCTTTGGAAGACCTATGCAGCACTGGCTGAAATGGGTTTCCTCGTTCACAAAGGGAAAATCCTGCCTGTGCTATTCTCCAGTCGTAGCATAGTCATGAAGGATGTACACAAGAATGTTTTACAGGGACATCATGTGTTTACAGGGGCATGAGCCCTGGTAAGAAATGTCTGGGGATGTGCCTGATTGAAACCCTCAGGCACAGAGGCTCAGGTCTCTGTGAGATATGAGCTGGAGGTTGAGAGTCTGAGTCATGGAAAAGAGAAGGAAACCACCTCAAAGGCACATTGTGTTCTCATACCAATCGACAAACTAATGTCTGGATAAGATGATTTCAGCAACTTGACATTTGACAAGAACGTTTTGGACATTCATTTACCTACCCCGATTTTATACAGCCTCACAAAAGCCTGTAAATTCACATAATGCCACTTTTCTTACAACCTGGTTAGCATTGGCACAGCTCATCTTGCATTGCTTTTGGAACCTTTTCCACTGCGTTTGATACGCTTTAGCAGTGTTTCTTTCACACAGAATTGAATTTGGTTCTAAAAGCAGGCCAAAGTGATACTTTTCTCTGATTTCAAAGAGCTAACTGATGGGCCAGAAAGAACCTTCATAAATGCATTATTATATACTGTAAAAAAAATAAAAATTAAGCTAAAAAAAATTAATTTCTGTGATAGACTGGCGACCGGTCCATGGTCTCCCACCACCTCTCGCCCTGATGTGCACTGGAGATGCCTCTAAAGGCAATAATAAGCGGGTTTGAAGATGAATGAATGAATAAACTTAATGTTTAAGATAAAATTGATTTTGCACCAAGTTATTTTTACAATTCGACTATAAATAATTTTAACTCGTTATTTTAAGTTTACTTTAAACTAAAAGGTTTAGAGCATTGTAAGAAATGAGTTGGCAGAACTACAAACAAGTTAAGTCAAGATTACTCTTTTTTTGCATATTTGACTTGTTAATATTAACCTCAAGCAGCCAAATCTCTGTTTCATATTTATATGTATAAAATTACTTAATAGTGTCTATATTGATTTTTTCATATAAATGTTCAGCAACAAATTGTCAGTGGATTTAAAATGATAAATTAAGATAAATAGTTTTACTGCCCCAAAAGGGAATAAGCGGATTGGAAAATGAATGAATGAATGAATGAATGAATGAATGAATGAATGAATGAATGTGTGAATGTGTGAATGATGTGCACACAGCAGGAAAATGTGCTTCTGATTGAACGCACTTACTGGGGACCCTCCTGTAAACCCCAATCATGATAACCACCTGTTTTCAATTAAAATGTTCACCTATAGAATGATCCAGCCAGGTGCTTTAGGAAAATTCCCAAAATGTTCCAGTCCTTTGTTGGCAGAGTATCAATTTTTTTAACCTTGTTATAGTCATTTACAATTTAACAAGAAATAGTCAGGTTCATCAAGTGGAATGTTACATATGTTGTACTTGTGATGTGGTTAATTTAATACATGGCTGAACAAGTATTTAGTTATTTTGATGCTTTGAAAAATCTCATATTTGTTAATTCACTTAATGTCTTTTTGATTTTCTTAAAGGGGTCACAAACTAGATGAATATAGTCATCCTTCATGAAGGTTGCTTTAGTGGGCGGGGCTTCTCAGTCGGCTATCACCCACACCTTTCTCTAACAGTGCATCAGCATACATATATATGACTTCCTTATCCAGTGTTCTTGTAATACAAAAACAAAGCGGATAAAAGTTTAGGTAATTTGAAAAAAAAAAAAAGAAAAAAAACAACGGTTTCCCATAAGCTGTTACTCTTTCAGCCACAACAGGTATGTATTATTCAAAGCGCATAATTTATTACAAAATTAATACATTGATGGGTTGCCTGAATGTTTGCATTTGTGTGATGCGAGCATGGTTGAGGAAGAGGGAGCATCAAGTTGATCTATGCCAGTGTACGCAACTGAGGTATTTCAACAAAAAAAGTTTTTTTCACTGTGGAACAAGGAAACAACAACAACAACAACAACACAGCATTGATAGAAATGTTATGAAGACATACAGGATTTTCTTCCACTGCTTCAACTGTACTCCAATTATTATTTGCTTCTTTTTCATATATTACACTGTGAACTGTCCATTTTTTTTTACAGAAATCTTCATTAAACTGTTCAATTATTTTAAACATTGGCTTGACTTTTCTTGTTTTTGATGCAAAGTAATTTTTTCCTGAAACTTTGGCTGTAGCTTCAGTGTTCCATCAGCTCATGTATTTTAAAACCAGAGAACTCTCAATAATGTAAAACGCCTTCAAATCCAATTTGATATACACTTTGTTTCTTCTTTAGCTGTGATTCATTTGTGCTGGCAAGAACGTAGAAAACGCTATCGGTGTATGCATCAAGGGTTCCACCAGAAAAACAACCAAGACCACCAAGTTTCTGTGCATTTTTGAGTTTACTTTTGGTGCACACTCAAGCACTTTGAAATTGGTTCTTGGTTGAGAACACTATTAAATTTTTCTATTTTCTAGAGCCAGAGTATAACAACTTGTAATTTTGACATTTATTAAAGTTTTAAAATAAAAAAAGATAAGCTTTATATAATCTCAGTTTCAAAGGCCAATGAGAAGGTGTTTCGGAAGGGATCGGGAGTAGGGTTAGATGGTGCTCAGCATAGGTGTATGGCAGTGTTTCTTAAACTTTTTCTGTCATTCCCCACTTTGGAGGTATGGAAGGGTTGTAAGCCCCACCTGTCCCAAATCATCCCCAACAAAATTGTAATAAAGTTTAACTGTTCAAATTTATTGAAATAACATTACATTTTAAAACCATAACTTCATATAACAGCATTAAAATCTTTCACACATGGAACCTAAATAAAACATCTAATAAAAGTACAAATATATTATCACTTTGCATGAAATAGCACTTTGTTCAAACATATATGATAACTATAATAATAATGCATTTATGTTTGCATTTTACCTCTGATAATCTCAATTTAGAAACAAAGAAAATAAAAGTGTTGTGTTTTCTTTATATTTTATATATTATATTACTTTATTTTATTATTATTTTTTTTTTACTATTTTAGTGGCTGCAATGAGCCTGTTTTGTAGCATACATGTTTTCAAAACGAGGTTGAAGGCTTGATACTGCCACTCTCAAGTCATGCTCAATTCTAAGATGAGATCTGTATTTTGTTTTCAGTGAAGCAACAGCTGAAAATCCGATCTCGCCTTGGTTTTCTGTGCCGGCGCCGAATCTCCAGTTTTCTTTTCGTTCGGCGTAACAAACCTATCCATTTTAATTATACCTGCAACTGTGTACCGCCTCTCCACATTTAATCATTACGCTTCAATTACTCCGACGTAAAATCACTGTCGTAAAGTACTGTGCTTCCACGTGACATTTTTAATGCCATTCGTTCGCTGATGTTGTTTTAATTTAGGATTACGTTTAAATGTGTCTTTGTTTTGTTTTGGGTGTATGGTAATTAAATAAATGACTTAATAAATTTAATAACACAAATAAAAATAAATAAATGAATAAACAAAAAAGTCCCCCGGTATTTCGCGCCCCACTTGTCATGTCTCTGTTCCCCACCAGAGGGGCGCGCCCCACACTTTAAGAAAGTCTGGTGTATGGCATTATGGAAGGACGGCATGCATTTGTTGACAATGATTTAGCAACATATCATCGTGCCAGATCAGATTAACCCTAGCAAATGATTACAAGGGGCGCAATCAGCCACCAGTCATCTCTCCATTCGAAAGCATCTGTTGCCATTTTTCCTCTGGCTTAATTCAAAGAGTTCCTTTGGGATGTTAATTGAGAAATAAACAAAAAGCAGTTAAGAAATTCAGTGATGCATCTGGCCAATGAGCGATATGGATTTTGTCTCCTTGCATCTTGATTTCCTCAGTTCATACCCCAAGCAATCACTATGGTCTGGAAAAAAAAGATCCCCAAACATCAGACAAATGCTGCTTTTTGGTGAACCTTGATTCTTTCCCCTGTTCAAGTGAGATCATGCAAAAGAATGCACTCCATCATTAAATCTGCACAAGGACCTGGAGGGATTAGAATGAAAATCCCCTTCTCAAGTTTTAAATGGCGATGTCAGCCAAGACAGACGCATGTGCCCTCATTAAGACAGGACGCTCCGGCTATATGGGGCATCCTCCTAATGAAGCATAATTGGGTTCCTTCCACTATTAAACATGCCACTATGTGATGGTATGAGCACGGTCTCTCTTGCGCTAGATACATTCAGTACAGTCAGTCTCACTTACTTGTCAGGAAAATCTCGATGTCAGTATTGTTTTACGCCCTTTACATTCCTTGATTTTCTTTTATATAAACAGCACAGTAACAGTTGTCATCTGTTTGAGGAAGAAGAGACAAATCTGGTCTCTCATTAACATGAAGGACTGTGAGAGACAAGGGAATCGCTGTTCGTCTCAGTCTGAACATGACTGTTTCTCTCTTCGACTCATTGAGTAGACGTAAATGCCTCTCAGAATCCTTCCTTTTCAGCACTTTGATAAATCTACTGCTACACCAGTGACACAAAGACACCATTTTCAACTTTAGCACATACAGGATTCACTCGCCTGACTGATATAGACGTCAATGTACATTTAGCTCAAAATCATAATCTGATGCTGCTCAAAGCTGCCACTGGATTTTGTTTTGCAGACAGTTGTTACCTGTTTATTTTGAAGCAACATTAACCCTTAAAAGTCCTGGGCCTTTTGGAGCGTATTTTACAATTTTCATTAATATTTGGCTTGATGTGTGGCAATGCTTGTTATATTTTTACTACAACACCACCTTTTTCTTTTTATTACATTACACAATAATTCCACAATACACCTGAAATTGTACAAAAATATAATTATTATACAATATACAATTAAAAAGAGTCGGAACAATTGAATTTTCAGTTTTTTTGTGTGCAAAAATTGAGAATGAAAAGTTTTTAATATGGGCAGCACTGTGGACTTCCAGTTAGAAGGTTGTCGGTTCAAGGCTCGCCGGTGATCTTAATAAGAGGGTTAGAAAATGAATGAATGAGTTTTTATGTTTAAAATAAAAACTCACAAATCCATCAGCAATGTGAAAAATGTATTAAAAAAAAGTCAAAATCAGACAAACTTCTGCTAAACCATACACACTATTTTTTGTGACTGAACTTTGAAAAACACAAGCCATATCACAAGTCTTGTCCTTCTAAGGGTAATCCCTTCTTTTCACCACTAGATCCCACTGATGGCATTTGGGTCTGTAAAAAAACAACTGAAAGATGATCTCACTTTTCCTCACATTTTAATTAGAATTACCTTGCAAATTATATGTCATAAATCTTGTAACGTTTGTATAAAACAGAAAAAAAAGAAGTAATAACCTTTTTGAAACCTACTCATTACATTTGAACTCAAAATGAAGCAATAGTTGGGTCACGTCATTTGTCCTTAATTCAAAACAGCATATGTAATTAGCACACGCACCAGTGCGTGCAGGGACTTCTATGGGTTAACCCAGGCTACCCCTTTCTTCAGTTCTGATTTAAATATTTATAACACTGAAAAGTTTGAGTAATAATTCTAGCTGTTAAAGCCTTTTGACGCTAATCACATTGAATCTTAATATTAATACTAATACTAAATAATGTTAACCTGTTTTTAATATCACGTGCTAGTGCGGCACTGTGACTTATGGGGTGACGTGCCTCTTGTATAGAAGGGTGTGGGAGTGGATGAAGGCCCTCTTTTTCCGAACCAAGCAGAGGGACCGCCATGCGCCCCCTGGAGGTTTGAGGTAATACATGCTTTTATATCCTCCACAATGCAGCAAATAAACCTGTGTTCTTCCTGTTCATTACAATCCTGCCTCTCGAGTCTTCAATATAATGTTTTATTCCATAAATGTGCCGTTTGCTTTAGAAGGGATTTAATCGCTTACTGCAGGTTGTTTATTGTTGCCTAGCAACAGCACAACTGTAACCCAGAATCTGACTGATGTGCAGTCACAGGTGTTTTGTGTGACTCATCCAATCAGAATTCATAATGCCAGTACAGCTCACACCGTTGCTGGGAATGACTTTAAAAAGAGTGGAGCTCTCCACAACTGAACAGAAAAGGGAAACCCATCAGATCTCAGTTTTTGCTCTGATCAGGATTTGGAGTCCCTTTTACTCTGCAGAGACCGAGACGAATCCCCCCCCCCACCCACACGTTACACAATCACACAACACCCGGAGCCAAATCCCCCAACACACACAATCCTCGAAATTCACAATCCTGCTGCCTGAATGCGTTTCTCTCTGACTGTGCGACACGAAAAGAGACAAACTGCAGAGGGTTATTCTTTCCTCCCAGCGTAAAGAGGCTTGCGTCAGTAACCGCTGCTGCTTTCTAAGTTGCTCTAATGCATGATTAAAGCTGTCTCCTGAGAGCAAACCCATGAGATGCGAAGGTGTTATGAAACACCTCATAAAGGAAGTACACAACGCTGCTGTATTATTGAGCTGATGTCTCGTTTCTGAGCTCAGATCGAATTATAGCAACAGTAAACACGATCCATTCAACTATTCATCATAAAGCGCGCTGATCTTCATCTGGCCTAAAGGCTTTCTTTCACTGAGGTCTTTGAAAGCCCGCTCTTCCACCATTCTTTAAGTGGGCTCTTGAGTGTTTGCATGCAAGAATCGGTGAGCATCTCATATTGATTGTCGAGTCTTGCAAGGGGTCTACCTATTGATCAGCTCTAATTCTGTTCACGGATCAAATAAAGGAATCCACCATTAACTCTAAGGACTTCAAAGGTCAGCGAGGCGGCTGGGGGTCATCGCCAAATTGCATTTCACCTCTATACCGACACTTTCTCTCCAAATTAAAATTGAAAAACTGTCTTTTCTCGAATGACAAGAATGTGATTTTTCTGTTTACCGATTTATGAATCATTGGTTTTAATTAGATGTTTACCAGGAGGAAATTGAATTAACGCTCTCTTTAACAGCACGAAAGGTACCTAAATTTACTCAGGCGTAATCTAATCAGAGTTTTACTCATGCAAGTACAAAAAACTGAAGCGATTAAATCAGTCATGCATTTGTTGCTGCGTTGGTCATTTCTGCACAGATAAAACTTCATTTAAATCAAGAGATCGAGTTTAGTTTAGACTGAGTATACAGATTTAAAAAATCTCATATTTTCACTGATGACATCCAGCTCGCTTATTTCATGCGGCTGCCATTTTAAGAATGAAAGAGAGGCTCCCATGGAGTAGGGGTAAACATCTTCTGGCATGAATACAAACTATTGCAGAGATTTTATTGACATTTATGGTGAAAATTGGGCAAAAAATTAATGTTGAATCTCACAGGCTAGTAATTAATGTTAAATATATTACTTTAGGGTGGCACATGACTCAGCGGGTAGCAGTGTGGCCATTCAGTTTGGAGGTTGCCGGTTCGAGGCTCTCAAAAACTTCTGGTTAGGTTAATTGAATAATCTAAAAATTCCCCTTTGTGTATGAAAGGTGTGAAAGCGTGTGTTGCCCTGCAATGTACCCCCGCGAGGACCTCTGTGACCCTGAAAGGGGGGAATGAGCGGGTCAGAAAATGAATGAATAGTACTTTATTGGTCGGGTAATGACTCTGACTACAATAGACTACAATCTTGTTTTTCTTCATACTATTTTTGGGTTTCTTGCCATCTTTGAAAAAGATGAATAGGAAAAGCCGTATTTAACAGCATTCACTGTTTTATCTTTTTCAAGCAAGCTTAATGTGGGAAAACCCACATTTGTGACAAAAATTGAGAATTTCAATGCTTTAAAAGCATTATCTGGATGTATTTATTAATTTAAGATATATTGAGGTATTCTTTCATCAAAGATTTCAGCTACTTGAGCATGATGCACTGAATTCAAGGGCTCAAGCCACAGGGAAAGTGTTCAAACCGTATATGCATTTACCAGCCACTTTATTAGGTACACCTCTCCAAACTGACCCATCTGTAGCTAAGGTGTCAAGTGGTTTTCCCTGCATTTATTTAAGCTAAAAGGCAATAATAAAATGTGGCAATACTTGATATTATTTTTTTAATACAACCCCAGCTTCTTCTTCTTCTTCTTTTTTTTTTTTTTTACAAATATTGTTTAATTACGTAACACAATAATTCCACATCACTGGCAAGTACTAAATGTTATCATATTTTACTGCGAAAATCTTAAAAATTCAAAACAAACAGTTTTATGTTTTATAACAAAAAACAAAAGTGTTTAGACAAAATAAAATTTCATAAATTCCCCCAAAAAGCAAAGACAAGGGTCAAAATGATGTGAAAAGTGTATAAAAAAACATATCTCCCCTAAACATTTCACACTGTTCCAAGCACTTTTTATGCCATTGTGTTTTTGTGTGCCAGAACTTTGCAAAACACAAGCCATATCACAGGTCCTGTACTTCCAATGGTTTCCCTTCTTTTCACCATTAGATGCCACTGATGGCACAGATTTGTTGTCTGTAAAATGAAACTGAAAGACGATTGCACATTTTTCACATTTTAATTTGAATTACTTCACAAATTATGTGTCAGAACTCTAGCAGTGTTCATGTAATAGCAGAAATATCAAAGCCTTTTTGAAACCTCCACATTAAGTTTAAAATCAAAATTAAATAATAGGCAAGTCACATCATTCCTAATTTTTTCAACCCAGCCCATGTGGTTGGCACACTTCTAAGGGTTAAGATGATAAAAGAACACTTCATTCCCACTAACATTTCTCATTTAATCAACCTTTAACACAAAACAGCGCTGGTGTCTTTTTAGCAACCTCAAACTATAAAGGTGCATACAGCTTTACTCTGGGGGCAGGAGTGTCTAACTTTCCCCAGGCGTCACCGGACACACATTGGAGTGAGAGCAGCGCTTTCACATCTTACTGCCCATTCACCATGAAGCAGCGGAGAGACGTACAATAGACCTTCGATTAGCCAGGACAAACTGCTGCCACGTTTAAATATGACTGAGCTTCATCTTGGGTCAGTGAATTAGAATGTCTTGTCTGGCAGAAAAAATGGAAGACGGTAGAGAAGAAGTGGAAGAACATCATGAACTAATGAGATTGTTGAGTTTTCCACCCGAGCGGGCACCACGAAATTCCTGAGAGATTAATGTAACGCTTGAATCAGTGGAAGGGGGTTCATTATTCTTTTCAGGGACACTTCCATTCTGCATCATAATATCTATTAATGAGGCTGTTGTGTAATTGTTTTCATTCCTTCCAATAGGATTTCCTCAAGATGAAACAAGATGGGTTGGCGGAGGACTAGTCTGTCGTATTGTACAATTGAATGCAGGAGAGAAGGATGTGGCAGGTGAGGCTCAAAATTCCCATCAAGAATTGAACGATTGATAGCCCGGGGTGGATGAACGCTCAGATTTAATGTGCATTTCTTTGATGTGCTCTTGGTAGTATTACAGAACAAAGAATATTTAAAACATGCCACAGCGATGAAAGACATGCTCTCTGATTTTCATACTCAAGTGCCTTGCATCATATTTTGAAGAACTGTTCTCTGAGGTATATTTTCATCTGCTGCATATGCTTTCATGTGAAAAAGAAACCCGGAAAGAGTCAAACTGAGCACTCTTTCCAAACATTGAGTTCTTCCTTCAGAAAGACAAAATTAAAGCACTAAATTAGAAATGTGTTTTTATTTTTAATCGTTAAAGAGGAAATGTTTGGTAGAACAATAAAGCTACGGAGAAAGTTTCAGGAATCTAAATGTTTTTGTTTTATTAAAAAACTGTTTTTAGTTGAAGCCAGGAATGAAGTGACCCAAGTGGCACATGGGGACATTAGACCTCTTACCAGTAGTGTCGCACTATAAACAGATCATCTCCTTCGCCAGGAGCTAAGGCCATCAGTCAGACTTAAATCAGCATCTTAAGATCAGCATGAGAGGCGTTGTATAGCTACAAAACAACTGTTCTGCCTATAATCAAGCCCTGATCTGAAAAAGAGTGGGTAACAAGGAGCGAGCCAGTGTTTGAAAGAACACGACTACTTTACATCCTAATTTTGACAAAGACACTTGTTTTTTTCTCAAAACATGGTGAGAAGAACCAACTGTAATAAACGTGGAGCCAACGTTTCCTAAAAAACGTTTTTTTCCTAAAAAAAAAAAAAAAACTATAATTAAGTTTTTCTAAAGCTAAGCTGTTTCTTTATGATAATATGCAATTCATGCCATCTTTACTCCATTAACTAATAGTGTTACAAGCTAAACAGACTGGTTTTGTTGAGATATGTGAACTGAGTGTGTTGCCAAATGCTCGTTTTCAGACAAAAAGCCTGTAACGCTTCCTCTTCCTCAACCACGCTCGTATTTCACATGTTTGCAAACATTTAACTCATTGTATATTTTATAAAATAAAGTACCACCTAAAGAATGCATCTGATTAATTCCTGTTCTTGTGTGTGAAAACCATCTGAAAAGAAACCATTATGTATGTAAGTAGAGAATCTTCACGGCAATTCCAAAACTAATATGATCTGCAATAAAATGATGTGTTTATAAAAAAGTCATTTTCAACATATTTCAATACCCACGTATTTTTCTTTCTAATTACTCTGCCTTTTTAAATTTCTTCTGCAATTTTGTCCTATTTCGATAGCATTTGATAAGGAAACCGTTATATACTTGGACATACACACCCATCACAAGGTAAGGTTCACGAGTCACTTAAGTTTTTAATAGCTTTAATAAGCTCCATTTACTGCACTTAACATCAGTCTCACTTTTTGCGATTTAATAAAAAACACATTTGTCTTTTTCCAGTTGTACACAGTGACTTCCAGTTAAAATGAACTCTACCCAGATAGTGTTTAGTTCCTTTCAAAATAGAGTTTTTAATCAGATTAATCAGGCTCATCACCATCAATGATAAAATGAACACTTCCATATCCTCATAACTGGAAACAAAAAACTAAGCACTTCTTGTCAATTTCTTAAATCACAGACAGAACAATAACTAGTTTGTAAATATTTCAATGTTCACAATTACATTACTGTTTATCATCATTGACAAAGAAAAAAAATCTATTCCATTCCCTATATATGTATGAAATATAGCTGTTGTCAATCATCGGGGGAAGTCTGAAGAGCGTAAAGGCATCGATTAATCAATTGCTAATAACGATTGGTTTCATCAATAACGCTTTTACCCACGCGCGCGTTGGAACTACAAACACAAATATCCTATGGCTACTAAATCACAAATGACCTATGACCGGTAGTAACGGCAGAAATCGTTAACCTTGATCGACATTTCGAGTTTAAAGCGGTTTCTTTATGTATAACGACCAGGCGCGCGCGCGCGTCCATCATGACGCATAATTCTGATTGATTGCGCGCACGGTTTTGAAACCACTATACATATTAAAATGACATACAAATCAGTGTTTATTGTGTTTTATAATACGGCACATATCAGCATATCTCGCATTTCTGCGAATTTTGCTTTAAATGTTCTTCTCTAACACAATACTACAGCCACATAAAGCAAGATACACATATAGTGGTTGATATAAATAAGAACGTCTTCATCGCGAGACATGCGCAACAGGAAGAGCCTAAACTTTCCCAAACAGACAACGATTCCCATCAAAGCAACAGACAGACCAAGAGAGCGCGCGCATGAATGGCAGCTGCAGTGCTATGTGATTCTCCAAACTACACAGATTCTACTCACATGCATATGTCATGGAGAAGCTGTTCCCCAACTTGACCATGTCCACCTGAGGAACGAGTTTAGGGATATCCTGGTGATGCGAGAGCGCAAAACGAAACACTTCATATTCGTGTGATTCCGTTGGGAATAATCCTCCTGTGAGGAAAGAGAACAGCACGAGCGCAGTCAATCCGCCAGTATAAAAAGTGAAAGCATCACAAGAGTTTTATTCACCAAATGCACAATTACGCACTCTTTACTCACCTATGTTGATATTACTTGGGAAACTGGAACTGAGGCACAATCCCAGAAAACTGGTGCAGAGCAGAGTGAGGCTTCGCTGCATATTTCCTTTTGCATTAGCGAAGAAAAAGAAAGCCAGATCCCAAGCATGGGTATGCGCGGGGTGTCGATGTCTCTTGTGGATGCTCTCACACTATCCTCACATCTGCGAGCGAGCAGAACGGATCGGCGACAGGTGCACCTCTCTACGCGCTTGCGTCCGACTCTTTTTTGCGCTCCTAGACGTTCCTCCAGCAAGAGTGACACTTCCTCTGGCTGCCGCGAGCGAGTGGAACGCGTGAGGGAGGGAGGAATGGAGAGAGAGAGAGAGAGAGAGAGAGAGAGAGAGAGAGAGAGAGAGAGAGCACAGTTCTACAGTTTGCAATAACCAAATGTTTCAGAAACAGTGTCAGTACTAATACCTTTAACCAAGCTTACAATAAATAAAACCCTAAGTTGACAATAAATTGGTAAATTAAATTTCACTCTTATATACATTTATAAATATATATAGCAACATTCTGTATAAATGCTACAGAAAAAGGCAGTTTTTCACAAAGATAACTATTATATTTAAAGGTTTATTTTTTAATTGCTGCTGTTTTTACATCACAAACCCTTAAAATAGAGATTTCGGAGCAATAAAAAATGTAAATCAACAATATTCATTCCAAAACACACCTTAAAGTTAGACAATTCTGAACTGAAGATGGTAATGAACAGTAAATATTATGATTTAAATCCTCAAATTGTACAGATGCTAATTTTTAGAGCAACAAAAAGAGTTACAAATATACAAAAATATATACATAGAAAAACAGTAAAGTTTACAGTACAATCCAATAACAGCGCTTCCTTTTTTTTGACAATAAAGTTTGTGTAGCATCGCTTGTGCTTCACTCCTCACATTTCTTCTGAAAGAACATTTAAAAATGTGTATGTTCAGCTTGTGTAACATTTGCCATCTCGTAAAAAATAAATATATAAACAAAACACATCCATCAATGCTACTTTTCGGTCAGATTTGAGCAACAGCATGACATGACAGCTTGCTTTCACCCAATTCCTTCAAATCTGAGTGTCACCGATGTCAAAAGTAAAAAAATAAAATAAATAAAAAAATAACAAACAAAGAAACTTAACATAACTTCCCGTGGATTGCCTGCAGAACTATGTTGATTTAAAACGTTTCTAATGTGTTTATTGTCAGTCAGTTAAAACATAAAAACCAGCTACAAATCTGACTTTATCCAGATATTTCCCATTCAAATTCTAATGAGGTTTCCAATCCTCATTTGCCTCCTCTCTTCGACAATCACTCTATTTGCTCTGCATGATTTTGCCACCTTTTGGCAGATAGTACAGATGTTTTTCTCTAAATTATCTGCTGTAACAGCTGGGAACATGGCAATAGTTAACCATTTTAATTGTGGTCATGGTGAAATGCATTGTGGTAACTGTGCAGAACTGACTGCCAGTTAATGGGAAAACACCTTAGAATCGAACTGCACTTGTTCCTTTATTATAGCATGCTTTTGATACAAACATGCAGAATTTATTTCAAATAAATCTTTGTCTATAACATACACAGGCTGACATTTTGATCCTGCATTGGCATCTCTTCCCACTGGGCTATGCCTGCTTCACCAAGAAAGAGCAAGGTTGAGTGGCAAAACAAGTCTAAACTCCAGCACAAAAGTTTTGGCAGACACTGAAAGGAATCTGAAAGCGCCCTTGAAGATGTTTTCTGAGTAATCTATAGCACTCATAGCTGCAGGGACACATTCACAGCCACTCAGGCTGATTTTCAACAACACTCAGTTATTTATGAACCAAATTTTAGTGTCACTGAGATCACCTGCTGGCAAACACTGCAAGAAGCAACATGGCGGATAATGGTTACACTGGCTTGGATTCTTTTACTTTTTTCAAAATTAAATAATTCAAACCAGATTATATACACAGTAAATTTAGCCACGTGAATCCAACACCGCTCAGATCATACAGGGTCCCAATCTATCGGGTATAAAAAGTTGAAGTGTTTTTCACTTGTTTAATGCAATGTCTTGATCAAAACATGCCAGTAGGTTCTACACTCTAGCATGAGCAGCAGGTTACATTTAGTTTTAGTAAAGTGTAATGAAACATAGCCTCAAATAGGTGTAGTAGGCAACTAATTTACGATTTGAATGGTTAAAATAGCTGATAATGCTTGAACAATATCATATTAATACACAAGCGTTTGACCAAATAACGAGGCTGATTGAAAACCATAATATTCATAATAATCACATTAATAGTTATAATTGCATGTCAATGTAAAGTGTATTGCTTTAACAGATCAGCAAATAATTCTTGTTCTGTAGTTTTAAATGTCATTTGTATTATTTTTTTCAGAGAAAAAGGTAAATGATCCCAGTTGAGATTTGCCCCTGAATACTCGAGCATCTGAATAGTATTCAAGCAAGAGTCTCAAGAGATACTAATGACCTCAGGTAGATGTGTTCCTCACCAGACACAACCCCAGAGGCTACAAACCTAGCGTCACTAACCACTGTTTCCACTTCATTTATAATCAGGTGTTTTGTTCAAGGTTCACTTAAACTTCATTCAAATTACTTTTGTGAAGTTTCCGGCTTGTTTATGAAAAATGAGGTTTATAAATCCTTCCTTTGTCATAATTAGGATTAAGGATAAGCTCATTTATCAGACTTGAGCTAGTTTTCTCCATTGATTAAAGAAAAATGGCTTTCTTCCTAATATCATCTCACGCAAACAGAATCCCAAATTAGCATATTTCTCCTAACAATAGAATTTAAGCCTTGTGCATTGTTCAAATGCACCTTTTCATGTCGTGGCTGTTAACTTTTCCATTTTTTTGCATAAAGCTCTTTATTAGCTCTAACTAAAGGATCCTTAAATAAAAAAAAAAAAAATATATATATATATATATATATATATATATATATATATATAATGGTGCCCTGGATTTTCTTTGTTTTATCTTTTATCTCAATCTTGGACTAATATTTTTACTAAAATATTAGCAACAAAATTGATGCTGATGTATTATTTTTGTTGTTGTGCAGAACCAGATTTATTGTTCGTGATTTATTGTTTTTCCCCATTGACTTCCAACATCCTTTTAGGTAATTACTAAAAAAAAAACTTAGTAGTTTTGATTAGAACTGAGTTAGATGAGTCAGATTTATGACAAGAAATGAGAAACACATATTGATCTGATTTTCAAAGCAGTTTAATTTAGTGGCTGTAAAACAGCCATGAGCAACACTAAAGGGTTGTACATTTGCCCAGAGTGCATTTTTGAGTTAAAAAATACATATATTTTATTTTAATAATTAATTTATTTCAGCTTTAATATTTTTGAAATTATATTACACAATAATTCCACAACAATACTGAAATTGTTAACAAAAAATACAATTCTAAGTTGTATATTTAGTCTCTTTTTCAATGCAAATAATGTCACAAATTGAGAATGAACAGTTTCTATGTTTTATAACAAAAATCAAAAGTGTTGAGACAAAATACAAATTCATGAACAATGTGTAAATTTCATAAAAAAACAAGCAAACCTTTTTTAAACCTTATAAACGGTTCCAAACATTTTTTTGTGCCATTGTGCTTTGTTTTGTGCCAGAACTTTGATAAACACAAGCTGTATCACAGGTCTTGTACTTCCAAGAGTAATGCCAGCACTGATGGCTTATTAGTCTCATAACTTTGGTCATTTTCAGATAAATTTGAAAATATAGAAGCTAAAAAACTACACCATTATATTTGAAATCTAAATGAAACAATATGTGTGTTGTCATTACTTAATTATAAACTACCGCTGTGATTGGCACACACAACGATGTGTGCAGAGACTTCTAGGGGTCAAAAATAAATAAAAATAAGATTTGTCTCCAAAAAAGCATTCAATTTGATGAAAAAGGCCAAATTTAGACTCAAAACATTGAAAATTTAGGCATCCCCAACTACACATAATCATCAAATTTTCTTCTTTCCTCGGTTGATCGGATGCAGTGATGAACAGTGGCCATATTTGACTTCGATGACATTTCGAGACAAAGCAATACTTTCAAAAAGACCAATTAGCCCCAGTGTATCTTAAATCAACCTTTTAAACGTGACGAGTGTGGAGGGGATTCTCTTCGCACCTGCACCTGAAAGACTTCTGTTAGACATCGAGTTTCACTCAGTTAGAAGCCTCTTCAATGAGTAACACACAATGCAGTGTCTATAAAAGAGGCAGTAAATACTGCATCCTGTTTTCTCCAGGGCCTATCTTTGTATTTGTAGAAAAGCATGAGCTGTAAAAATCTTTGAAGGGTTAAAATCAGCATATGCTTCCTCCATGTGCACGATGGTGATTCACAGAATGATTTTTCATTTACATAACTTTACATAGTGATGGCAAAATGCAAATATTTGCATCTGTTTAGAATAAGCATCTTGTCCATCCCTCTAATCACATAATACCTCCCAGAAGGCTGCTAAAGAGGAATTTATTTACAGCTCCGTTTTATTTGAAGTGGTTAAATGCTCCTTAACTCAGTATTCAAAACCATTCTATTACTATTTCAATACAATTTCTGAATGTAAAATACATAATTTCCAAGTTACACTACTGATAGGCCTTGTACGATTCTTTTTTTTTTCCTAAATTTGTGGGTGTCTAAACAGTGTTGTTGATTTGCAAGCAGAGCTGGATAGTATTTTACTTATACATTATCTACTTATACATTTTTTTTTTTTTACCATTTTTACTACTTTACAATTTATTCAAACAAATTGCCTTCATACATTTTTTTTGGCAATGCCAGATTCATTTTCTTGGTACAATGCAATCTTTTTTACCGATTTAACTCCAAAACCAACCTCAAACTGGCCAAAAACTACAATTCCGAGTAGTTAATTTTATATTTTTTTACAGCAAAAACTGAAAACAAACCGTTTTTATGGTTTTTTTTTTTTTTACAAAAATATCACAAATCCCCCCCCCCCCAATAAGCAAGGTCAAAACAAAGCAGTTGAACCTCTCGTAAATCTTATATACTGTTCCAAGCACTTTCTGTGGCATTATGCTTTTTTTGTGCAAAAATACAAGCCTTATCACAGGTCTTGTACTTCCATAGGTTATCCTTTCCTTTTCACCATTAGATGCCACTGATCTGTAAAATAAAACTAAAAGAAGATGTATTTCTCACAATGTGTCATAACTCTTGTAATGTTTAGAACAAACATATCAACCCTAGTAACATTTTTGAAACCTACACGTTATATTTGAAATCAAATAATAGGTGGGTCACATAAAAAGATTTAGGCATAACAGCTTATTTCTACATACACTTGAGAGTTTGCGGGATTGTAGTCAGATGTTATATAACAAACAGCTGCTAATGATCATCAATGTCACATATAAGTTGCAACCCAGTCATGAGGTGAAACACAAATAGCTATGTATGAGTTTTAAAACAAAGTAACAGTCAAACACTGCAACCAAGATGGGGTTTCTCCATTGACACTCTCCATTTTCTCTCTACTCTCCTCATCTTCTCTGTAGTGCCTCACCACTAGCCACCGCTGCCCGTATTCCCCTGTCTGCATGTACTTTAAAACCTAGTTTGTTCATTAGTCCTGTATGAGAGTATTGTTGCCTCTTATTGATCCCACACCACCGTTTTCCTAACTTCTCGCTTTCCTGTTTGCCCAGCACCCTCATCTTCTAACCCGTGTGAAAAACCCTTTTCTTCCAATTGGCTTTTAATAGATCAAGATCTGGTCCACAATCTCCTCTCTGCCCATGTATTTAATCTATTGATGTTCTTGCTTTTATTCGGTTATTTTGGTAACTATACATATACATTTGTCGTAAAACGCCTAATCCATGCAACGGCTCTCAGGAACAACAGTATAAGTTGATAAAAAAAATGGAAAACCAGAGAAAAATCAAGTAACATTTCTTCAATCCTTAAATCTACACATTGTTAATGTAATAAATGATAATAAAACAGAATAAAACACATGCAAAATACGTAATATGTACACAAATGTGAAACCTTAACTTGAGTGAAGCGATGTATCGGAGGAGGTGGACCTTGTGGCAGAAAACATAACAGCACTATGTATGAAAGTTAACTTTCTTGAGATATTTGACAAATTACTAACACCACAAACACAAGCGCAGACAGTACAGAGCATACTGGAGAGAGCGCTTCTGAGAACGCGTCACTGGGTTTCACTAAGTTGCGCTATAGGACAGCACTTTCCACGTTATAAATGTTATTTCTTTTAGGGACACCTTGACTTTTGTTATAGCACATTATTGGTAATCTATACATAATTTTTCACTTGATTAAAAACTGATTAAAGTGTTTTAAAGCGTATCAGCCCATTTTAGCACTGTCTGCAATGGGAGAATGGAGCCCCAGGACCCAGAAGTGCAGTGCGACGTAAGACTTAACAAGCGGATAACAGAGCATTCGTATCTCATGGTACCACTGTATTTTATCAGCTGTAATAAAGCACTTTTCTTTGATAATTGTTATCGAAAGCCAAGCCACACCCAGATCTCAACCTATTCTGTGCAATTGTACACAGCAGATGAGACCCCTAATGGCCTTATTTGTAACATAATTGGGATACCATTATTTGAGATTGATAATCTTCAAATCCTTTTATTACAAATGGTACGCCACTTATTTTATGCTTCTTATGTTTTATGTCTCTAAGAACAAATTCTGGTGTAAAAACAACAGACTATTTGATGGAAAGAAAAAAAACAAGGCCAAAAAATGTGTGCCTAGCATCGTTAAAGCGTTAAGTCCCTCATTTGTTTCTTGAGCACTCATTCCATGTTTCCTGTATAATTGTCTTTCCATCCCACTGAGTGCTGCTACTTGCAGGGCATTTAGAATGTTACAGAACCCCAGTAATACTGATTGATGAAGTCGATATACCTCACCAGGTTCCAGAACACCAAACAACCCTGCATAACATGGCAAATTTCAAGGAAAAAATGATTATACCTCGACTAAAGAAGAATTCCCCTGGGAAAAATACAAATATTGTGAATATTTATAAATGCTCCACATGGTCAATTACTTGCTGCACTCATGTTGGTGAAGAGTAGAACATACAGACAAGGTGAAGAGGCAGACACTCTCACTGATGCAGATGATAAAAGAAAAAGCCAGAGCATACTCAGAAGGAGGAGGGACACTGACATGAGGTTATTACTTCAGAGTCTTTGATGCACATTTAAAAAAAAGGTAGAAATGTGTCAAGCTCACTGGGTTCTTGAACACAAAACCATTAAAATGAGCAGGAAATACAGAAATGCATGGGATCTTCCTCAGAGACCTGCAGGTTAGAGACGCAGCATCGGGGTTATTTCAGTCCAAAAGCGACTGCAGACAAGCATTAAAAATCAATCAAAACAAATTAATGGCAGACAGAAATAGCAGCGTTTGGTTAAATGGAAATGGAATTTGTTGCTAAGCAGTCTCAGGGCTAATTAAGAGTCCCAATCACTACGACTGCCAATCACTCGCTCTCTTTCACTCACAGACACCACGCAAAGCTTGAAGGGGAGGATCTCATTTATGGGGCCAATATTTTATTGGAATTAAATACATTCTGCAACATATATAGAGAAAAATATTTATAATATATATTCAGAGAAAAAAATAACTCACATTTTTCCCTTGAGTAACCCACATTTTTCTAGTGCAACTGTTTCATTTATTGAATGTCACATGTTAGAATAAATCCACAGATTTACTGCTGGAACATTATCGAAACATTATTTGTTGCAACCCTTTCCTACATGTCTGAAAGTCTGTATGGAAAGGCCTCAGGGAAAAAAAAATCACAAACTCACCTTTTCCGTGTGAGTATTTTACTTTAAGGTTGGTAACTGTAAAATAAAAGTTATCGGTGTTATCATATATCTAATCCACAGACGGAACAATTCATTATCAAATTATTAATTTGTTGCAAGCTTCTACTATATATCATTTGTTACCGTATCTAAACCTTTCTTTTTTTTCAAACTGCAACTTAGCTGTCTGTGTTATGATATATATTTTGAAACCCACAGGTTGATGATTTATAGCATTCCTTTAGTATATGTCTGAAAGTTTGCATAGAAAGCCCTCAGGGAAAAAAAATCCTGGACTATTTTACTATTTTTCAGACCGCAACTAGAGGATCAACTGACATATTTAACCCACAAAAAACCTCCTGGAAGATTTAATTTCTGAAAATTATAATTTGATGAAGCCTTTTGCTACATGTTTAAAGTTTTTTTGAGAAAACTACAAAAAAAAAAAAATAAATAAATAAATAAATATCCATGAAACGGTCTGTGTTGCAGATGCTGGCAGGCCATCTGAAGTAAACAAAGCAGACTCTTTAGCACTGATGGATCTGCGTATCGTGCACACGCTCTGTTTCTTCAGCACCTTCACCACCACCTGAGCTGACGGCTGGCAGCGTTGAGCTGTTGAGCCTGAGTTTATTTATCCAGGGAAATCACTGGCTGAGAAATCAATTAGTGCCTGTCTTTGTAAGTATGGCATGGCTGCCACGGCCAAGCAGGATGCTTCCTGTTCATTAAACCACTTCATGTAATGATCTCAATCGTTCGCCTGTCTGATGCAATCGCTTCAGAGCTCCACAAAAATTAAGTGACAAGAGTAATGAATGACGGGAAGGGAAAAAAAACAAATAATCAATGGGATTAGTTTAATCTAAACCAAAAAGCAGGGGAGAAATGATTCGTTCGTTCGTCCATCATGGAATCAAAATCAGTTCTAATTAGGACTCTGTTTTTACATTTATGGCAACCACCTACATCTGCTCCCTCTTTCTCCAAGTGCCCCCTTCTGATGAGGATATTTTATAGTAACCAATGTTTTTAAACTGTGGAGCAAACCAAAGTTTCTGCAGTACTGGGAAGAACAACAAGCAAATTCCACTCAGGAAAGTCACCTCGAGAAGGTGAATTACCATTTTAGAGTGCGTCAATTAGTAAGACACTGTCGCACCCTCAAAGCTTTTTTAATACATATATCACAAAGAATTCTCCAGATTGTTGTTTTCAGTTCTTTTTGTTCATTCCTCTCTTCTCTGCCTCCTGCACTCACTCAGTGGTGAAATCGACTTATTTCACTCCTCTCCCAATCAGTGTCCGGTTCTCATCTTATCAACCACCAGATTAGAGAGGTCACATGCGTGAGATTTTTTATGACTCAATATGAGGCAAATGCTTGCATTCCTATAAAGTAGATTAGAATTTAGATAAGTTATTTAATTTTTAAACAACACTGTTTTGTGGGCGGGGTTATTAAATTTTATGGCGTGAACTTCCACATGGTTCAGTACTAGTGTGACTGTCCGATCTTCCTTAATTTCTCCTTCCTTCAGGGTCAAACAAACAGTTTCCCTTGCAGACTAACCCAAGAATCATTGTGTGCCTGGTTCTTCCTCTGCTTCCCATTTCATGCACTGTGTCTCTCAGTAACCTCTGCTCAGCTTTGGTCATATGCCGCTCTGGTAATCCCTCTCCACTTAACTGCATCTGTTTCTGACTGTGCTGATCTTCTGTATTTTCCCTTGTATAACACATTTAGGCCCTCAAAATACATAGTAAGCCATGTAACAATACTGCCCTGAGCAATTACAACAGTGTTGTATGCAATTGAACATATCTTCATGTCCCATAAAGCAGATTTGAAGGAGTTAGTAGGGTTTTAATAGAAAAGAAATTTGGCAAAAGCACACCGTGTAGACTAATAACACAAACAAAGTGATGAAGCATATGCACCAGAGGTAGATAAACGTGGAAGTGTGATAAAACATCCATAAACTTGTTATAATCGTACATATTGCTTTGCTGCTGCCCACTTTCCTTTGCTTCAAGTCAGGTCCAATACAATTTAATGTATAGTAACCATGTAGGTGTTTCCTACATTATATTGGTGCAATCTGGAACTGCTTCACTGAAGCTTCATTGAAGTGTTTGGCTTTCCCCAAGAGAGCCTCATTATATGTTCCAGTCCATACCACAGACAAGAAGAGACTGTCCCCAAACGTAAATAGACAGAGAACTTACTCAACAAACTAAGCTTGGATTCTTTTAGCGGATTCATTAATGGAACAAGATTTCTGGAAAACTACCATTTGCAGATTTTCTTGTAATACAGTAAAAACCAGAACGAGAACTTGCATGTGAGAAATCTCTGTTTTGTTTACAAATGGAGCATGCCCTATGTTTATTTCTGACCTTTGGGAGGGACATGCTGACATTTTCTCCCCCTTAAGGTTATGTATGTATGTAAAACAAGGCTCAACAGCATTTACATGAGGCGAAAGCTTATGGGTAGTCTAAAGGTCTCCTTCCATTACTCTGGGTCATTACCATAATGTGAATCATACACATCCAAAGGTATTTGTGCCAAATATGTGAGTGAACAAAAGAGAAATGTATTCAAATCAATATTTGGCGTGACCAAATACATTTAATCGAATACTTATTGAAAGTATTCTAGAAAAAAACTCAACTGGTGAGTCGTTCCAAACATCACTGTGAACGAACCACAGATCTTCTAGGGATGTAGCTTCCTCTCTTTCTTCATGTATTCCCAGAAACACACAATGGTGTTGAGATCAGAGCTCTGCGGGGGCCATGCAATCACTTCTAGAAGTTCTTTTTTAAAGCTGAAAATAGTTAATGTGGTTGAATTAATAATGTCTAGGTCACTTCCCTAACCCCCGTTCCCTGAAGAAGGGAATAGAGACGCATGTCGAATGACTGACTATGAAAACATTCGTCAGAGTGTCCAATCATCTTCAACTAGTTACAATGGGCCAATGAAGCACTTAATTGGGAAACTTTTTCTGCATGTTAGGAGCCAGAGTTGCTCTATACCAAATTTCTAAATCTATTTCTAAGTGCCAAACAAGGTTTTTACTGCACACAAGTTCATAGGTTTTCATGTAAACTTGACTCCCTTGGCCTTGTTCTCACACTGGAGGTATGTCCTTTGGGATGCAACTTCCATGAAGGCCACTTTTAGCAAAACTTCTCTTCTAAAAACTAAATGGATGTGCCCTAGTCCCACTGGTTTCTGACAATTCTGAGCTGATTTCATTTTTGGACATCTTCTGATTTTCATTTGCTCTACAAGTTTTCTTAGGATGACTTCTTTGTCTACAATCCTCAACTTCGCACTTTCTTTGAACTTCTTCGAGAATCGTCTTTCTTAAGCTCACTTGGTAGCAGCGTTTGGCTGTTCCTCCACCAGTATTTATCCTCCTATGCAGCTGTTTCAGTTATTGATGACCATTAGTATCTGTGTGGTATAAATGACCTTTTGCAAGTGTTCCAATAAGAATCAATGCTGACAAAAATTGATTTGAGTTTACTGTATTTATTTCTGACAGTACTGCAGATCTGCATTTGTCACATCCAGTGTGTTTTTTCTAAGTTTTGAGTTTGTCTAACTACATATTTAATGCCAATAAAACTCCCCAGTTTTGTAGTTTTTAGTAGTAGATTTTGTGGTAAACATTTAAAAAAATTCCCAATGACCTCAAAACAGGAGTTTCATACGAGAGTATTAAAAATACTCCTCAAAGAGCTGAAGAACAGCATTTTCCCTTACTCGGAGTTGTGACCCAGATAGTTGTCGTCAGCAGACCTCTTACTTGACTTAGCAATAGCCTTCCATGCTGTGTAAAATGCTGAGCTGTCAGGTGGAGCATAGTGTTGATGGAGAGGGACTCTCAGATTTGTCAAGATGTTTAGTATGAGCAAACATGGATGAGAGGAGGCAGACCACTCCAGCGCAGCGTCTGAAGAGAGAGCCATCATCGTCAAAGTACGAGTTCACATCAACGGCAATGGCATTACACATCAACAGTGACTGAGGAAATTTTGTCTTTAGTGCACAGAGTCCGGAAACCGTTTCAGAATGGTGGAAAAAATGCATTTTTCAGGTGAATAGCAAACAAAAGTTCAGCAAATTTTTGCATCAAAAAAGTTTAGGAAAAACTTTAGGAAAGTCGGAATCGAAGATCAGGAGATTTTGGGATTTCAGCACAAGTTTACTGTTCAAATCTTCAGTGAAAACTCTAAGCAGTTGTATTTTGTATCTTACCCCACGTAGCCGGAGAGTTTGAAAACAGGCATTTTTCAGCTTGACTACGCTGATACGCTTTTTTTAATATAATCCACATGTAACCGAGCACTGTTTTTATATAACCACGCATTTTTGAAAAGGCTGGCCAAGGTGACTCTTATTTTAAATGCTCCGCAGCTGGATTACAGGTGGACTGCGAAACCAAAATTTATTTTGGGTTCTGTTGTCGTTGTCACACACTTTGACGCATAACTGCGGCTGAAGGATTATTTTTGCTTTTTTCCGCTATTGTGGCATACAGTATGCACAGGATTTCATGCGCATGTTTCCTATTTGATCACCGAACAGAGATGCCTGTGTTTGTGCACATGCAGTGCTGAATATTTATTTTAAAAATGCCACAAATTCACTTCAACCTGTTGGTTTGATTGTCCATGTGGGGATGCGTTTTGTGTGTGTGTGCGTGTGTGTGCGTGTGTGTGCGTGCGTGTGCGTGTGTGTGTGTGTGTGTGTGTGGACAAGAGTTTTTTCGTACACAGTGTGAGAAACAAACCTGTTTTCAAAAACACCCCCATGTTCTCAAAAGCAAGGATCAAGTCAAAGAATGATCAGACAACAAAAGACTGTGTATCAAGTAACACCTACAGGACTCTGAAGTTCCACCAGCCCACAAAAAATGTGTAATCCTACCCCAGTCTATTTTATTTATACTTTATTCCCTGAAGTCTTTGAAAATTGGTTCAAACAGTCAGTTCCACAACAGCTTTTCTCCATATTAGCCTTTTACAAATCAATCTTCGATTTCCGACTTCCGAAGTGAAGGTTGCCCTGTGGCCGACTGGCAAACATGGTGAGCTGGACCCCAACATGGTGAAATTGACCCCAACTGGGAAAAAGGGGATAAAGAGTGGATGACCAGAGATCCATGAGCCGCTTATTTGGTCTTTGGTGACTATTCTCCAAATGAAAATGAATACTGCTGCTTAAAGTAGATAAATGTTACTAGTGTATCCTAACTTTACACTTATTGTTTAGATAAGGCTTATATTTTAGAAAATATGCATTAGAATCATCTTGAATAAATCACTTGCTTTGCATGAGTGAAAGCAGTTGGGTTTTTTAGGAGGTGGGGGTGCAGAGAATTACAAGTGATACATAAGCAGCCAAGATAGTGATCAAAGCTTGACACTTTTTACGTAGCAAGAGAAATCCCCTAAAGACTTGCTCTGAAAGCTCCATTTATCAGCACAGCTGCAGAGCCTGCGGGTTATTGATCCAGATTTACTTTGGCGAAAGGTCATGAAATGGCATTTGGGTCATACTCAACCCAAAATATTTCTGTTTGAGCATCTGGTTTTGCATCTGTGGACATAAGAATATGAGAATTCTCTGAACATCCCAGTTAATTACAATAAAAAGAATATACTAACCGCTTTGTTCACAGTGCTTAACAAGAAGATACATAAACAGAAACCCTTTTAAATTCAAGCCATCTAAAGACTGAGAAAAAAACTGAGTTCATAAGACAAACTGAACAGTAACAAGCTAACTCCCTCAATGCACAGCTCTTTCAGTTCACTTGTGGAACACCTAGGCCTTGGGCTGGCTCCAGTTCTTTGTTCCCTACCCAATTAAAGATGCTCCCAATGGTTTTTTTTTTACTCCCTAGTTGTCAGAGGTGAAAGAAAGGCCTCGGGTCTCTGATGGGCTCATAATGGCTAAGCTGAAACTCAATGTCTGGTGGCGAGACCCCAGGATGAAAAGCTAAAGGGCTTTCATTAACATAGAAAAGAATTATACAAATGGAATAAAAACCTGAGGCGGGAAACAGTCCATCTGATACAAAGATGAAATTGAGACTGTTGCTTGGCACGGCAAGATTGACAACATAAACAAGACACAAGGTAGTTATACTGCATCAACAAGGTCTCTTCCAGATGAAGTGAAGAAATGGTCAGTGTTGAGGAATGCAGAGAGAGTGCTCGGCTAAAAAAACTAAAATAAAGCTAAAGACTCTACAAAACAGAACATGCCCTGCAGTGCCATCTAGTGGTCAAAAGAAAATATAATTCATGGAAGTACAAGACCTGTGATATGTTTGTGTTTTTCAAAGTTCTGGCCCAAAAAAGCACAATGGCACAAAATAATTATAAAATCACATGCTAGTTAGCATAATGAACAATGGCGCCATATAGTCTATTGGAATTTGCCTGAGCCAAGGATTAAGCAAAAGTTATTAGCATTCGAACTAGTGGTGGCAGTATAGAGTTTGAATCAGAAGGTCCAGATTGAGTCAGATTACTCATAATGGTCATCTGTATCAATTGCCAAATTTCATAACTTTCCTGCGAGCGGGCCATAGGGCTTTCAATGGTGTGAACAGAATAAAAATAATAGTAAGAAGAAATGGAACAAACACAAAAAGATGCCTCCCAGTTCGCCCCTCGTCATTTAAATATGGATGTTGCAGATAATTCTTTCTAGCTGTCATTATCTCCAGTTCATTCCGTAATATCTCACTAAACAAGTCAAAAATGAGGGTAGCCTCAACATTTACATGGACCACGAATGCCCTTCTAATTGCTGCAAAATAGAATCCACGCTTTGATCAGGCGTGGGCTACAACTCTGAACAATGGCATGATCTGTTCGAGTGCCGCCTTCATGTACTTTCATTTGTGCTCTGTGTGAGATTGAGTAGGAGAGAGGATACAGCCAAAGGCAAAAGACAAGCAGAGGAAGATATTGATTGTTATATCTTCTTTTTACCCCAAGCATCCATTCTGCACAATATGCACTGATACAACACATTGAACAGGTTTCAGCTTTAAGGCTTCTCTGGCTGGAATGGTAAGATCATGTCATGGTGTCCCATCACACAAAAGACAGATGGCAACATTTATTTTTAATAAATTCTGAAAATAATTGTGTTTAAGCTCTTTGTAGGAATTTTTTTCACATGAAGTAAATACAGAGTGACCAAACAAAGTGACCTCCAGTGAACAGCCGAAGACCTTAGAGATTAGAACAGGAATAGCCTATACAAATAACCCATTACAAAAGACTCTGGAAGCAAGGTTTAAGGAGATTTGGCTTTGTTTAATTAAACATGTTGCATTGAGAACAAAAGAGGATAGGGGGAGGGGATGACCATGATAAAACCAACAGCGTCTCTCTCAGTATCTGCGTCTTTTTCAACACACAAAATCAAAATTACGATCATAGTACACATATTAAATTAATTGAATTGAAGTGACGGTACACTGCCTGGCAAAAAAAAAAAAAAAAAAAAAAAAACTACCTGCTTTTTCCTTTTTAGTGTCACAGAGTTCTGCTGGTGCACTTTGGGTGAAAGGCAGGGTAGTCCGTGGAAATGTCACTAGTCCAGTCCGACAAAGGGCAAAACACACAATCACAATCTAAGGGGATTTTTTATAATTCATGGTTTGTGGGGAAACCGAAAAACTTGGAGGAAACCCACACAAGCATTGTGAGAAGATGCACAGTCCTCCACCAGGTGGTCTCAAACCAGCAACCTTCTCACTGTGCTAGCCATTACGACACCTTCCAAACTCAATGCAACAATTTTATTGGCAAGAGAGAGAGAGAGAGAGAGAGAGAGAGAGAGAGAGACAGAGAGAGAGAGAGGCGATAAATCAGGACAACATGCAAATGTTGTTAGAAGCTTGATTTATCGAGATTTCTTAATGCTCCTTTTCATAAAGAAACTTCTCATCAGAGTTCTCGACCCTAGACATGATGTTTATTGTTTGAGGAAAAGGTTTTGTTTGAGGACAAGAGATGATGCTAATCGAAGATATGCTATAAAAAGTCATTTCAATGGGAACCAGACAGGCAGGATTACTGGAATATACAGGAAGCACAAGATTATTTATATCTCTATATTATTTTTCGGATTGAATAAAAACAGTAGAGATATTTGGCCTTCCATGAAAAAATGGTATACACTGACTTACAAAAGCAAATTTTATCGGTATCTATATCATAATCCAGATCATAACAGACAGTGAAGTACAGCCAGGGGAGGCAGTTGAGGACATGCAGAAAGAAAAAATATATATATATTTTCTGAGTAATACTGTACTTTACAGTTATTTAAAAAAAAAAAAAATTAATAAAAAAAAAAAAAACGCTGAATTTCATAATTACCATTCAGATACTAAGAAGAGATGCGTGGTGAGGCAGCAGCTTGGCCGGCCTCACCATGGTTTGTGCAAACAGTTATGACAGTTTTGTTATCTGTTGGTACTTCAATGTTCAAGCACTTGTAGTATATGGTCTTTTTATGAATCAGTGACCAAAGAGACCAATGTTAGCAAAATGTTACATTATCCTGTTAATATGGAAGCCTCGAGAGATGGGAAGTCGTTGTCACTGTTTGCTGCGATGAGCTCCACTGTCTTGGTCAGTAGTGGGTCAAAGAGGAAACCAGGAAGTCGACCAGCACGTTTAAACAGCTCGCTATTACCCCGGAAACGTATCACCTCATGAGTCGAAGTAACGCTCTAGCACGTCATATATTTAACATAACTGACTTAACATTATTTAGTCTCATCGTTGATATTAATATTATATGTAACGCTTACAATTGTCTATCACATTCCAAAGAACAAAACACGTCTTCATTGAACTGCCAAAGGTCAGAAAACAGAACACAAAATACCACAACCAGGAGCAGAGAAAACCAGCCTCACGCCACACAAGAGTCCAAAAAGTGATGGAGAAATCTGAAGAAAAGTACAAAAAGCCAACACTCACTCTCTAGAGCAGGGGTGCTCACACTTTTTCAGCTAGCGAGCTACTTTTTAAATGACCAAGTCAAAGTGATCTACCCGCTACAAAAATGTAAAACATCAATCAACAAACAGTTATTTTCAACTTTATTGAGAATTGACAAAACACACATAATGATTAATTATTTACATTTTTTGTAATAACCTGAGTTTAATTTGATGACTTCAACTGAATTGAATCATTAGAACAGTTTTGTGTGACCTGGATTTGGTGGTAATAGAGTGATTTTTATGGGAGCAATTGAGCTTTGATCCAAATAATCAAGAATAAAAATGATTCTGTAATAAATTTTCAGTCGTGCAGTACAATACGCAGGTGAGGAGTGGCGTGTTGCTTGATTTTGGTTGTAATAGAGCAATTTAAAATGAAGTTATGAAGCATATTCTGGGTAAAACATATTTTGGATCTGGTAATTTGCAGACGATCCCTAAGCAATTCCATGTCAGCGGGTTGCTCATTGTGTTTCTGCGAATGCCGAGGGAAACTTGTTTTGATAAAAAACGTTTTGTAGTTTGTCCGCTACATAACACAGATTAAAAATAGGTATTATTTGTTTACTAAGAACATTCTGGTCTTGAGCTATTGAGCAGAGAAAACCGAATCCGTGAATCTGCAGCTAACTTTACTGAACTGTGACGGGGTTCGATGATCGGCTGATATTGTTTCAATTTCACGCCGCGATCGACCAGTAACACCTCCGCGATTGACGTAATGAGCACCCCTGCTCTAGAGTCACTAGGAACATACAACAGTATGGCCTCGCTAAGGGAGAGGAGAAGCTTAGAACCCTTGTAAACTGAGGAGAATGAGTGATTAAGACAAAGAAAGAAGAAACGCTGAAGCAGATAGAAAGTGTTTCTGTATTTCAAACTGTAACTGGACAAATTTCTTGGACAGAGCAATCATAACACGCAGTGGGTGAGGCATGCAGCTCTCCGGCCTCAAGCTAGGGGGCGCTGGTTATCCCAGAGATTACGACACTGAAGCAAAATAATTATAGAATTAGTCAAGTTCAGTTATTCTTTCATATTGTTAAGCCTCATTCTCATACTGGACACAGTAAAATTAACCTTTGGTCCCTCTCTATATATATATAACTTTAAGTCTCAAATTATCCAAATTTAGCTTAAAATCGAAGTAGGAGATAATTATTAAAGGAAAAGGCCAGAGTTAGAGACTTTAAAAAAGGAAGATAGAAAAGGAACACTTCTACAAACAAAAAGTTATCGATTCGTCAGAAGGAGTGGCACATTGACTTTTTATAAGTAAAAGAAAGTCAATAATACTGTTTTTGTACTTTTTTATATGTTACATTCTGTATATGCAAAATGTTGAAATTAAATGTTAACTGTGGCTAAAAAAATATAATAAGTAGGCTTCCTGTTTTGTATTACTTGCTATGTTTGTAAATCTGATTGAAGGCATCAGTGCTCACGCCACTGGTACAAAATACAGTTTTCTAATATAAAGCGTTTTACAGATTGTATCTCAGCTTTTAAGTTTAAGTAAGTGGAGTAAAAATATATGCAACATATAAAGGCAGATATACGGGTGTTTGCTATGGGCTTTTTTTTATATTTGTTTTCAGTCACAAGGTTTGAAAAAAAGCTGTATCTTGTACTTTTTAAAAAATTTAGTTCACACAACAACTTCAGAATGAAACTTTTCCAAAACCCCGTATGAAAACTAGAAAGGGAACGGCTGCGAGCAGGAACGTCAAACTGACTTGTTCACAAGTGCGATTCATTTGCAAATTGATGAAAGGTGCGAAACACGAGTGTCCATGCATCAAACCCTTGAGATCCTCCCTAAAGCATTCCGGTTTGGCCCTTAATGCAGCCTGAAGTTATTATGCAAATAGGTGCTAATGTGCCACGCATCAGAGATGAGCAGCGCTCTTTGCCAGCCTCCCGCTGATGCCACAGATTCGATGAGAAAACTGCAGAGCAAAATCAAACGCAACACAATGAACAACTTGCCGATTTCAGAGCCAGCCATAAAGAAACAACAACTCTGATGGAATTTCAAGAGCCATTCTAAACTGATGGTGCTTTGCTTCTTTTTTTCTGTGCATCACATTTAATTGCTTTTATTGCTGTTTCTATGGAAACGGTAGAAGACTTTGAAGCCATTACAGATTTCCCCGCAGCTCTCCAGGGAGAGAAATGATGTCAAGGCTCTGAGGTTAATAAACTATAAATGCTGAATGTGTATAAACATGCAGACCTTTGGATTCTGAGCCTCGGAGAAGCACTGGAGAAACACAGATAGGAGTGAATGGACTTAATGCGCTTGATAACAGGTGGATTCTACAAACATGGGATGCATAACCTGATGCAAATGTTCCAACAAACAGATTCATGAGCATATGGTCAGTAGATAAACATAAGAAGTAAACGATGATGCATTGATCATTTAAATAAATTATCAGATAAAGTCAAAAACTTTATCTAATCGTTAACAATTTTACTTTCATTCATAACTGAAGTTAACCATTTTGAATTTAACATTTACATTCTTAAAAAATAACTCTCATGCAACATATTGTATAAATTAAATACGTTTTTTAAAGATCTAATTTCACAATAATAAATAATGGCGACCTCACTCCATCTGATAAGTCCAGAACTCACTTAGCTGTGTTACGTTAATTAAACCGTACAAACTAGTATTTAGACGTCGTTTGAGGGCATTATTACTCCTACAAAACACACCAAACGGTACTCTCTGACAATCCACACAAACATCTGAACAACCAGAAAGCACAAGTCTCTCTTTATTTCCTTAATTCCATCAATATTTCGTATAATCCACAACAGCACAAATGGAGTTCAAGCAGATGGGTTAGTTCTCAGGCGTCTGATAGCTGCTCGCTGGCACACCAGGAGAACAATCCACACTTATTGCTTCCACTCTCTCACCACAAGCTTTTTATTGTTATTGCCTAGAATCCTGGCATAGTCTGATTTACCCCTCAGTCATTTCAAAGACTGCTGCAGAAAAAGAGAATAAAAGTGAAAGATGGCAAGTGTGAAAGAAGTATTGGTGCGGACGTTAAGGGAAGAATAGGACGAGAAAGTATAGCACCCACAGAGGAAGGTGGCACAGACAATCTCACATTCCCATGATAAAAACTGGAGAGAAGTGATCGTTCCTTCAATTACCCCCTTAAGCCCAGAGCAATTCCATCTCCATCGTTTTCTTAGCTTGGCTGCTTTAATAGGAGCATCTGAAAGAACAATACCATGGTAATGAGTTCCAGACCTTCATGTATTAAGAACCACCATATCAAGGCACCCCTTATGAAAAAGACGATTCTCTAGTTAATTACCCAACCTTGTGTTGTTTCACACTCATAAACCCTTTGGTCATCTTTGAAACACAATCAGGTTCTAATTTGAGAGATTCCAATTCTTCCATCGACACCCAGAGAACTTTAATTTCCCCAAAAGGTTAACAGAACATCACTTTCTCTGTCCATGCGACGGAGCAAGGTATTGCTGTGCCGGAGATAAGTTGATTGGACGTCCCGCCCTGTCAATTATCCAATTTTTGCACATCTTTATTATATCCAACCCAACTCAGTCCGCAGCTGTATCTCGCACCCAATATTTTACCCCTTCACCACTCTAAGGGGGCTAAATGCTGTCGTGGTCAAATTTCCTCCGGCCCTCTGCTTCTGCCATAAAATCAGTAACGTCTGGCCCGAACGTAATTATGTGAGAGGACATTCTCGTGGGCTCTCACCTTGCACATCAATACCACTGCCTTTGAACCAGACCTGGCCTTTGTGCTGCGGTCCAGATCTCAGTATCACCCATCACATTAATTCAGGCAAGTCACTTACAATAAGTCTCTGATTTTTTTTTTTTAGATCAAAATCGGTCAAAAAGTTCAATAAACATTTATATTTACTGATATGCCATATGTCTATTGCTTGCTCATTTCTCTGTTAGTTTATTCAAAAGTTCGGTGAACAGCCAATGGTGATATGTTTCATGTTTGGACTCAAGAGTACATTTACTTCTGTTTAAGAAAAAAAAAAGTTGAACCAAATACAATATGCATGTTCAAATGAACCAAAAGACATGCTTAAGATTGTTAAAATTCAAATGCTAAAAATTTGTTTTGATATATTGTTCTATTTAAAAAAGATAATTATTAAAAAACGTCAGCCAAGGTAGGCCCCCAACATTTTACCCCATCAAATCTGGTCCCCTTTGCAAAAAGTTTTGACACTCCTGGTCTAAAGGATTGCATCTGAGCTCAACAGATTGCCTGCACGTTTGTGCCCCGCCATTCACAAAATCAGAAACATAACTTACTGTTGAACATGATGTCAAAGTACTCTGACCTTGTAGAGATAGTAACAAAAGACCTATTTATGCACTGCAGGAACATTGTATTTTTGACGACTTGAGGTACACCGTTCCACAAACTCCCAAAATGCAAAGAAATGAGAAGCAAATGGATTGCTGCAATTTGAAGACCTGGAATTGTAGACACCATTGCGTCTCGGTCAGTCTGTGTGAAATGACATGGGGGGAAGTGAATGGCCACAGCAAATAAAATGAATAATAGTATTAATATTAATAGTAGTAGTAGTAGTTGTGGTAGTAGTAGTTGTTGTTGTTGTTGCTGCTGCTGCTGCTGCTGTTGCTGTTGTTATTATCATTATTAAGTAGACTTTTAACTAAATCACTAAACTCGTTAATCTCAAATGTAATGTTTGGCATCTTTACTTTATGTGCATTTTACCTAAAAAATAAAATCTTTACTATTATTTTAAGCCAACCATTATTTTAACGTGTCAAACAGTGTTTTGCTCAGAGAAGAATTCAACATTTATTGCACCACTAGCCATTTCCGTGCTGGCTTTTTTTGAAGATCCTATAGGATTTAAAAGAAATAGAAGAAGAGCAGGCAGAAGAAGACGATGACAGTGAAGAATTCAAAGAACACATTGAAAAAAATCATAGATGTTGATCACTTTATACTGCTGGTGGCTGATCACAAGGAGCTGTTTGACTAACGGAATAAAGATTACAAACATGCGGAGCTCATCTGTTGTACCACAGACGCCATCTTCAGGCAGGGAGCGTCATTACATAAATATTGATATGGAAGAGCACGCTGGTGAGAAGCCAACCAAAAATACATTGTTGCTATGTCTTTTCGGACTGATACCACTAAATTAATTCCGGGAAATCACAGAGAATGCTGGGGAATTTCCCATTGACTTCACATGGGGTTAATTTTGTAAAACTAACATAGTAAAACCTCATAGAAACCTCAAACTGAACACAATTGTAGAGGTCATCAGTGCATACCACCCCCAGGCTCTTAAAGAGGATAAATATTCGCCATTGACTTTTTACAAATAATTGGGAAAAAGCAACAAAGATGAAACTTTCAAGATAAAACATCACAGAGAAATCGAAGTTTGTTTATCACAGAAACAACCTTTAAATAATTATGACTTCACCGGATTCTTTCTAGCAACCAAACTGTTACCCTAGCAACCACATTTTCTGAACTCTACCTTAGCCTTTGTAAATGACCGTTTACCACAGGAAAAGTTTTGCTTCTACATATCTCAGCTTATGAAAATCCTAGAGAAACGGGGGTTGGTTTATGTTGCTCAAAGTGACCATTTAAAACAAATTTAAATGTCACTTTTAAAAGCCAACCACAACAATTGTGTGCAAACTTTACCCATCTAGTTGTATTTGCTACCACTTTCCATTGACCTCATATGACAATGCAAAAATAACTTGATAAAACATAATATATACAACTTTTGGGCTGGACAATACTGTTGTACACCGTAGACTGTATTATGAAACAAATACAGTGTTGCTTTCTACACTTTCTTGGCAGCTTAAATAAAAGTGACAAAACAATAGATGAAAGGGACGTATCTCACTCTACTGAAAGCAAGACGACACAAGGAAGCAACAACTTAAGAACGAAATTCACACAGCAAAAGGTAACAAGCATTTTGTGTTTTCCCAACTGAATGTAGAATAGATTAACCTGCAGAATGATGCATTCGTAATCTGCTTGCAGCCCCTAAAGATTTCTTCTGATGCATTATGCATGACACACAAAATCATTTGAGATATGACAGTGAGTAATGTGCTGGAGACCATCCGAAGGAACAAGAAGGCCATGTTTAAGATATGATTTTTAATACCATTTCTTCCCAGGTGATTTTTCTAATGGCCTTGTGTTATGATGATCAGCCAGAACTCGACTTTAGAAAAATATGAGACAAATGCTGATACGCTGCCAAAGCCATCTGCTCCAAACACTCTGAGCTGAAGTCAGAAGAATTCTACAAATGATGCAGAACCAATTCATTTCCTGACATAGAGAAAAGGAATCAATCGTTTGCATCGCTCTTTATGGCGGACCCCTACACTTTTTCACGTAACGACAAACTAGATTGCTGTATTTGTGTGTTCCCTTGGAACAAAGTAAATGAGTATTCCAGTACTTCTTAATTTGAATGTCGGCATGGAAACGCTTGAGTTAAAATTCAAGCATATTCTGCTGTCTTTTGTCATAAATCGACTATTTCCTTAAAAAGAAAAAGTAGATACATTTTGGAATGGGTGGCTTGGAGGTGCAGTGGCTAGCACTGTGGCCTTTCCATAAGAATTTTGTTGGTTTGAGGCCAGCCACTGACCTTTCTGAAAGGAAAGGGGTGCTCTGGTTTGCCTCACAACACCAAAGCTTTGTGTCAGGTTAATTGAATTCTGTAAAGGAGTGAATGTATGGGTTGCCCTGTGATGGACTCTTAACCTGTTCAGGGTACTTTCCGCCTAAAGTGCACTGGAAGTTGGGAACAAAAAAAGTAAAGAAGAAATGAATGAAGATTTGGGTTGTAGAGCCTGATGTCTATATACCCTCCATACAGCAGCTTTGAATAATCACTGTTACCAGCTTAGAGACTATCCCTAGCTTTACCAACATTATAGACCACCTAGTGACTCTAGCAACTTTTCCAGGTGCTCCTGGCATCTTTTGGTGACTTTGAGTGGATGAAAATGCTTTGAGATCATTTGAGATCATTGGAGTGTTGTAGCTCCCAAAAGCATCCACTTCTTGTTTGTTATCTCTTTGTGTTGAGTATGCAACACAGGTTGGAAGAGTAAATGACCTGAAACCTTTCCAACCATCCAATCCCATTCCGAGCATTACACTCCTTGTAGCATACCCTCTGGCACTGCTTTCTACATGCCATTCCATTGTTTCAGAGTATCTGCATTGAATATCTGTACCCAAATTCCATCCGTTTGGAGTATTTCACACTCGCAATATGTCTGGCAACCATCGGTTTGATGTCATCTTGAGTCAATTGAGTCAGTAAAGAAAGAAATATGTCCATGGTCACGTGTTTGGATGAGTTATGTCGCCAAACACTACTTGTCCATTCTGAACTAGTGGATTATCATCGAAAATCTGCTTCATTTTCACATGAAAATCCATTACTATTTCATTTTACGTCAATTTTAGACGTTGCAAAAAAAAATCTTAATTTGAAGCTACCCTTTATGTTATTTATTTTATCCCATTCCCATTATTAATTGATTAAATCAAATTAAAAAGCAATACTTCTTTGGCATTGCCACGAAATTCCCACAGCTTGTTACTGATCTCCCTCTTTGGAACTCACCTGAATCACAATGAGGAATCCAACATACAATCCCAATACATTTCCAATCCAAGTACCAGAACCACAGCACTTGTAAGATCTACAGTTCACACCTCCTGACTCACACCCCAGTGCTGCGTCCCCTCTGAATAGTCACCTCTACACTCACCTGCTGATGAACTCTCCTCTCCAACTCCTCCAACTTTCGCTGTGCTGCAGTCATGCCACCCTTGACGACTTCCTGGTTGAGAACTGTTGACTTGCGAGTGCCCCTTTTGGCATTGGAAAAAAAAACAGTGGGGGGTGGGGGGATATTACATGAGCATCACATGGGCTTTATTTAAATTAGGCGATGATGTTGTCCAGTTTTAGTACTTTTTGGGCCAGCCAATGGTGATTTTGGTATTGAGGAGTTGGCAACACATAATCCATGATGTCTACAATGAATCTAATGCATAGAGAGCACATTACAATACAATTTTGGAAGTTTAAAACAAACATGCCTCAATAAAAAATGTACTGTATCCATTAAAAGTTATGGTGAGCCTGTATTTTACATATAAACACATATTTTCCTGTGTTTTGTGTGTGAGAGATATATTTTAACACTGTGCTCCTGAAAATTCATGCATGGTCAGTTCCAGCTGTTTGCACAGATAATGGGCATTTGACCCCTGGAATAAACGAACACACCTGAGCTTAGTGCTACTGAGAACTGTCAACATGTTCTTGTATACAGCATGCAGAAACAAAAGTGTGAAGCGTCTCACACCTCTGCCGTGCAAAAGTCATTCTAACCATTTTCCCAATTCAAGCACCACTGAGAGGTGAGCCATTTAAAATTCTGGAATTTATCACTTATCATCATGCTTCAGAATGCACTCAGCCACCTCTCGCCACTTCTGCTTTTCAAAAGAATATTTTTTATTCAAAGTAGTCGTGAGTACTGTGCGCAGCCATACATTTTGTAACTGGGTACAATTCTGCTGTGGACTCTGTACAATTACCACCATTATCTGATCGTGTCAAACACAATTGTGTGTCTGATTGCAGAGGAAAGTTTATGAGAGAGGAAAAGAGTGAAATTAAATCTGGGTTGGAAGCCATGTTACTAGCATATGAGCACTACAGGTCTTTAATGTGTAGATGCATACTGAGAGACACCCCCCTCCTCTGCAAGTTCTGCATTTATATCAGCACTCAGTCAGTGGGTGAGTTGCAGACTCTGATAAGAGCCTGGTTAGATTTCCCATAGAGCGGCTGTAGTTTGGCCGCCAGCATCTCTGTGGCTTATCAAGGTCAGAAAAGCACAAGGCAACACTTACAAGATTTCATCAGCGTTTATCACAAACATGGCAGCTGAAACAGCATGTATGGCGACTCCATGCACTCACTGCCGCTGCTTAACTTCTTTCATTTGCTTCTAAAGGAATCAGTGAATCACTGCAGTCCAATCAGAAGCTTCTCAGTGAAGGAAATCCCCCTGTTCCAATCTTTGTTCATTACGAAGTGGAATGTCCTGAGAGCAAGATTACATCAGAAGGATCAATGGAGATCTGGATTCAGAACGAAGTCAAAACTGGAAAAGTTGAATATTCTGTGGAAATTCCACAGGACAATTCCAAACACAGCTCAGTTATCGGCAGGGCCTCCATGAGCTAGAATGCACCTGACGAGGAATGTAGGATCATTTTCCTGACAGATTTCCTCCCAGAACTTGATAAGAGCATTGCCCAACTTCCGGAGAGTCTGTGGGACTACATGGGCTACCATTTGGACTGGTAAGATGCACCGGATTATACAAGAGTGTCTGGCTTCAGACACTCATTGCCACACTCAGACTGGCACGCTCCTATCTTTGGACCACTCCGACTGGCCCTCTTTTGGATAGCACATGGCACGTGACTTCCTGAAGCATAGTGTGGACACCAAACTTTAAAAGTGTACTGTCAATGTACAGATTTAAATAAATATTCAAAATATTGTATATATGCATAAATTATAAATGTATGCAAGCTCCATTTGAACTGAAATTATTGTTTATATCGCCATCTATGACTTTGTATGTTCTCAAGTTGCCATGGTCGTGGCTCTCTCTCATTGGCTGCAGGCAATCACAGACATTATTTCATGCAGAACACTTACCAACAGCTACAGAATATCTCATGTCCAGCCTGCGACTGCCCTGCGCCTCTCAGGAAGTGAGTCTTTGGTTCTTTACACTGTGCTAGTGTCAGACGACCACAAAAGCTCTGATCTGTCTGATTCTGGCCAGTCGCATTGATTGTCTACGACTCGGGGCTAATATCGTGCAGCCGGCTTGAGGACAGGAAGATGGTTCTCTTGTGTTCTATTTACACAAATTTATTCACAGGCAGCATTGCTTCTTAACCTAAATATTTGGACAAGTATATTTACACAAAGGCGACATGGTTGGCACAGTAAGTAGCACTGTGGCCTTTCAGTTCGAAGCTTGGCTGTTTGAGGCTCGCCGGTGACCTTTCTGGGAGGAGTTCTCTCCAGGCTTGCTTGGGTTTTCTTCCGGTTTTCCTGCTGGGATCTCTGAGACTTTGAAATTAGACTTTATTATTTTCAAATTCTCAAAAGACAAGGTGCATTTTCAGAAATACCAGCGTTAGCAGCGAAAAGACAAATGGGTGACTCTAGGGTTAGGATAATATCCACATCTAATGAAAACTCTTTCCTAGTTTCTTTTGGGGGGATTTCATAAAGTTTTCAATATTTTGAGAAAAAAAAATGATTAGGAAAAATAGTATTATTGATGTTTATTTTTTTTTATAGAGGTACAGATAACAATCTGAACACACACACAAAAAATCCAATGTGACTGCAGGAAAACCATTTACACACTTCTCTATACTGTGTGTATAAAGCCAATTTCCCCATAGAATCCAATGGGGGAAGCCGTATATGACTCAATAAGTCATGCTCTGGTAAAAACTGTTGTCCTGGGTGGCTACTTTACAATAAGCTGCTGTATTGCCAAGTGTGAATGGCTGTCAGCACAGCACTTTGTAAATCAAACTGGCGGCTGATGACGAGGCTTTAAAAGCTTCAATAAATCAGGCCGGTGTGTGACGGCTCGTCTGGCCCTGTGCTGCCACAGGAGGGAGAGGTAATGGATGCGTCTCCCCTGGAAGACCCAAACCTCACTGTCTGCATTACTTGGTGATCAGAAATGCACAAGAATCTCGACCATTACGTCTTTGTCTGACCAGCTGTAAAGAAAGCCATATTTGAATCCGTTGGTTTCTGTAAATCACTTCATCTTTGATGCCAGTTAGAGTAATTACAATGTTGGCAGAGTTTGTGTGGCAGCTTTTGCAGTGTTATGATTAAGCAAATGTTTAGACCGTTGACCCAGCACAGTAATGCGATAATGAGCAGAGGCTTGTGATGATTTGGGATGTTTCTTTTAATTAGACTCTAAATTGCTTTTTACAATACTGTTCTGGTTATCCCGCTGTCCCCCGAGCAGCTAAACACTCGCTGTGATGCTGAGGTGATAAAGATGTTCTTTGCAGATGTGTTGTGATCCTATAAAATCATCATAGCATGATTATTGGAGCACAAAGTAAAGCAGGCTTTGTATTAAACATGCTAGAATGGGTGGCAGAGTGTTATGAAATGTAAGAGCATACACTTTTACTGAGGCTGTACCTTTGCGAATGGCATGATTCCTTTGTGACACTTTAAGGGCGATTAAAAAAGTACAAAAGTCATTATCTCCTCTAGTTCCTGAATGTCAAAAGCAGAATAGATGCTGGTAGAAAAGTCAGAGAAAAGCTTAAAACACTGGTGTGTTCTTCTTTGTATTATCTGAAAACCGCAAGAATGGCTTTTAAAATTGAAACTTTAACCATTTGAAATTAATTTAACTATCATTTTGTTATAGTTCATAGATTCCAAACCAGAATTTGCTTACTTTGCAAAAAAAAAGTACATTATCTGAGGTTAATGGTGGACTTTTTCCAATTTTACGCTTCTTTTTTATTCATAAATCACTTTACTTTTGCATCTCCACACAAACAGACTGGTATAAAACAAACGTAAGGATGTAGGCACTTGACAAAAAAAACGAAAATTGTTTATGCTCCTCAACATTGCATTGAACAGCACATCTTGAAAGTCCAGTCTGCTTTGAAATCTGAGTGCGACCTTGATGCAAAATAACTGCCTTATGTAATTTCAAGCCTCTTACACAACTGTTTCTGTCCCAGTTCATGACTGTATTTCAATCTATGTGGGGAATTGATGATCATTAGCACTTGTTTGCCATAATCATTTGCTCTTCTGACAATAATCCTACAAAACCTATGTTCTAGTGTACCTGTAATAAAGGATGCTGGTTTGAAAGCAAAAGGTTGTAACTAGGGGTGTACATACATTCAATACATACACGGTATGTACTGAACCGTTTCGGTACGGCCTGTTCGTTCGGTACACTTGCGTACCGTTTCGGTATTCGGTATTTTTATAATAATTTAAATGTATTATTAGCGCGATATTAAGCGCAGCGGAACAATGTTCCAAGGCGAGTTTCCGCACGGACGCTATTGAGTGACGAGCACGAGCGCGAGTAGGAAAATGGAATCATATCAAAAGCGAAAGAGAAGCCAGAGCTTGAAGACCCTCCCACCTCACTACGGTCTCGTGTTTGGGAACACTTTGGCTTCTCTGTTAAAATACATAACAGGGATAGACGAGTGGATAAATTTAAAGTTGTATGCCGACATTGTTCCACGGAGATCAGGCAGGCAACACATCTAACATTTTCTACTGCTGGAGATATTATAACCAGATCTATGCTCTCTTCAGAAAATGTGGATAGGTTAATCTATCCTAACTATCCTAACTAGTTGCAGTATTTCATTTTTTATTTAAAAAAATGTGTTTTTCTTAATAAAGAGTGCAATTTATTTAAAATATCACCCAAATGTGTCACTTTTATTTATTTTATGCAAGAATTCTACTGTGTATTGGCAGCTTTTCAAAATAAAGAATATGTAAGTTCTTATTGTTTTGTACCGAACCGAATGAACCGAACTGAACTCTCCAAGACACTGTACCGAACCGAATACGATTTTAGCGTACCGTTACACCCCTAGTTGTAACACTTGAAACACTGAAATTTTTTGTGTTTAGTGCATTTTGAAAAACTTTTGTATGAGCAAAAACACACTAAAATGTATCTCTTGTTAAAAAAAAATATGTAAGCAGCATTGAAGCAGTGAGAAAATTTTCACCTTTCCGAAATGGGTTATAGAGCTATGACACGGCTAGTAAGCATAACATTTGAAACCGAAACATTATAACTTTATATTTATTAGAAAAGCCTGTAAACAACCAGCTACAGTTTCATCCCTCCAGTTCAGAATTTGCAGAATCAGATTTTTCAGAAAATATGAATAATAACCCAAAAACTATTTTTCCACTCATAGATGTCAATTGGTTGAAACCCTTTATTGTCCAACAACTGCGTTTACCATTTTTAAATCATATTAACGGAGTTAGGGTTAGGGTTATGGTTAGGGTTTAGGGTTAGGGTTAGGGTTTAGGGTTAGGGTTAGGGCTAGGGTTAGGGTTAGGGTTAGGGCTAGGGCTAGGGTTAGGGTTAGGGTTAGGGCTAGGGTTAGGGTTAGGGTTAGGGCTAGGGTTAGGGTTAGGGTTAGGGTTAGGAGTTTCTGGGTGCCTGATAGACGCTCGCATCTTTCATCCAGTGATGCGCTGAGATTTCTGAATTCTGAGCGATGGGGAGAATGTGAAAGGATCTACGGGAAAAGATAGTTAAACTGTACAAATAGGAAAGGGATGTAAAAAGATATTCAAGGAGCTGGGAAAGAATGAGAAGTGTTCAAACTCAAACAACTTGTAGTGGCACGTTGCCCAAAAACCCTCCGCTGCACATAACAGTGTATGTGACAATGGAAAGCTATTCTCAAAGGAAGGTCGGGAGGATTGCAAGAGGAACCAAGGAACTTTGAATGATCCCCAAAGCCAATAAGGACTTTCCCACCTACAGACCTACCATCTCCCAAACCTCCCAAATATCTCACAACCTTTAAAACAATACCACATTAACTTTTATTGGATGTTTCCCAGAGGAACTGTATCCCACAGCCCCGACCTGTGCAAGAGTATAAAGATGCAGGAAAATCTGCCAATAAACTGTAACATGATTGAAGCCTGAACTCTGTGTCTGTGCTTTCATTCTTTGCTACCCTGAGATCTCAGAAGGTTGATATTCCACAACTAACTTCAACTGGAAAACGGGGCTCTCTGAAAAAATGTGGGGGTTTTAAGGAGCGCAGTAAAGAGATACTTGAAGAAAAATGTCAAAACTACACAAATGCCACCAAAGAGCCGCTTACAATACACCAAACAGCTCAGAGACTTCTCAGACAATAGTGATGAGACCAAGAATTTACTTTTTTGCCACAACCATAAACACTAAATTTGGAGAGGAGCCAACATGAACAGAAAAGGACTCCCACTGTGAAACACAGAGGTGGGTCACTGATGTTTTGGGGATGTGTGAGAGATAGGAACACCATCTCCATCAGTTTCCTGACCTCAAAATCATTGAACCAGTCAAACATCCAGTTCATGCAACACAGACTGTAAATTTACAAGATGCGTTTTGCCGAGATGAATGGGCTGGTTTACCACCAGAGAAGATAAAGAACCTCATCGGCAACTACCTCAAGAGACTTCAGGCTGCAGATGTGTGTAGTGCGCATACTGCTTTGTGCTCAACTTGCATCCTTACTTTTGTGGGAAAATTTAAAAACCCATTTCCAAAAATCTAATAAAATTCTTTTTTTTCTCTTTCGGAATTTCCTTTACCTGTGCTTGATTAGGAGACAGAAGGGCAGTAAAAACCGGACAAATCTTCCACATTTTATACTTTCATAGATCACTTAAACCCACGCTGGGCAAATAATTATCAATTACTCCAGCACTTTTATTCTCGGGTGCTCTATGGAGTGTAAACGAGGCTCAGACACAAAGGTGTGTATGTTTAAAGCCTTGCGCTCCCGAATTTGATGGATTCTGGAGGGTTCACAGGTTCAGAGGAATGGGTCTTATCGCTGCCTGCCAGCTGGACCAGAAAGAAATGACTCAATTTAATATCCATCTCAGCTGCGTGATAATAGGCTCTCTGCTGTCAACGTCCCCCGCTCATTAACCCCTTGCAGTCTTTGTCTTTTGAGAGAGCCAGAGTCCTTTATATTCAACGCAGGTATCAGTCTCCTCCCGTCACGCCTCTTCCCATTCATCCGCTGGCAGCTTAACGGAACACTGTCTTAGCTCCGGAAAACAAAAGAGCTGGGAAAGAGTTTGACACACTTCGTATCGTTTTACAATGGTGGAACAAACAAGCTAAAATGTGTGTAGTGTTAGAGGAAGAAAAACAGCCTCTGTCTCTTTTGATACCTTTTCAAGAACATATTTTGGGATAAACAGTACGCACTCCTTTATTTTTTTCTAAAGAGTTTACTTTCACAAAGCTTTGATTCGTTTAATGGTTGGAGAGTATATAGAGAGTATATAGCATGTGGGTTGTAGGTAGAGATGTTCCGATACCATTTTTCCCTTACCGATACCGATTCCGATACTTGGGCTCATGGTATCGGCCGATAGCGAGTACTGATCCGATACCTGGGAGTGTATCTGTATATACAGCTGTAGATACTACTAGTTTGATTGATTCAGCTATGGAAACTCGTTAGCCTGCACTTTGAAGAGTAAAAGAGTAAAAAGGCGTCACTGTGTTTACCCAGTGTGCTGTTAAACTCAGTAAAAGACAGCGGAATTCGAGTCGCAGCTCCAGATGTCAGTCGTGAAGCTGATAGTTCGTACGCCCTTTAGTTTACATGAAATGTGTTCACGCACTGTCTCATATAATTTAGGGAACGCTGTTTCGGAGATATATCTGCGACCAGCCAAACTGTACCGGGGCCCCAAATGTTCAATTAAGCCCACGTTTTCGCCCACTGACAGTAGCGGGTCATCCAGTACAATAAACTCGATAATCCTGTCGGTTATCTTTATTGCTCGTTGGCTGTCTTGTGTAAACTTTTCTCTTTGTTTGAATGAAGCTTCCAATGTTTGTTGCGTCTGGCGCCGCTTGTCCTTCTCATTGGTTGCTTGTGGCATTTCCAATACTGGTATCGGAATCGGAACAACCCTAGTTGCAGATACAAATCATATTAACAAAGACAGATTTGATCAGATCGGGTTTCACAGTAATACAAATGTACCACCAACAGCAAAACCCATCAACATTTGCTATTAACCATTCACATAAAAGGTTGAAATTTGTAGCACAATAATACCCTGTCCTTTTGGTACAACACAACTAACAAGAAGAGAGGAACACTGGTACACAAAGCAACCCAATAAACCCAATATAACACACATACAGTGACGATTTCCACCAGTCAGATCTGTAGTGGTGCTGATGGCCATGGATAAATGTTAAAATATATACATTTCATGTGTAAAATGAACTTTTGCAGCGGCAGTTTAACGTTTCTTTTTTTCATATTTTTATTGGTAAAATATAATAATTAACTTGAGGGTTAAAGTTTGTGCACAAACTTTAATGTCGGCCAATTAAAAGTATTTTTATTAACAAAATGGAATGGTCACCAAGACATGGAATTTGGGTTGGTTTGAAGGGGTCATTGGTATCATACAATGTCCCCCATTCCAATATGAGTGATATAAACCAACCCTCATATCTTTATGTTTTTCCTTAGGTGAGATAGTAATATGCAAAAATGGTTCCTATGGGGGGGTCAGTAACATAATATAATATTCCCTTTGTCACCATAAATTATATACCCCATGTCTTTATCATTTACCAAAGCTGAGATAGAGTTTAGAAAATTTAGTTGCTAGGGTAAAGAGTTTGGTTGCTAGGGAGCAAGTTTTTATCGTTACCATGATTAGCATAAACAAACTCCCATTTCTATGCGATGTTTCATCGTGAAGGAACTGTTGTTACAGTTTCCCATTTATTTCACCATTATAACAACAGTAAATATTTAACCCCTTCTAGAGCCTGCAGTTGAAATTCTTTGGCACAGTGACTGGTAAGCTCTTGCACAGACTGGTAACCTCCACAAGTGTTTCTATGATTGAGTTCTTAGCTTGAGTTACAGCTTTACAAAGCGTGAACCCTTGTTAACTCAATGGAAAACTTCTCTGTAATTCCTTTAATGCTTGCAGTCTTGGTAAAGTTTGGTGGCTGTAGCTCAAATGCTCAAGGAGAAGATGCTTTGGCAAGCCAACATAAGAATTCTTTTTTTAAATATGACATTCGGGGTTAGTCAAGGATGATACAGACAAAGGTATGTAACACAGATAAGAGAATGTGCAATGTGGTCAACGACGAAAGAAGAAAAGCCCTAATTAAAGAAACTCAAATATGGATAACCACATTACAATCGCCCTTTTTTAAGATTCAGGAAAGGACAGCAGAGGGATAAGAAATGGGAATGATCATCAGTGTCTGGTTTGAACCAATGTCGTCCTGCACACCCTACACGACAGGAGCTACACAAATACTATTTTATGCAAACTGCTCACCTCAACAAATAACATTCCATCCCGCTATTGTTGTTTCACGTCCTATAAAGCAACTGTGGGCTCAGATTAGGGTTTATACAGCTGATATCTCAGGGTTACGTGCAAAAGCTGTTTTATAGCTGTAGCACACACCGTTTTAAAAGCATTATACGGAGCAGGTCAAAGATGTGGCTTGTTTACAAAGCTGTGCGCATTAAACACAGGCTACTTGAAATAAATCTTTGCACTCCTCAGACAGGATCGAATCTAAGTGAAGTGCTTTAATCTGAAAATCAGATCATCCTAATGCAGTGAATAATTTGTTGAAAAATCAATGATACTCACCTTCAGTTTCAGTCTATAGAGACAAGACACGGGAGCACCATAAATCATAAGCCTGCTTCCTATTCAGAACACTTCAAAAATGTAACAATATCTAGTTTTAGATGTGAAATATAATTATATTGGATGGTAGCTCTCAAGCAATTCTGTACTTAAATGTTTAAACATTTGAGATATTATGTGAAATTAGAGAATTATTACTTTTTCGGACTTCAAAGTGTCACAAAAACCCAAAAAACTGAGCAGGGGGCTTTCATACCTCAGTTTTAAAAAGCCAGTTGAAAAGAATTGGTCATTGATTAACCAATTTTGATTAGCAAATTTGCATAAAAATAGGAATGCATAAAAAGAGGTTAATTTTCACAATTGTGCCTAATTCGCTTTGCAAGATGGAGAGTGTTCAGAGAGCAGAGCAGAGGGCAGATTTGCTCAGATGCTTTTGTTAATTACTTATGATCATTGTTAACAGTGGGAGCACAATCAAACAGATATTGTGGAATGGAAATAAGTCGCAATATCATCTATACTTTCAGTCTGTTTTTATGCTGCTTATTCTCAGGTTCTTCACCCCAGTGAGTGAAGTTTAATCTTCAATAAACATATGTTCTCTGAACATATGTGGGATCCGGTACTTTATAATTACCCTCTTTTATGAACATAAATGCAATTTCTTCTCTAGAAACAAAAGATTTAGCTCTGATCCCAGAGCCGTATGAGTGAGTTCATAAATATTTCTCCTGTTTTAACACATTTATTTTGAATATTAAGAATAATATGTCATAAATATTAACAATGTCGTATACTCTGCCACATAAGTTTCCTTTTAAAACAGGAAGTGAACATATTTCCGGTTACGGTTTTCAGAGACCCTTTGTTGAACTTGATGTAATAAACTTTCTTTGGAAACGCTTTTATTAGGAAACTTAAGTACAGCATTACGAGAAATCTTAAAGAGTTTTCCTTTTTTTTAAACCCAGACAAAGTGTAATTGACTTAATTCCATTCAAACAACCTGAAGTTCAATTGACACAAGGGTCAGAGACTGGAAGAGTTGAAGACGAAAGGGTCTACTCTGCATTTCACGGTGCAGATGGTTTATTTTGTATGTCTGGAGAATACTATACCCTAACATTAGTGTTGGCATTACTAAAAGCCTTCCATCATTTGACTGCGCTGACAGGTGTGGTGAGCCCAAGCCAGTGCTATGCCTAATGTAATTTCATGCTCTGTAGCAAACGCCATCAAATTCATACATGAATCCACCTCAGAGAGACAGACACAGACCAGACAGAGTGTAAAGCATTTCCACCTTGTATTACAGCATTCCACTGGAACCGCAGAAAAGACTAGAATCCTAATGTACAACTAATGTTTTTCCATTTTGTTATAGCAAAAGTCATTTTAGCAGCCGGACAGCACTCACATATTGTTTACCCGAGAGCCAATGGGCCTTATCATTGCACCATTTTGGACCTTTTAAACTCAAAACGCGACAAGGTCAAATATCTGACCGAGGAATAGAGCGCTATTACTTCTCATTATTTAAAATCTAAAATTTCCAGTTGAAATCAATAGGAGAGAAACGGAAATAAACATTTTGGACAAACCATTTATGAGATGAAGACACTCTCAATCATGGGGATGTGGGTATTTTAATACACAGAGTTTTCTTAGTTTAAGAGCTCAAACAAAGAAAAGTTTACTGCCCTTGACTTAAAGCTTGGATATTTGAATAGCTGGTAATCACAAGTAATAATCACTTTTATATTAATCCAAAACTTCCTATTGTGGTGACTGGACGGTTGTGATTGGTGAAGAGTCACCGTGACTCCACCACTGTGCTTTTTAAGATGCTCTAAAATGAGCAGGATATTGTTATGCTAAAGAATGGAAAGCATTTATCAAAGTGTTGCCCAGAACGCCCTGCACAGGGAACTGTTCAGTGACTGGATTAATGTTGTAACTTCTAATCACTTAAGAGCTTCTGGTTTTATTTTTACAACTCATGGATTGCTGCATTTTTTCATGAGTATGTTTTCCGGGCCTGCCTAGAGATAAAGCATGTATGGCAGGTTCATATTACCTAGCCTAGCTGTCCCGGAACCAGTGTATCCAGGGAGGAAGTAGGTTTCCCAGAGAAATAATCTAAAAATCTGTTATATAAATGTCACTTAAAGACAAATACACACCGACTCGAATTTTTGGTACAAAGTTTCGTGCAACAACGCGCCTCAAAACCACGGGCGCTCGTGGGCGATCACACATCGGACCGAATGAGTGGTGCCAACGAAAATGAGTTTTGAATCCATTTTTGTGCAGTGGCGCAGTATGTAGCACTGTGACCTTCCAGTTAGAAGGTTGTCGGTTTGAGGCTCTGCGGGGACCTTCCTGGAAGGATTTTGCATTCCTCCGGGTACTTCAATAATCTAAATTCCCCTTTGGTGTGAATGTGTGTGTTGCCCTGCAATAGACTTGCGACCTTAATGACCAAAATGACTTTATGTGGAGAACCAGCAGACCAAAAGATGAATGAATCTATCAATGCCAAATTGGTATCTATGGTGACATTTGGGTCAGTGATATTTGTTATAGTGGCCTTTGTCACTTTATATATAAACCAATCCACATCTTTATCATTTACTAAAGCTGTGGTAGAGTTCAGAAATTTGGCTACTAGAGTACATTTTGGTTCTGAACTATGATTAACAAAAACAAACCCTCATTTCTCTCTGATGCTTCACCTTTAAGAAACTTTTAAAGCCATTTCCCATTTATTTCCATTGGCCATCAAGTCAGTAGTAAATTTTTAACACCTTCCGGAGGCTTTTTAAGAATGTTTTTGCACTGTGGTTGGTATATTCTCACACAGGCTGATTGCCTCCACATGTGTTTGAAGTTTCTTTGAGGTTCTCAGCATTTTCCTAGAATTTCTTTACTGGTACCAATCTGAAAAGATATAACAACCTGAGTCAGACCAGTTTGTATGTTTATGCAAACTTTTTTTGTGGCTGTAGTTAAAACACAGAGAGAATATTTATTATCATAAGAGGGTTCAAAAGTATGCTCTGCCTTCTTATTAAACGATTTCAAAACTATTATAACAAATAAATTGCATCACACTATTCTTACTCTTTTAGTAGATTCTAGCCTGAAACGATGCAATTAAAACAAACTGAAATCGCCAAATAAATGAATAGATTTAATATAAAACCCCCTCCAGTAACTACCGCCTCAATTACGGAGATGAAATATTCTCACTATCTTTAGCCCTTCACAATCTTGCAACATGTTCACCTTTTTCAGCTTGCAGCGTGTTTGTAAAAAAAAAAAGAATGGTTTCTTTTAATGAGCTTTCGAAAGAGCAGATTCGGTGGGCTCTGGAGTCTGCAGGAACGGCCTTTATCATGAAATGGCACAACAATAATACATTAAGCCTCAGATTAACGCGCTCCACTCAAGGCGTGATGTTCTGAGAGTGAATGGCTCTTCAAATTATACAGCAGCCTAGCAAGTTTTAATGGAGTGGGAAAGAAGGGTCCAAAAAGAAATTCTTGTTACAGAAACAAAATGAGTTGTTCCATGAGCACAAAACCGAAAGAATGTACTTTCTTTATGCATCCAATACATTGCATGTCATGCAGTCTCCACATACACTACACATATACACTAAATACACAGAGTGTGGGAAGTTGTGTAGAGATGAATATAGCGCAGTCTGAATCTCTGTAACGTCTGCATAGGTGATATATTGAAGGAGAGTTTCAAGGGTATCGCGACTCAGTGAATTTATTTGGTCACCAGACAATTTCTTGAGTGGTTATGCTATAGCGATCTGCCAGTTACTCCTCGTTATTCCATGACAACATGACATCAAGCACCAAATGTTTTTCACAACGATGGATGACTTTTATATCTGTGTGGAGGTGTGGGGTGTGATAGCCTACAGACTCTTACATGAATCTTTTTTTTTTTCTATGGCACAAAGTGTTTGAAGATTGAGCTGCTGAAGGCCCTTCCATCCCATCAGAATGCTATGCTGAAAAATGTTGAATTGTGATTAAATCAAGCATTTTTCCATTTTCCCACCGACCAGTTAGGAAAATATCGGGTCAAAACAGGGCTATCAATTACTTTAATAATCCATTCGATTAAGTGGATAAGTTTTACAGTTTTATATTATTAGCGAAATGTAAACTTTATTGCATTTAACTCAATTTTAGGTTGTGCATTATATATTGCTTTTATGTGAACAAGTTATTTTATTTCACCAGAAATTACAGCATGTTATAATGCAGTATAAGAAAAAAAAACTTGTTAGATAAGGGGCAAATCATACTAAATAACTAAAGCTTGTACACAAACTTTGATGTTGGCTTGCAAAAATGTAGTTTAAAAGTAGTTTTTAATGTTATATAAACCAACCCAAATGTCTTAATGATTTTCCTAAGCTGAGATAGAGATATGGCAAATTGGTTGCTATGGTAAACAGGCTGGTTGCTACAGAGGGGTAAGTAACATCATATAATGTCCCCCAAGTCACTCTAAGTGAAATAAATCAACCTCTGTGTCACTATGATTTTCCTAAGCTGAGATGGAGATATGTACATGTGGTTGCTAAGATAAACTGTTTGGTTGCTATGGAATTGTCAGTGTTTTCATAAAAAAATGAAAGTTCTTATTGGGATTGAGAGAAACCCCAGGTTTTTTATGACGTTTCATCTTTAAAATCTGTTCTTTGCCTTTTCCCTTTTATTTTCAATAGCCATTAGAAGTCAATGGTAAATATTAAACCTCCTTCTAGAGCCTAGGGTTCGAACGCTTTCGCACAGTGGTTGGTATGCTCTGGCATAGACTAAAAAGTGTGGTCAGACTGAAGTTTCCATGAGAGATTCACAGTTATAGAAGGTTTGACCCAAGTGTAATTTAAGTGGCCAATAAAAGCCAAACTCCTAACTGCTTAAAGGACTAAGTGCATTTAGTGAGACACAGAGGGCTACAGGAGACAGAGATGATGAATGCAGGTGAAACTGAAGTGAGATTTATCTGTAGAGAATGGTACATTATCACACTCCTTGGAATATGCAGATAATAAAATAGATTTTTGCTGAAGGCAGGAGTGGGGACCAGCAGGGACCAGGAACTGAAATGATTTGTCAGAAGAACTGGACTCAGAGGGGATAGAACAATCTTTATTTGAATAAAAAAAAAAACACCTGGCATCGGGATAAGTGTCCATGAAACACCCCTAAGGCAGACAACTAAACAAAAGTTCTTCCTCAATGTTTCCATAACTAAAATCTTAGAGAAAACAAAATCTAATCGTCTGGTAGGCGCGGCCGAACCTGCCCTAAGAGCACTGGGGGATCAGAGAAGTCGGTGTCCGCCCTTGGAATGTCCTTCCTCAAAATAGTATTTAATTCATTCTTTTTCTGTCATTGTAAACTTATTGGTAAAGAAAATATTGAAAAATAAAGACTGCTTATATACAACTAAATGGCGCTAGTCATGATTGACAGAAGTCTCATCCAATAAGCGCCAAGTTGTCGGTTCTCAAATGGTACAACCTCTTTCCTTTTTAGCTGAAATATTGTGTTTTCTGAGTTGTACATTTGTTTTTGTTGTTGTGTTTTCAGTTTTTTTTCATTCGTTGTCTTATTTTCTCGGCCAGCACAATATCCTGATGAGTGCCGACTTCCCAAGTATGCTACAAACCTATAGCGGTACACTACTTTTTAAAAAAAAAAAAAGAAAAATGGCAACCGTGGACAAACAAGGAGTTGCAGACCTTCCTTTGTCTGACCGCAGAATGAACACGTCTAAAACAAGCTCACAGGCAAAACTGGAAGTCGATGAAAATACAAAAGAAGAACCTTGAAAGTAACGTTAAGAGTTCTGCCAGAGTAGGCATAAAAGAACAATCAACGAGTGATCACCAACAAAGAAGAGAGCGTAATCAACGGCTACGAAAATACTTGCAGGTAAAAAAAGTGGAACCGGGGAAGGCGTCAAGAGGAGATGCAACACAACAAAACTGGAGAAATATAAAATATTAGAAATACGAGTCCTCTGTACGTGTTTTGCCACAGGTGACGCCACAAATGGTCTGAGGTTAATGGTAGATGAGCTGGACGTGAGGAACTAGGGAGAAGGGGAGTGGCTATTGAGAAGCTGAGGATACATTAGAATCCCCTTTTTGTCTTGCTACCGATAACCACGTCTCTACGTATCCTTCATCTTTTCATCAAGGACAGAAGATGGAGGGATGTTTAAAAATGTTGATGGTATATTATATTTGCTATTATATTGTGGCAAACAGATATTGTAGTTTCAGAATATCGTATAGCTATCTTCTACCCCTTACATTCTGTGGCAGAGAGAAGCTTTTATCTTCTTTCGTCTACAGAGATAGCCAAGACTCTTTCAAACTCGTCGACGGCATTCATCCCTATCAAGCCTCTCACCCGGCTCCGCCTGAACTGAAGTACACATCTGTTTGTGCGCTATAGTTCTCCATCTAAATTGAGGCTCACAGCAGACGCAGATGTAAGATCCACTTTGCTGCATATGTCTGGAGTGATTTATGGCCGTCACTTTCTAAGTGTTGCTCTGACTATGCCTGAAGCCTTCTTTCTGGCTTCTTTGCAGCACAATCTGATTTGCCACTTTGTAACTATGAAAAAACACAAAATAGATCTGACAGCAGCATCCAAGTGCATGGTGCAAATGCACTTTACCCATGAATATGATGATATTCTGTACTGAATGTGCAGAATTGTTAGTGCGGTCACTACCATCAGTTCTTAACCCAACTAGGTTTAGTTTCTGCCACCTCCCCTTAGAGGTCTTTTCAGCTTGAAGCATGCCAATGACGTGATCCTACAGAAATAGACTAACATTTTTGTAACAATAAACAACTCATTGTGCTAATTGGTTTAAATAACGTATTGCCAGCTGAAAGCTAATCACCACGGCAGCAATTATCCAATAGATCCAATTATGATCATTTGAAATGAAGTGGTTATGTTTTCTGTTTAAACCAATGTCGCGTGTTGCATGTGTATATAAGAATGGCACTGTGCAAGTGTGTTGAATATTCTGTCGATACACACGACTACTTAAGGACGTGTGCAGATGAGTGGAGTTTATTTAAAGAGTGACATGATTGGTTTATTTTTCTTTTGGATAGAAATGGAAGTAATCAATCTGACAACTCCGCCAACCCCTATCTTTCATACCTTTCACAAAAAGCGGAGCTCTAATTTGAAACTGTGTTGTCTTGTAGGCAAACAGTCTGTCAAGTTCTGTCAGAAACTAAAGAGTCATCTAAAATAAGCAGGAAACTCTTCCTTTCTCCGCTGCATGGGTCCAGCCGACAACAAAGACTTTTTTTATTCCTTGATGCAAAGTGAACTTCATCAGTTTGCTCAATTGATTCTGCTGCCCAAACCTCATGATGCCAGGGAATGTTTGAATGAGATAGACAAACCTGCAAGCACTTTTCAGCTCCTTCAGGCTTTGGTGGATTCCTGTTTTCTGTGTGATTATCAAAGCCGGATTCTTCTGCAGAGCTTAGAAAGCAGCCACAGTCAGACTGAGATGATGACCTCTCCTGCTCTGCTCTTCCAAGTGCACCCCAACCTTTCTAAGTAATATAAACAAATGTATGGGTGATTTATCAATTCTTAAAGGCAACCAACACACTACCTCTAGACAATAAAAAATATGTTCTTTTATTAGAGATCAGTAAATGAAAATAGGGGAGGTTGTGTTTCTCCAACGGTTGACTGAGAAGAGCTCTTACTTTGCAATCACAGAAGTCAGTTTTCCACTCTTTTTTTTAGTCTTCACTTTGTAATCTTTCTGTGACAATGAGTAATGTTTCTCTGTAGGGAAAAAAATTCCCACGTAAGATGGGCCAATATTTACATTTACATTTATGCCTTTGGCAGACGCTTTTATCCATAGCGACTTACATTTGAATGAACATATTTTTTTCTGTCAGTTCTTGCTTTCCCTGGGATTTGAACCCACAACCTTTGTGTTGTTAGCGCAATGCTCCACCAACTGAGCCACAGGAAAGCTCAGGAAAGCACAGGAAAACCCATTTGGAATACTTAAGTATGTATGCTATTGGAATCTGTTGTGAAATCAGAAGACTTTTAGAAAAGTCTCAACATGCAAATGGCACCCAAGAGGACTCGTGACCTTGTGAAAATGATGAGAGAATGTTATAACACAGATTCGCTCTTCTAACACTGCCCAGAGAGAATGTTAATCCTGCTTAAAAAGCTTGGGATGCAGTACCTTAAACACGTAAAGCAGTAACATTTAGCTCCTGGACACCAAGGATAAAAAAATGAATGTAAAAATGCAATCAATGTAGGTTTATTTAGTAGAAAACAATGACAGTTGCTCACTCTTTGGCACAGATGACAAAGCACCACCGGTCTCTTTCAGGGAATGATGGGAACTCTATATACCTTACTTTATGCAACCGAAGCAGGATTCATGGCGTTGTTATAACAAAAAAGTGATTCATTCTCTGAAAAGTGCTCTTTTAGTTCATGCATCATCTCCAGATTCTGCAGATCCTTCTGCGTTATGCTTGTGGTTTTAGGATAAAGATGCAATTTTGATAGGATGGAACGTCTAAACTCCATCCACTTAAATGTAGCTTCATCCAGCATGATGTTACACTGTGCATGGCAATTAGCTTGCTGTCTGCAAACCAGCTCTTTCACCAGAACGTTTGCTTGTGAACCCAAATGGTCTGACTTATTATGAATTATTTTTGATGTTAGCATCAAACACATCAAAATACACAAATCTAATTTCCCATCAGAAATACTTACACAGTCAATAGACATTTTTGCCAGCACAGATTACTTTTCGGTCATCTGACAAGAGTCTTTCTCTTCATCTCTTCGTTGCTTTGATGGCTGCAAGCGAAACTGCTCTTTTCCAAATCCACAGAGCAGACTATGAAGGGGGAATGTTAATACACCACAGTCTGATACAGACGCTACTTATTCATTCTTCAAAGATCAAACATGCATATTTTTAGAAAACTACCGACCATTTCTCCAAACCACAGAATTATTTGTATTCCAAAGATGTCATTTACAATTCACTCATGCTTTTTTATATGGAAATATGATGCATTCGAGCGGAGAAAAAAATCCTACAAAACACTCCATTAGAAAAACAATCATTTAAAATTTGTGTGCACCCCAGTGTTCCCATTGAAATGGAGGAGATGGGTGCCATGCTGGGTTTAAGAGTAGAGCAAAGATGGAAGTACTAAACACTATTTTTAATGAGCAAACTAAAGAAAAGAAGCGACAAGATAAATAAGGCAAGAAAAAATGTGATTAAATTGACAAATCAATATATATATATGATTGGAACACTTAAATGAATCAACACTTTGAATCAAGCCGTTTTGATATATTTAAATATAACGTGTAGGTTTAACTTTGATATTCCAGCTTTTAACTAAAAATGATAAGAGTTAGGACATAATTTGCAAGGTAATTTACATTAAAATGTGACAAAATGTGTGATTATCATTCAGTTTAACTTTAAAGACCCCAAATCGATGCCATTAGTGCCATCTACAGGTGAAAAGAAAGTATAACTCTTGGAAGTACAAGACCTGTAAGATGGCTTGTGTTTTTCAAAGTTCTGGCACAAAAAAACACAATGGCACAAAAAGTGCCTGATTTTGTTTATACAATTTTCATATTGTTTTGACCTTGTCTTTGCTGTTTTGTGTAATTTAGAATTTGTATTTAGTCACAACACTTTTGACTTTTGTTCTAAAACATAAAAAACTTCTTTTTTTTAAGTATGTAATACTCAGATTTGTTTTTGTATTCTCAATTTTTGGTTTGTTGTGGAATTAATGTGTAATGTAATGAAAAAATATTTAAAAAGTAAAAGTTTCAATGGTAATTTATTAGAGAAAATTAAAGTAAAGTAGTAAAAAATGCACAAAAAAGGCCCTGGACTTCTAAGGGTTAATCAACCCCTGCCAGCCAATCAGAATCCAGACGGAAGCTTCAAACAACACAAGTGCGTTCGGTCCAATTGGTTCTAAGAATTTCTAATCAGTTTTGAATGTTGTTTTCATTACACAAAACGATTTACCCTTTGGAGAGAAACTGTCCCATTCTTTCATTTTCTTAAAACTCCCAGCTCCAGTTTGCTTTGAGGAGCCAATGAGGCTTGAAGGAGAGTGGGAGGCGCTGTTCGAAGAAGAACAGAGAGTCTGAGTATTTGGAATATTCGTCACATAATCATGATGGATCGTGTTTGGGCTGGTTTTGGCTGGGAAAGTCTGACAGAGGGGTGTGATGCTGGTCCCGTCAGATGCCTGAGGCGCTGCATCTGGGAAGCACTGCTGTTGGTTCCAGGGGATGTCTGCTGTGGGTCAGCAGCTCTGCTAAACCTTGAGCCAAGTGTGAAACCCTGAGCTTAGCACATGTGTCAGCATGGAAATCACTCGTGGGAATCTTGGCCTACTTGCTGAAGAGCATAAAAAAATAACATGCTGCTTTCTGAGCTTGAACCCAGTTCCTCCTCAGTGGAATTATGTATAATGGACTGATCCCACAGGTTTGTTTCTGCAAGAGTATCACATGAGCTTTTTATAATCAGTGATTTGAGACCACCTGCTTGGGATGCTGGAGGGGAGTGCTGTAATAAATATGTATAGCTTAATAAAGGGTCACAGCACTCCAGAAAAAAAAGGGTTAATTTTCCATTTTCTGGGTCATTTTGGTGCTTCCTGATTTAAAAGAAAGTTACGTTGCAGCGTACTTGTCACTTTGTTACAATTTGACGTCACCTAGCTTTGTTAATATGCATGACAAATACCTGAGAACTAACCAATCAGTGGTTAAAACAGCATGAATATGCATAAAAGTATTTATTGTATACATGGTATACCCAGATCTGATATGCAGATCTACTATCTCAACTTTGTACAGAGATGAGTGCCCACTATAGTCATTATGATGGGTCCAGTCTTGTTATATGTTCTGTCCTGGTGTCTCTCTCTCTCAGCTTTTTTTTCTGCAACACAATATCTGTAGATGTTTGATTGTGCTCCCACTGCTAACAATGATCACCAACGGCTAACTAACAATGTCAAATATCTCTGTGAAGATAAGTGTTAAATGGCACCAAAAAGGTTCCCTATATTACAAAACAAAGAACCAGATTTGGTTCGATGTAGAACCTTTTTTTTGAGTGTACGCTATATTTGTGTTAGAATTTTCCATTAGAAATACTGTATAAAAAATATATTACATTTTAAAAATATCAAAGTAAATTCCAAAATGTCCAGTAATCAACAAAAAAAAAATGATATACAGTCGTATGTAACTGTTATTTGTAGCTTGTCCATGATTGCATATGTGTTTTATTTGTCTATAGTGCGATATGAGTCATGGAATCTCCTGCTGCATCTGATATCCACTTTTTATTTTCGGAACTTTCTTTTCCATCGCTGTCGCTGAGTATTTCTTTTCCTATATCAACTCCTGAGTTCTTTTCTCATATTACACCCCAGAATGCAGGTACAGCTTGTCCCGAAAAAGCCAAAAGTTTCTTTTACCAAACAAAGCACAAATACGACCAATAGAAACCTGAAAACAGGTAAGTCTTTAACAATTTGCATGGTGTTCTACCAAGTATTTGTTAAATAGATCCTTCTGACAAGTTTCCTTCTTTACTTTTAACACTCTAGGCTGGATTAGCGGCCCCTACCTCTAGCCGGGAGATAGGCACCAGCAGACCCCCTGTGACCCCAAAAGGGAAGAAGCGAATAAGAATATGAATGAATGAACTTGTAACACTTACTAGAGCATCGACACCAGACTCTTGATTTATATGACACTTCAGTTATCTGAGATTTGTATTGTAGTGTGTTCTGTGCAGGTTCCTAGTCACAGCTGATTCCACTCACCAGCTGACTTTTGTCAGGCCTCTTTCTCCTAATGTCCTGCTTATCAAAGCTCCTGCTAGAATTCCACCACTAGCTACAGCTCCATCCACCTTTTTAAAAAAAAACACTGGATGGAAACACGACAATGCGCATACATTTTGAAATTTACAAACAAAAAATAAGCGCACAACAGAGTTGGACAGACTTTTATCCAATAAAAGCAAAAGCGCATAAACTTGGAGGGAATCAGATTTACAGAATATATCCCAATGCTACCCCAATGGGTCTAAATCATAGGTGAAACTCTTCAATGGTGCTTTTTAGAACCAACCATCAAATGTATGAAATAAATAAACAGAGTCTGTATTTAAGAGTCTGTATTTATATAAGGCTGTAACTTTCTTAACAGTACCTCAAGAGCCAGTGAAGAACCCAAGGGGTTGAAAACTTGAATCTTTTCATCTCACAATGGTATTTCCATCACGTCTTCAACTACTTTAACCACATCTATGGCGAGAAAGTCCTTCCCCATCATTATCAGTGATATTTATTGGCCTATCAGTTTGTCGACAAGGTTTCCCATGAACACTTCTTTAATTGAACTACTCAATTAAACCAGGACTGATGATGATGATGATGGTAATCATAGTGCTATTATCCTAATAAGCATTCAACAAGACCCATGAAATCCGGTCAGCTAATTGACTTGTCTAAAATGTGCTCACATATTACACTTCCAGTTTGCATCTTTAAAAGGGTGATTAGAACGATCCGGCCGTGTGTCTCAAACAGTATAAAATATCAATGAAATGAACCAATTTGAACAACCATGTGACTCATGCTGTAGCTGTGAACAACATAACCTTCAGAGTACTGGGATGGATGCCAGTGAAAAGATATAGCACTTTTTTATTTTGAGAATGCTGACGAAACATACAGTTTTGTTCTAACTGAGTGCTTGATATCGTAGAAGCCAGAGCTGTGGATTCTGAGCAGTCATGCCGTGCCAATTGGGGTCGCAATGATGAAAACGGTTTTTGGTAGAAGCCAGACATCTCTCATGTAACATGGAATTACAGACCAAGTTGTTCTAGTCAAGAAGCACTGAGTTTTATCATCTTAAAATGATCAAATTAATAAAGAACCAGAAAATTATAATGAGAATAAAACTATTTTTATTATCATGTAATATACTTTAAATGTTACCCTTTCACTGTCCACTTTTAAGACAAATGTGTATTAAAATGTAGATCGGAAAACATTAAAATGTTAAGAATTTAATAAAAAAATCTCCAACAAATGCTTTCTTACACATGAGCATTAAAAATCAATTCCATCCACTTTTTTACAGAATAAGTTTCGATGGTAGGTATTACAGATGTTTAGTTACACCCTGGAACAGAGCATCCTCTTAAGTAACTGATTTTCGCTTTTGCATTATCAGTTGCTTTTTTTCTTTTCGAAGGTGGGCTGTAAATGGAAAGTCATTACCTGGGGAGTGACAAGTGACTTGTATTTGTATTTGTATTGGGTGTTCTAAAAGCAAAAAACAAAGACAAGAAACATTTTGAATCCTGAAACTTTCGCTGCACTTTTATTGATCCATCAACTTTTATGTGAAAAGAACCAGCACTGTTCAGTTTCTTAGCTCATGGCAAATAGCAACCATACGAAAATGAATCAAAAGATAAAACCCGGATTATCTAAAATAAGCAAACACTGAGTATATTAGTGAAGCACACAGATGCTTGATGATTTACACAAATCTTGGAAAGCTTAAATAATTCGGAATGAAAGCCTCCAGTCTGGAGAGGCAAGTGAACACGGAGAGATGGACGGCTTGCCTTTTAAATCGCTCCACATTGCTTTAATAGCTTTCAATAATGCGAAGAGCTACCTGCACAGGTGTTGATCTCCAGCGAGGCTTGCTCTTCGTTCAGCCAGCGGATCATTAGCACAAGCCTCTGATTGGAGCCTGATGGTGTAATTATGTACTCCTCCATCCCCATTAAGCAGAAGGCAGGCTAATCGCACACACTGGTGAGCAAAATTTGATACCAGGCAAAAACACACATTACCATGCTTTTGATCATCCTAGGGTTTACACTCCTCCGAAACACATTAAGATGCAGAGAGGGAAGTAAGAGCATAGACATATGAAAAAAAAAACATGTGTTTGGAATAATAAGGCCTCTAATACGAAAATAAACAAAGTTGATATTTCCTTCCCTTGAGCTACACCCTGCTTTTGTGCCCATGTCTACAATAAAGGTGTCGATCTATGTGTGAGAGCTCGTATTTACCCAAAAAACGATCTACAATCAAAGCTGTTTTAAAAAACAATACATATATAAATATATAAATAAATATGTACTGTACATAAAAAGATGTAAAATATTATTATTCGTCTTTTGCCTCAGACAAAAAAAATTCAAATGTATCTCCTGCAAGACTTTTCATTCTACAGCCAAAAAACTTTGCCAAAACATCCAAACTGCTCTGACACTGGTTGCTATATCTTTTCAAATTGGTACCACTAAAGGAATTCTGGGAAAGTTTAAAACTACGTCAAAAAGAGAATCTCATAGAACCTTCAAACCCACAACACTTGTGGAAGATACCAGTCTGTGCTGGGGCATACCAATGACCGAGCAAAAGTATGTTACCTAGAAGGGGTAACGTAAGGCTTACCATTGACTTATGTATTTTGAAAATTAACGGGAAAAGGAAACAAAAAAATTGTAAAGATGAAGACAAAGATATATCTGAATTTGAAAATATTAATCTCAGTAATAACATATTTTGTTTACATCACTGACAACTCTCTAGCAACCAAAGTTTGCCCTAGTATATGTTAGAGGCATGGGGTTTGCAATGAATGACTTATAGCAACAAAAGATCATATCGCCACTGACCCCTCCATAGAAACCAGGCTGTTTACCATAGCGACCAACTTTTTCATATCTTTCTCTCAGCTTAGGAAAATCATAAAGACATGGGGGTTGGTATATTTTAATCAAATTTACATGGGGTATCTTTATATTATTCCACTAACCCCTCCATAGCAACCAGTCGGTTTACCATAGCAACCAACTTGGCATATCGTTCTCTCAGCTTAGGAAAACCATAAAGACATGGGGGTTGGTATATTTTAATCAAATTTACATGGGGTATCAGTATATTATCCCACTGACCCCTCCATAGCAACCAGTCGGTTTACCATTGCAACCAACTTGGCATATCTTTCTCTCAGCTTAGGAAAATCATAAAGACATGGGGGTTGGTATAATTTAATCAAATTTACATGGGGTATCAGTATATTATCCCACTGACCCCTCCATAGCAACCAGTCGGTTTACCATAGCAACCAACTTGGCATATCTTTCTCTCAGCTTAGGAAAATCATAAAGACATGGGGGTTGGTATATTTTAATCAAATTTAAATTGGGTATCGTTGTATTATTCCTCCGACCCCTCCATAGCAACCAGTTGGTAAACTATAGCAAACAATTTGGCATATCTTTATCTCAGCTTAGGAAAATTACTGAGGTTGGTTTTGTGGCTTTAAAAAGTCAACATCAAATTTTGGTGCAAACTTTAGTTTTTATTAGTAGTAGCAATTTTGGTAACAACGATAAAACATGCACACAAACAAAAACAGAAACAGAAACACCTGTGTAGGTGGCTTAATACCGGATAAGGAAGAGGCGAAGGTGAAGCACAGGACAGAAGGTAGTCATACTGCAACAACATCTCCCCCAGACAAGGATGTCAAAGCAGACCGGGGCAGCAAAGTGGGGGAGATGAAAAGCTAATGCCCCTTTTAAAACATACCACCCTTTCCAAATGTAACAGCGTTGTGTGAAATATATTAATAGTAAACTTAATTCCAAAGTGTTTACACAATAGTAAATATAGATGTTTAATACCGACCTTAAGCACAATAGCCCTTTGTCACAATAGCCCTCTGTGGATGACTTTTGGGTGACTGATGGCAGCTTTAAATAAGAGAAGCTCTATAAGGAGATTTTTCTGACGAGGTTTGGAAGCCACTTCGACCTTGCTGAATATTTTACCCTCGATTGATTAAAATGGAATACTGCTCGGGTCTAATGTACGTCAAACCCATCTTTCTTGCTTTGCCAAAATATGAAAACAAAGTAAACTACGGTGTGATTTAATCAAATACACTGACTGAAACTTGTTGCACAATCATACTAGACCAGGGACACACTGGAAACTGAGCTAATAAGTCTGTGATTTACAGAAAACCATCTTATAAAGATAAGGTCTACTGTATTATAAAGTAGTATTCTAAACACGATTAGAAGCTTTACTCTACAGATGTCCAGTTACCTCAGATCTACCTTTTTTCTGATATCATTAGTACCATCATTTTACTAGCATAACTGAGGAAAGTCTGATCTTTATGAGAGCTGAAGGTCCTCACGTTCCAGCATTGCAGATTACATCACGGCTCCCCAATGTGTGTAACGTGTGCTGGCTAAATATGATTTTACACTATGTCTATGATCTAATATTCATGGAGGTGTGAAAATGATTACACAGACTGGAGGGATGTTTTCAGGCATTGGGTTTGTCTCTCTCGCAGGTACATGCGACCTGCTCTGAATGCAAATCATGCAGGTAAATATTTCATGAAAGGTCTAGTGGCTCTCCAGGCACAGGCTAATGGAAACTCTGCATGCTGGTGTTCTCATATCAACATAAATTCATCAGAGGGATTCTGCAGCTTACAAAACACTGTCATTGGGACCTCAAGCCAACGAGGTTGTACTGCTTTTGTCTCTAGCTGTGTAAATGTTTTAACATCTTAACTTCAAGTAATGAAGCCATGACAGAATAACCGTCATAGAAGTGTTGAAGCATGGATTAACCTCCTGAACCATCCTGAATGTTTAAATGGGAAATTGGTGGTGTATGTGAGGTAACAGGCACCAAATAGCACTTTTTTTAAACTGCTGGGGTGGGATCCCACCTTAGCCCTTCACTTTTTGCCAACCCCTTGGCCCTAAGAGCTGAAAATATCAGCCTATGAATTGACACACCCCTACAAACCCATGTTTGCAAACCAAACGCACCACTCCTAGTAGTTTATATTGGTATTAGGCTAATAATAGCTCATTATATATTTAGTCGGATATCTATTTACCAATATGCAGTGCTCAGCACACCCCCTGCAATCAGTAGACCAATTTACAAAAGAACATTTGTCAACTTTTCACAAGGCAGAGTTTTATTTAACTCCATTATATGAAATTAAGGCTAATAATTTGCAAATTGATAACTTTGATCACAAAATCTTCAGGTTTACTCAAATTGCTTGAAGCAAAAATGAAAAGACCCCACAACAAAACCAATTATGAGCACCATGATTTTTAAGGACAGCGCCAAGTCTTCTGGGCATGAAATACAACAGATTGCAGCATCTATTTTTTAGAGCCTGGATGTTAGATGGAGAGCGATGCTCAACTTGTCGCTTCAGAAACCCCCACCCTTCCATTCAATCAGGATCACTCAGAAATGCAACAGTAGCTTTAGATGTGTGTTTTGGATCATTGTCGTGTTGGAAAAGTGTACGGCAATACCTTCTCCTTCAGTATGGAGCAGTACATTGTTGACCTCACACACGTATACAACCCTACATAAGGACACTGCCACCACCTTATTTCACCGTGGGCACCAGGCATTTAATTTCTCAGATTTTGTGACATTTTTCTTCCATGGGGAGCCATTGCTGACAGTATGAATTTGGAAGGGCTTTTCTTTGTTTTGGAAAAAGCTGGACACCTCTGAAATCGCTCATTAGACTCACATGTGATTGAATGCCTGTTAATTAGCATTTTGTATTCTTAAGTGTTTGGCTTTTCCAAAAGCTATAATTGGGATGTACTTATTTGTGAAAAATGTAATACATTTCTCTATAAAATGGTGATTCTGAAAGGAAACTAAAGGTTTTCTGACAAATGTAGTGGGGTGTACTCATTTGTGCTAAGCACTGCATATGGCTCATGAAATATTACAACAAAACGGTGGTTAAAGTAGGTTTAATTAGAATAAAAAAAAATGGGACATCCCTTAACCTCACTTGAACCCCTAAATGGAGGGTTGGGCTATGGAAGGAGGAGAAATGGAACGTCAAGAACGCATCAATAAACAGTTGTTCCTGCTATTTTGGAAAACAACCCTAGTGAAAAATGATTGTGTGTGTCTTTAGTATAAATATTTTAATACAAACGTCAGTAACATTTAAATGTAATTTTCCCATTCTTCTTTCAGAAATCTATCGGTGGAATAACCTACGAGAGATGGCTTTAATTTTATTACACCCCCAAGCAACCACCCAAAATTAATTGTATTTTTACAGTGGAGAAATTGCTCACCAGAGACAGCCAGGGAGAACAAATGAGATCCTAATGAAATCACAGAGAAGTACAGTCCGGGCCGCTGAAGATTACACTTACAGCGAACTCACTTCATCTAGTGCAAACATTAACTCAAGGACATCTCGGTGCAAGGATGATATGTTTTTCAACCCTGTTGAGAAAGTGAAAGATAACATCCATCCATGTCTTCAGCAGGAGCCGTTTATAAAGTTAAACCTTTAAGACCAGAGGAAGGAAAAGCTCATTTGATGGATTTCTCAGTTAAAATCTATTCCCCCTGATTTTTGAGAGAGATTACCTTAGAGTGTCCAGAACACGGCTTATTCAGACACCTCAATCACTGGCTTTGCTTTTTGAGAAATGTTTGAATTTCCCTATCTGTGGCTGGAACTAAGCTTAAGAAAGTGGCGTGTTCGCAAACAAACATATTGAATATTGTTAATATTTAGAACGTATTTAAACCTTTTACTTAAAGAGATGAACAGGAACTCATCAAAGTGTCGTCTACTCAACAATTTTAGGCAGGTTTAAGGCAATTAAGGCCTAAAGCTTCCATCCCTGAGGGTTCAGTGCTAAATAAAAAGAAATGTTGTTTTAAAGCAACAGCGATCTAAAAAAACATTTAAAAACAAGTGTTCAACCAAATAGTCAGCCAGAGATGAATCTGAGCTCAAAGAGTGCCCAACGAAAGTGAAGAAACCCATCAGTACAGTTTCTCACACAGCAGGTAGAGTATCCTATCTACTTCCTCCCTGTTAATAACATTTCCCATCAGAGCTGTAATGGATCACCTCTAGGCTTTCTCTGATTGAGAGTATGATGGGAGGTTTGCGCTACTGTCTGGCTCGCCAGTAGATTTGCTTTTATTCTTGACGATCCCTTTGGGGCTTGATGCACTATTGATTTGTTTAGCTCATATATAAATATAAATATATTTTCAGGGTTCTTGGTTCTGCTGATGCACATCTGCAGTGCCACTCGAATGAAGGCTTCTACACACCGATCTGAATTTAGATTTTTTGGATGACACTCCTTGTCTAATTATGGCATTTGCAGTACATTAGATGCACTCTGCGCCCCAAGGGGAAACAAAAAAGAAAAAGACAACAAAAAAAAAAAATCAAAGAACATCGGCCGATTGTTTTTTCCTCTTTTGACCGAAAGAGAAAATTGGAGAAAAGAGAAGATTTGTGGCTCCTCACTCCTTTGGTTTTCATTCCACTCAGGCATAGCTTTAACCGCTCCTCGCTCTGTTCACACACTTCACCCAGCAAAATATTAAGGAAAATGAAAAATCGAATGCTTTGTTATCTAACTAGTATTAATCAGTTCAGATGCATTTTATTAATCTCTTATAGGGGTTAGATTGCAATGATAGGCAAAGCAAACTCATTACGGCTCTCAGAGTAGAGATACCAACCTTTTGGACAACTCTACCCAACTTGAAACATTCCTTTTAAGATTCCTAAAAGGTCTAAAAAGGTCAAGCGGACTCTCCTCGAACTCGAACGGTTTTGGAGTGAGTGAAAAAATGATAACGAATTCAAAATCATCCCGCACCACATTCACTGCCACCGAGCAGCTCTTTTACGTCCTGCTCACATCATCAAAAGTGCCAGATTTCATTGGTCGTTCTCCTTCCGAAAAACGGAACAGACATGGCAGTGCAAAAATCTCGTCGTTGACTCGTTCAGTTAGATGTGTGAGGTTTTTAATTAAGGCACTTCAAAACCGAAAATTCCGATTGGTGTGTAGATCTCTTGAAAGGCAGCGTACTAGTCCACCACGGGGCAACACACACGTTCACTCCCAGTAGGAATTTAGAGAAATCACTTAACCTGAGGCAGGTGTTTGGCTTTGTAGTGGAAACTGGACAACCCAGAGGTTGTGCCACCGTAACTACTAAAAAAAACTACTAAAAATAATGGCTTAATCCAAATTATTCTGGTAGGAAAAGTATACAACACAATCTTTACTTATCATTTGGTATTTGAATTACTTGAAACAAGCTATAAAAGAAACCTTTCTCAGAGAATATGGTAAGCATTTGACCATCTGTATTCTCTTGATGCTGCTACTGTTCCAATTATGGACTAATATTTATTTGAAAATACAAAAAGGATTTAAAAAATGTATTGTTGTGAACCAATGACTTGAATCTGGTTGCTTTTGATGTAATCAATATTAACAGTAATTGGTTGTTCAGTCTAATTATGCATGTTATGGATCTGTGCACGTTCCCTTATCCAAATTAAGTTAAACGTGGCATTAAAACAGCTGTTTCTAGCAACAAATGGTGTTTAAAAGAATTGTTGATATTTTTCAACTGAGGGAGGTCCTCATGGGAAATGGAAACTGCTTTGAAAAGGTAATCAAATCTCAGGGGCAGTAAAGCCATTGAGTTTCCCCCCAAAGAGCTTTGCTCACTTTGTTCTCATCTAAAAAATGTGGAAATGAAATGATAAAATGATCGACGTTAGCCAACAGACCTCATGGATTCTTCTCCTGTCATCTGAAAGGGATGGAAAAGGTCAAATGAAATTGAATTTGACTAAAAAGCTAAAAGGAAAACATTGCAGCCTGTTCTGCAGAGCCCCTGACAAGTCATTACCGCAACAAAGCCTAATTAGCATTGTTAATCAGCATTTTGATCTGTATTACAACAATTAATGGGACTGGAAGGCTATGCTACATCTTCTCCATGAAGAATTAATTATTAGCAATCAGATTACATTAGCCCAGGAAAAGTGGTTATAAATGCACTGTGAAGGAGAGCGTGTAATGAGATGGCAAAGCAATCAGACTAACTCCCTTGCAGCAAATCTAAAACAAACTTCATCAGCTAGGAGTATATGCAAATAGAATGTGCTCATTTTGATACTACAGAAGGTTGTGAGGCAAATGAAATTTGCAGTAAGCAGCTTTAAAACAAAGGAGCTGACTTTAAAATCCTGCATACTCCTCATCATTTGCTTGTGTATGAGTGAGTTTGTTATTTGCCAGGGTGAAGTGTTGGTAAAGTGATTTCATGAAACAAAGGCATGATATCGCAAATATTTATTAATTGTTCTGTGTTGCAGAACATTTGCAGTAACCTTGAAGCTACTGATGTAGCCTCTCGATCTCTTGTGCATTAGGAAAGAAATTGTGGGCGAAGTGCATTTAACAATGTTTTCCATTCCGAGTCTAGCGGTGTCTTTTGTTAATATTTACTGCAGCTTATGAAATAAAGCCAAAGTTGTTGACAGAAATGTGCAATTTTTATTTATCAAAAATCCATTAGAAATTTGGGCTCTTGTGCTTTTTCATGCATTCGAGTGTATTTGGTAACTTTTTTATCCAAGTTCATTTTATAAAATTGAAAAACAAAAATATTTAATTCAAAACTTACGCTTAATATTTACTTATTTTTTTCCTTTTATGGTGTTCATAGTTTAACAATTGAGTTGAATAAAGCTTTATAAATTCAAAACATAAAAATAAAACTTTATTAATTTAACACACTCTTAAATGAGCAAAAATTGCAAAAGCAAGCACCTTAAAATAAACATTTTGAACACTTTTTAAGTTTGAACAGATTGAAAATCTAATTTGCTGAACCTTAGGATACCTAGTATACATATTAAAGACACATTTTTTCACAGTTTTATTTTCTAATTTTCTTCTAAAACAACAAAAAGAAGTTAAGAACTCAGCTTTTGTTTATATCTTTGGATCACATGCTTCGAGCAGCTGTGATTGGCTGACTTCAAGTAAAGGGGCGGAGATTAGTGAAAGTCTGCAAATGTAATCCGCTCATTTGAAGACCCACAGCTGAGTTATGTCTGCTATAGAAATTGGGTCTAGGACATAGAGAGACTTTAAACAGGAGAAAGAAAAGGAACACTTCTACAAACAAGTTATTGATTATTTTCTTCAGACAGCGCAGTGCATAGATTTCATAAGTCGATAATTGCGCATTTTGTATGTTACAGGTCATGTTTAGGATAAATTAAACCAACACACTGAAGGTTGAGAATAAAATGGTGAAAATGGTGAATAAGTTCCTAGTTTTAGAAATGCAAAAATACACAGGATGTTGGTATAAGACAAGGTTGTGGCCAATCAAACATAGAGAAGGGCACATCAACCCTTTTTTTACTATGTTACGTTTTTTACTATTGTAGAAATTGCTTTAATAAATTATCTTTAAAACTTTTTTTGTGGCAACTCGAGCTTCTTTATATATATATTTTTTTTTCTTTCATTACATTACACAGTAATTTCACAAAAACCTGAAATTGTACAAATAAAATACAATTAAGAGTATATAAAATTGTAATCAATTTTTACATAATATAGTAATAATTGATCATGAACAGTTCTTGAAAGATAATAAATCCCCCCAAAAAGCAAAGACAAGGTCAAAACAATGTTAATTTTGTACAAAAAACTAACAAACAGGCAAACCACTCCTTAAAACACAAGCCATATGACAGGTCTTGTACTTCCAAGGGTTACCCTTCTTTTCACCACTTGATGGCACTGATTTGGGGTCTGTAAAATGAAACTGAAAGATGATCATGGCTTTTGAATAACCTTTTTGAAACCCACATTATATTTGAAATTAAAATAAAATAATAAATGGGTCGCGTCAATCCTACCCCATTCCAAACAGCCGGCACATGCATCGGTGCCGGAAGAGACTAACTAAAGGGTAATAACTGAGCCCTTATCAACTGAATTTCATAAACGTTCTTGAAACAATGCTGCATACACGTTACCGTAAAAACACTCATTGAAGATGCCGTAGATTTATATTTAGTTGCTGGTTTATTTTAATCTATTCTAATGTGATAGTTGGTTCGCAGAAATCACCAACCCAGCCTTTAAGTAGTAGGCTCAATTATGGACAAAACAAAAAGAGCAAGAGTTTGCTCCTCCATTAAAAAGAGTGATTGCTGGAGATCTGAGTTCTAGTGTGAATTAGCTTGAGGAGAAGAAGCGACTAGCCCCCTAACCTTCATTAGCCACTGTCAGTTGGCTGTGTCAAATTGGACAAAGCTTGTCACTAGATAGCAGCCCGAGAGCCTTAAGGAAAGGGACAAAGACAAATTGCCACCAAAAAGAGATAAGGCTGTTATTAGAATCCTTCCCATTTCCAACAAATGAGGAGAGAGCACCCCATTAAAAGAATTCTGAGAAGTACACGACACCCTTATTGCGTGCAATACAGTTATAATTGTGCTTCCCTCTGGGTGGACGTCAGCTTGGGTGTGTAACTATTACGGTTCCTAAGACATAAAATCAAAGTCAAGTCTTTCGCTGAAACAAATTAAGCGGGTGTTAGAAAACTGAGGAAGAAAACAGTGATGGGTGTGAAAGAGAAGGTGATTGTAGCCACAAAGCTGATGCTGATTACATTCTGCTTGGTTAGATGGGAGTCTTTAATGATTCCAGATGGACTTTTTCCAGCAAAAGGGAAGTGTGATCAGTCAGAAAATGAACATATGGTCAAATAAAAACTTAAGGCAAATGGGTAATAAGAGACTCTTGCCACCTGTAGTTGGGTTTTAAATCACTGCAATGATGACTGCTGGGAATCTCTAGACTAGCATCACAAATTTGCTGAAAGAAAAGCTGCAAGCAGTGATCAAAGGACTCTTCTGGCGACATCGTCTTTTTGAAATTGAATGAACAATGCAGGAAATATAAATAATGAAAGCCACATCATAACCTTTATGATTACATTTTTCAGTAATTGATTTTGCCAAATATTCTAGTCACAGAGGTGGCATGTTGGTGCAGTGGGTAGAACTGTGGCCTTCCAGTTAGAAGGTTGTCGGTTTGAGGCTCGAGGTTCAAGTCACCAGTGACTTTCCTGGAAGGAGTTTGCATGTTTCCCCCACAATTCCAAAAATATAAATAATCTAAATTCCCTAAATATTGCCCTGCGATGGACTGGTGACCTGTCCAGGGTCTACCCACGCCTCTCGCGTGATGTGTGCTGGAGATCCACCAGATGCCACCTGCCCAGACGCCAAAAAGGATTAAGCTGGTAGGAAAATAAATGAATTACAAAGGGTTCTATGCACCTTCGATGCTCGAGACCTAATAAATCAAAGAAATGTTACCAAATTTTCAGAATAGGCCCATGTTCGGCCCACAAACTCATGCCCTCGCAGTTTTAATGAGGATGACAAAAATGTTGGGCAACTACAGATACTATAGTTATAGTCTTAATTTATCCACTGGGCCACAGCCCCTTTACAGAGACAAAAAAGTAGCAAAAATGGGGTCAAACGGTTGGAAAAGAGTAGAACCTTGAGTTATTCTGATGATTGCCCTCCTAAGTTAAAATAATTGGATTCTTCTGTTACTAGACTATCAGGTTTTCATGAAATTCCTGATATTTATGTGTTGCCGATTGTTTTTTTTTCTTTTGTTTCTGCAGATTGTGATGCAATGTTTTTTTTTTTGTGTATATTGTTTGAAATTATAAATTGCAAAAAAAAGTACAATATTAAGGCTAACATAATTAAATTTTTTAAACACATCTGTAATGGCAAATATTTTAAATATCATTTATTACCCATTGGGCTAAAAATCACTTTTATTTTGCAAACAGCCTTTCATATTTTAGTAAAACATTTAAAAACATTAGAACTTGCTATAATGCAAGCATTTGCGCGCTAGTCTAAACAAAAATAGATTTGTTTTTTCAAATGCTTGTCTAAATATGTGTATTATCACACTTTTGATAACACCAAACTAAAAATATTCTCAAAGTGTACATTTTGTTTTGTAAAAATCTGTTGAAATGGCTAGGGGTGTATTTCATGGCAGGTGCAGGTAAACAAAGTTTAAAGGCGGTCAGATACTTTACAATTCTATTTGTTAGTGACACTAATGTGATGAAAACATCTATGGATGTTCTGGTTGCATGTGTACAGGTAAAAAAATAATGTGTTTTTACATGAAGTGAGATGAAATTGCACATAAAAAGAGCATAAAGTCTCTTACATCATTACAGAAGAGCTATAGTAATGTAACGGAGCGAGAGAGCTGAAGAAGAGAAATGGGTGGCACTGTGAAAGGCGATCCCAGCGGTCGTCATGGTGCAGAGAATGATTGATGTGATTAATAAAACTGTCATGATCATTGCTCTCAGTGCCAATCTGAGTGTTTCCTTTCAGACACAGCGAATGTTTCCCACTGGCACCATGAGTGCATTCCCAAACTCTCAAATCCCATCTAGTTACTTTCTCTCGGTGCCCTTTAACAAACAAGACGCTATTATGTATAACAAAATTCTAAGAAATTATTTCCAAAAATGCATTTACATATCCAAATGTTTCCTTTTTTTTTTTTTTTTTCCCTCGAGCTACACTTGCAGACAGTCTTTGAAGCTGCTGATCCGGTAGATTCCAATTGTCTTGAAAAATTAACAGTACATTGTTTGTGAATGTAACTTCCTCCCATCCTTCTGTCTCTTCCTGTAATCCCAGACACACTCGATGATGTTGATATCAGAGATCTGCGAGGACAATGCAATCACTTTAAAGTTCTGCTTCTTCTTTTGGCTGAAGACAGTTCTTAATAACTTTGGTTGTAAGTTTGGTATCGTTGTCCTGCTGCAGAAGAAATGTTGTGCCAATCATACACCTCCCTGATGGTACTACATGATGCTGATTAAATGTCTGTCTGCATATTTTATTATGTAGAACACCTAATCGTCAATTCCATTTGCATAAATGCAGCTATGGACTAAAAAACCTCCATCATGCACTCAATATTGCACCACCCTTAAGCCCTTTGATGATTTAGACTCCCCAGTCCATCGCAGGATAACATTCATTCACACATCCCCACCTAAGGGGACTGATTTTGGGTTTGTGGGGCAAACTGGAGTACCCGGAGGAAACCCACGAACACAAAACTCCTTCCAGGAAGGAGCCTCGAACCGACAATCTTCTAACTGGAAGACCACAGGAATGATATCAAGCATTGGCACAAAAACGTGCAATTCATCAGAGCAAATTGTAAAGTAGCAAAAATGGCCCTGGAATTTTAAATCTAAAGCACTATATTTATTTCTTTGCAGGCAAATATTGGAAATTAGAAAGATGTCAAATGCTTCTTTCCTTCATTATAAGTCCGCAGGGAAACCGCCATCGGTTTTCCCATCAGTGGACGCGGAACTGTGAACGGCTTCAGGAGCAATAAACCGTACCCCAGAGCAAAACAATTAACTTCCAAACTCTCCAAGAGGACGGTGTTTTGTGAGTAGAGTTTTCTGCAGAATGCAAAACAGTGATATGGTCTTCTGTCTCACATGAAGAGCCCTGAGCCGCTGCAGAACATGTGCCACGTTTCTTCTGAGCATCGAAAAACAAATAGATCTCATTTCACTGAGCAGCTTAATCACTCAATTGTATTTTTCCTTGACATTTAAAGGGTGAGGAAAAACAACAAAATCACAACAGACACCGGCTTGTGGACTCAGAGTCATTTTATACACAGACCACACACTTTAAAATGTGTAGTGTTGACTTAAAAATCAATTTTCATCTCAGAAAGCGAAAGTCATTTTTCTCTTTGTTCCTAAACGATGGCTCACTCTGAATTCAGTGGCAATGCTGTAATCACACAGTCGGTAGCTTATAGTGAAACAGAGCTTGATCAATGGAGAAATGAGGTTTAATTAAACCAGATTTAACCTGTATGTCAGCAGATACCTGCAGGTGTCTGAAAAGAGTGGCTAAATATGCAATTAGAGTCTTGTGTGATTGCTTATGACCTCAAATGTCAGTAATGGTTTGTCACGTTCAGTAGCACTTTACAGGATTGGAGGACATAAGTGGACTTGTTTGTTGTGTACATTGACATTAACAGCAGATCATCTGCTTCATGTTCAAAACTGAGCCCATTACTGAAATATCTGAAGAGAGATTCTGGAGAGAAAGCAACTAAAATCAAGATATTGTGTTTAGAACAATGGCCAAAGCTACACAGAGATAAAACGCTTCATTTAATGACTTGCTGTCACCAGCAAAGAAAGAACATTTATTCAACCGCACTTCCATTGAAGTATTTTGGAGAACTATTCAAAAGTGTGTTTGATTCGGCCTGCCACAATTTAGTTTTCCTTTAAAGAAAGCAAATCATTTGATACTGCCACAGTGTCAAGCACTTTTCTTTAACGCTGGTTGTTACATGAGATTCTAAAGGTGTGAAGATGTACAACTGAATACAAAATGATCATTCCGCTGTGAAATTGTACATTTTTTATGAATATTTCTAAAGTGATAAGGTCGTAAGTTTAGCTTCCTGGCAAATGCTCTGATTTCTTGGCCATTTTTCTGAAAATATGGCATTTTTTTCCACTGATAGTGGTGAGTGGTGGGTGGAGCCATTTATTGTCAATCAACTGTGTTTACACAGGACAAACTTTCCAAATGACCCTGATCAAAATTTTACACACACTGGTGAATTTGGCCTGATTACAGTCACAAAAGTGACACAAAAAAGTGGCTGGTTATCCGTCCTGTTTGCTTGTGACCATTGCCTCTTTTAGCCCATGATACACTGACTTTTCTGAATTCTGAGCAATGGGGAAAGTAAAGGATCTATGGGAAAGGGTAACTGAACTGTAGAAAACAGGAAATGAGAACAAAGTGATACCAAAATGTGACTTTTTGGTCACAACCATGAACGCTACATTTGTAGAGGATTCACCATGAACGGAACACCATCCCCACTGTGAAACACGGAGGTGGTACACTAATGTTTTGGGGATGTGTGAGCTCTAAAAGCACAGGGAACTTGGTCAGAATTATTTGGAAGATGAATAAAAGGAAAATGTGCATCATCAGCCCAGTAGCTGGATGCTACTGGACATTCCAACACGCCAACGATCCAAAACCCAAGGAGAAGTCCACTCGTCATTGGTTCCACCAGAACAAAGGGAAGGTTCTGGAGTGTCCATCTCAGTTTCCTGACCTCAGTATCTTTGAACCACTCTGGGGGAACTGAAACGTGCCGTTCATACAAGAATTTATGTTTGAGGCTTTTGCCAAGAAAATTGATAAGTTTACCAACAAAGAAGATAAAGAACCTCATCTACAGCTACCTCAAGAGACTTCAGCCAGAATTTCGCATAAAAAATGATGCTCACTTTTTAAATGATGAGGAAAATGCACATAAACTATGCTGGAAACGCATTTACTGAATAATTCCTAATGCAATGTGTTTTTTTTTTTTGTGGTTGGAACTGGAGCATGATGGGGCATTAATGGACTAACCAACAGACTGATTTCAATGCACAACAACTAAAATGTTTGTCAATATAATATAAAATTCCCAAAGTCTGTCATCAAAGTGGTCCTAGAACTGTCTCGACCGGCTGCGTTCCCAAAGAGAAGTCACCCACTTCCAAAAGCACAATGGCATGACTGTTTCATCTTCGTGTTCTAAGACTAAAGTAAGTTATTTTACATGAAAAAGGCCTTCTCCTAATGCAACAACTTCTATATTTCTTTTGATACTCTGTATGTGTTTATCAGGAAGTGATGGTTTTGTTCTCTTGGACTAAGATGGAAAAGTGATTTATTCACAAATATTTTATGCAATATTCCAGTTTTACGCAATTTTATGCACAGGAATTCGCATCTTTGAATAAAAACACGGCTGTTGATGTTAAAAGGAGGTGTTTAAACTTTTTATCAGGTTCATTTGGAAAGTTAATCCCCAGTATGAGTGGGGGAAAATGCTTTTGTGTCATCACTCACAGTGCGTTTGGTACTGGGAATCTTGTCAGCGCTGTAGGAAACATGAAAAAAGAAGACTATTATAAGATTTTCAGAAGAAAACGCATGACAGTCGGTAAGAAACTTTTTGTTTGGGTCGATATTTTGTCTTCCAGCAGGATAATGACCTAAAGCATTCCTCCTTCAACAAAGCAAGAGCAAGAAACTGACTGTCTATAGCTTGTGTAAGACCAACAAATATAGAAGAGCTTGAGAGATCTGCTCAGGAAGAAATGGTCATTATTTCTCATGCGACATAATTGAGATTTGTAGAGGACAACGTCATAATAAATGCTTCAATTCAATAATTTAGAGAATACCAATGATTTTAATTTTGGAGCTAATATGTATTAGAGCAATGGAAGTTGTTATTTCCATGAACCCCTCCCCCCTTTAGAATGATGTTAATATATGAGAAAACGGACACGACAAAACCCTCGAGGCTTTGGTTAGAACATTTTTTTTTCTCAGCTCCATCTCTTCTCTTTTCCTCTTTATTACATCGGATACTTCTGGGACTTGAAATAACTACTGCCCTCATTATCCAAATATGGAAGAGCACAGTGTATCACATAAATATCCTCTAATCAAATTAATTATCTCAAAGACTTTCTGCACAGATACACACAGCAGGGCCAGAGACGTGATGGCACATCTGCCTCCAGTGCAGTTGTTCGAATCATTCGTTTAATATCACCTTCTCCTAGGTTTGTCATCTTATCCTCCAGGGGCCAAATCGCACCCTGGAGAAAAGGCTGAATGGGAATAAAAACAGCACAGATTTATGAGGTCAGATTAAACCCTCACAGGCGACTGAACGCTGAGGAGCGGAGGGCTTGAGATAATTCAATCTATAGTTTACTGTAAAATGGCGATTATTGCTTTTGTGCTCAACAATGTTTAAGGTTTGATTGCTAGCAGCATTTTAAATGTGCAGATCATTATTTAGATTCTACGCTGCTTACAAGAACCTAATGTTCTTACTCAATAATACCTAAGCACTTTTTTGGAAGCTTTTTTAGATCCGAGGTAAAATGTGGAGTGGATCTCAGAAGAAAAGCATAAAGAAATGTGATAGAAAATGTTTTATAAAGATATTAAATGTGACAAACCAGTCCATTTTTTACCATAATATGGTAAACACAGTATGACCAGGAAGATCCAAATAATAACAACTTTAACAACTTCTCTAAAGGACCACCAGCATGAACCCATAATCACTAAAAGTAAAGGGTAAAACATGTTAACCTTCCTTTTTAAACATTTTCCTTGTGGTCTCAGTAATTTGCAGCATGTTTCTCTATGTGTGAAATTGTTTCTCTATGCAAGTAAAATAAATCTGTAAAGTTATACTAAATAAATAAATATAACTAATATAAATAATCTTTAACCAATAATATAAAATTGTTATGTTTGACTAAATGTTTGAGTAAATGTTTAATGAAATAATAGGTAAATCCCTCCTAAAATCACAATAAATTTCCTAGGCTTCTGAAAATTAGCTTTAATGAAATTTATGAATAAAAAAAACTGCTTCTTACCATTAACTTTACCCATCATCACAAGTGTATTTTTTTATTATTTAAAAGAAGTCTATGACAACTAAAGGTAACACCATTAGCAGTCCTAACAATGTTGCTGATATATGCTGGTCAGAACTCTTTCAATTGCATATTTATAATGAAAAATGCAGTAGGGACATTATCTATTTAAAATAACACATCAGTTAAATTACTTATTATTTATAGTTTTAAAAGGGTCATAAGATTGGTTTTTTTTTGTATACGAAATGTGAATTTTACTACAAAGTCCCTATTTTTAATTATAATCACATTCAATCTCTTTAGATTGGGCTGAGATTTCCATTCAGAAAACTTTGAAACTACTTCCCAGTTACTGACATATTGGCTACTGATTTGCATATTCATGACATGTATGCAAAGTTACTGTCTGACAATTTATGTAGTAGATGTGAAGAAGATGAGGGACTTCAAGAAGATGAGGGAAGAAGACGTGGAAAATCAAACTCCAAGTGTTAAATTGTTATTGTAAAGAAAACAAATAGTTATAAAAAAAACAAAGACGGGGTAAAAACAATGTGAAAATTGTGTCAAAAAACAAGTTGAACCTTTAAAAACACAAGCCATCTCACAGGTCTTGTCCTTCCAAGGGTTATCGGATCTGTAAAATGAAACTGAATGAAAATTGTGCCTTGTAAACTATGTCAGAAAACTATTAAAACTAATAATCTTTTTGAAACCTATACATTATATTTGAAATCAAAATTGGTAGGTTGGGTAATTCCTACTTATATCAAACCAACCACAATGATTGGCACATGCCCCTTGTGTATGCAAAGACTTCTAAGGATTAAAACAGTAGTAATAAGTCTGGAATAAAAATAGTATCATGGGTCTGATTTCTTATGATTTAATTTTTTTTTTCACATACAACGCTATATAAGCCTGAGCAGTATTTTTAACCATTAGGTATTGTGAACCTGTGTATTGTTCATACATCTACAGTATATTGTGCATCTAAGGAAAGAAGAAAACACATAAAACATTATTTCACTGAGAAAATCCCCAGTGTTGAAATGCAATCATCACAGGATCAGGCTGATCCATAGTCTCAGCTTTCATAAAAGTTAAGATGATGTGGGTCTCTCTCCCACTCGCAGTGTGTGTGTGTTTCATTCAGTGTCCCGCTCCCATAGCGCCTGTCAGCTTAGTGTCTGTTGCAGTCTCCAGCTTTCCTTCCTCAGTCTCAGACGTCTTCAGGAGGCTACGCAAATCCTTCCCTCCCTACTGATTCAAAGCTTCAAACTCACAGCTCTGGGTGCTTTTGAAACTGTACTCAGCAGATCATAAAAACACAATTTATGCATGCACTTTCTTCACTCACAAGAGCGCATTCATTTGCATGTGCTTGCTCATCCAGTTCTACAGTAGTTTCCTTAAAAGAGTAGTTTACGGCAAATGTGATCTTTTGGTGATTGATTTGTGAACTGAAAGTTAATGTAAACTTACCACCGTACTAAAGCACATGCTGTAAACAAGGAATTATTTTAAAAATGGAAGAATTAAGGCCCGATCCGAATTGAGATTTTATTGAGATTCACTTAATTCTTACAAAGTGTCCCTTTTCTTTCACCATTGCGCCTGCATTTTACTTAATTCACTGTCAAGTGCACTGGTTTAATGTTAAAGCACCTTAAATTGTTACTTTTATTTGTTATGTTGTGTACAGCTGTACTGGAGTACTCTCATGTACCATAATGATTTCCTTGTGTGGCAACAAAGCTCACACTCATTCTGACTCTCTCTGAATCTTCAGATGGGTTGGGGAAATATTCAATCAATGATGCTCCCTGCCTGAAGACGGCATTTGTGGTTGAGGAAAAAAGAAGACGACGACAGAGAAGAAAACGAAGAACAGATGGAAAAAAATCATCGCTCTTGAGTGTTTTATGGCCGATCGCAGGGAGAGAGGATTTGTGAAGTTGCTATAAAGTTGTAAGATGAGCGCCACCAAGCAGCTTTTTTATGTTCTACTCACCATCAAAAGAGACACCCTTCATTGGCAGTGCGAAACTCTTTTTCGTTGGGACCACTTGTTCGGTCAGAGGTCTGAGCTCCCATTAGCGTCCGTGGTCCATGGACCAAAAATTCGGATTGGTGTATAGAGGCCTTGAAAACGTATACTGTATACTGAGGCCTTTTAGGCGTATACTGTTTGTCATTTTCTGATGTGCTCTTGATCTCTTTTTGTTCATCTTTCTTAGAATTAAATAAATACACTAAGCAATATTAGCCTTAGCTTTTCATTATATTTTCAGTAAAACCTGTTTTTTAACATTTTAATTCAGTTTTCCGCAAGTTCATATTTAATCTATATAATGGCTTGTTGCTTTCCGATCCATTGGATAAAATACTTGTTTGTAAGTTTACAGTTATGCAGCTCTGCAACAACCATCCATGTAGCACGGGCAACAGTAACCATAGCAACTGGCGTTCTGAAGGTCCACGGCACCCAGTCATCCCTGAATTGTTTAAAATATCAAAACATTGCATTGCAATTTGTTGACAATCTACACAGCACAACCATGTCATGTGTTATAGAAGGGAAGTGATCCAGGAGGTAGGGATGTCTAATCTGTAACCCACCGAGCAGGAGAAACATTGTTTATATCCTCACACAATGGCATAACTATAATACCACAGAGAGAAATCTTCACTCTTGTGACACAACAGAATAATGAAACAAGCCACAGGGGCCAGATCTCTGAGGAATACGGAGAGAAAACCACTTACTGCCTTCAATGATTAGACAATAAGCATGTGACGAGCCAAGATATGTTTCTGTCGAAGCCTTGATCTATCAGAGAGTGAGGGGGAAGACTGTGGAGCGCTATAGAAAAGAAATCGAGAGAGACATGGTTTCAGCTTTCTTTTATTATTAACAGCAGAAGATTTTGAATCCACTCTGTACCCTTGACATACTGGGACATATGCATTGTGCCGGGGAAGAATATAAATCAGGTGTCAAGAAATCTTGCTTTGAGATCGTAAAACGGACAGATAATCTTTGCGTAGCTCGCAAGAAAATGGTCAAGTGCTGCTAAAATGTTAAAAAGCACCAAGACAGGTTATTTGCATAAATAATTCACAATGGAATAATGAAGGAAAGCTGGGAGCGAATCTCAGATTAGGAGTCTCACTTAAAACATCTTGTTCCTTGCATAAAAGACACCTGTCCTCAGAAACATTTCCAAAACCTACACCATGGCCAAGAACAAAGAACCGCCCAAGACTTTCAAAAAGAAGGAAATGGCTAAAGAGCATCACAGAGCAACTTGGTTAGATTATGACAAAAGAAACGCAAAAAATCCATCATGCTCCCTTGGCAAGGGGCTTTTCTTTAACACAAACAGTACAGAATTCTGGAAGTCTGGCAGCTGCAGCAGATATTCACCAAGAAAACAACTTGTAACGAATCGAAGTACGAAATACACTGTGATTCCCTCAAAGTCCACCTGCTCAAGAAATGTAGTGGAGTGTGTTCTGAATGGTTCATTGGAGAGCTGGGTGAATGTATTGTAATTAAATTAGACCCAATGTAGAGCACTTACTTCCTTATTCCAGTCTTTATCTTCCTCTGAATGAAGAATGTGAGGGGTGAATGTTTCTTAGGTCTATTCCTCTTTCAAATAAAGACGTTTTAGGGAATTTAGGGCCTTGGTAGCCCTTGTGGTCATTTGCCCTCACACATCTTGCTTCAGTTGCTCTTTTGGGGTCACAAGTCCCCTTCAATATTTGCATGAAACAGATCATTTAACTTTATCTCACAGAAACAACACGAGAGCTCGTAAGCATACACGGGCACTGAACTGCATGAAGCGTGTTGTTATTTTAACATGTTTATGGTGGATTCATCAGCTCGCGAAGTGATGAGACTTTTGTTGCACTTTGGACTTTATTTATGTCCCTGTCCGGTCCGGGCGGCACAGAGAAAACTCTCATTTGAACAACGTTATGTGACTGGTGGCCATTAGGCACTACATTACCCATGATTTCCAAACTACAAGTCCCAAAAGGGGCGTGGCAAGAGCATGACTGTGGGAGGAGGCAAATAATATGAGGTGATTCAAAGACATTTTTAATGACAAATATTGGATTTAGAAAGTTACTGTGCAGTGCTAGTACAGAGTGTTCAAATATTTATTACAACTGCTTTAAAATGGGCGTAATATGGTCCCTTTTGCAAACAGTCACTCAAAAAAAAAAAAACTCTTTTTTTGAACACGAAAATTTGCAGTGTAGCCTGTCGCTTGAAATATAAGCATCGCATTGGGGTGGAGTAAGGAAAGGAAGCATGGGCTAAGGAACTATATACAGATTAATTTACAAATATATGTAAACATCGTACAGAAAAATCATCCCGTGAGAGGAACGGCACCAGACATAGATTAGTCTCTCTGTGGCCAACGGCAAGTAATGCAGGAGTCCAGAACCCATGGTGGCTTCAGAGAAGAGGAGCTCAGAGGATGACCAGAAATGGACCGGAATGAGTGACGCAGAAGAGACATGGAGAACAAAAGGAGTTATGAGCTATCATGGGAGTCAGGGTGTGTGAGCTGTAGATCTGACAGTTCTGTAGGTGCATGAATGAACATTTAACCAAAGGAGCTGGAGCAGAAGAAGGTTGTGGTTCATTGCATTGATTCTCTGCAGGTGTGTTCAATGTGGCATCCGTGATTGCTGTGTCAATTCTGGGGACACTGGCTCCCAGTAAGACATCAGCTAACAGTGACTGCTAGAATCACACATATAAACCATGCATGACAATCGTGATACAAATCTTTTAATCCACTTTTTTCTTCTGCCTGACACTTAAAGTGGAGCCTGGTCCTTCGTTGCATTTATAGCAACAAACTGGAGCTACACAATTAACACCATTGTCTCTAAGCTGGTGGATTCCTTGTTTAAATAGCACTTGGAGCCTGTATGTGTGCATTCTGCCAGAATTTCTTCGAGTTTTCTCCCACAAAAACAGTATAAATTGATTTGCTTCGTTCCAGCAAATCCAAATGAATTGCTTCGTTCCATCTCTTTAAGATTTGGTTCATTAGCCATTGTCTCCTTCACCTTGTTTGGCTGGGGTCGGCAGAGATGATCTAAACTGAACCACATCCTTTGACCTGAACTAAATCATCGATCCTGAATCCAGAACAAACTTACCTGTTCTCCGTTCATCTTTCCAAAAATGATTCACCATTTATACAATCAGTATAAGAATTTCTCGTTTAACGTTTCGTTGGTTCTCATTCCTAGAACTAAAGCTGTGGATGCCCATTGTCTGTGTGAGTCCAGATCCAGGGGAGCCTGGCAACGCTATCAGAGCTGAACTCCTGCACACCTGCAGCTATAGACGGGTTTTTTCATGTGCCAGAACATATCAAGAGCCAAAGACAGAGTGGCAGGAAGTAGAGGCCAGAAAAGTGTGAAGAGAACACAGAATACAAAGTCAAGTAAAGGGTAAAGCTTCAAAGAGACAAACTCTGCCTGGTCCTTTAAGAACCAAGTTGCTAAGGACACTGTTACAAAAACACCACTGTACAACTTTAGACTGATTATGAATTAATTTGGTTTCCTAATCTAATCAATTAAGGGTTAATCCTAATTCAGAGACGCCGATGCGAGTCGCTTCAGCTAATAAATCACTGCCCCCTTTCTTTCAATAAAGGCCTAAAACAATTATAGCCTTGCTTCATCTTAAAGCTGAGATGTTCAAATGCATTTTAATAAAACACCACTCAAACAATGGTTCTCTGCTCAGCGCGGAAATGAAATATCTCATTTCAACCAGAAATGAAAAGACTGTTGGGCCATGATTAAAGGTTTTGAACAAGGAATCCAACAAAACTATTGAGGTTTAATCTAACCTTTTGTGAGACAACAGTAAACCCTTTCCTTTTTTAGAATAGCATAGATCACTCTTTAATTGGATTAGGCTACAGAACGAATGGAACATTAATAGAACTATTATTTGAGCTTTAAATGGACTATAAGCCTTTTCCACTGGGTCTGTTATATTTGACATAATGTAATTTTTATGTAAAAAATGGAGCGCCGTGCTCTTGCATCTTGAGCCTTCAGTAGCGACACATCTAGCTTAGTCCAGACCATGCATTACACAGCACGACGTCACTTCAGAATCAACGTGTGCTTCAGGAGTTTGATAACAAGCGTGAGTACAGACGTGCAAGTCTATTTGTCCAGCTCAAAGTTGACCACCCCTAGTGAGGTGGTTGGGAGGATGGTGGGGAGGTTTACTGAGATGCTCAGACTAGGTCGATGTGGGAAAGTTTTGGAATGGTTTGTTTGCTTGAAAAAGTTTGATATTTGGAGTGGGAGAAACAAAGAAATAAATTGTGCATCACTCACCAGAGACCCTCTTATTTTTTAACGAAGAATGTCTGTCATAAGGGCCACCAGAGAGTAGTGCACTGGGGACTTAAATAGATAGCACAAGTTGCTGCAATAAAAGCAAATGCTCATGTTTAAAATTGTGATTTTTTTTTTATTATTTAAAGGGATTTAAATGAATTTTATGTCATTATTTTTAAAAATAATTGCTCAAATTAATTAATTATTTTTAACTGAACCACTTACTTGATTGAGCGTGTGCTAGTATAAACCAACCCAGTCTCATCCTGAGGTAATAATGTCTGTCGCATATTTCATATTAATCACAATGACAGAAGCAAAAAGCTTATTGTAAATATGAAAATATGCATAAAACATTTCAGTATAAATTGGAGGATTTATATTGTTTTGTTGAAAGAAATGGAAAACCATATGCCAGCCTATCAAGGACTACCAGATGTCTCACTGAGTCCAGAAAAATGAGGTAAGGCCGAAACAAAAAATCATATTTATTAAAATAAATAGGAAACTAGGCTTATATTGTAGGTTGTCTGTTGTGTGGCTCTTCAGTGATGAGGGATTTTATTTTGGCTAATCCTACTGAAGAGATTCACCAACCTTGTACTAGATCCTCTTCAAAATGGCAGCACGCTTTCAACAAAATCAGCAGCTCTTATTTCCTGTTTAGTTTCTGGGCAAATTTCTGTAAACCGATGCTAAAAAAGTGTTGTGAAGATGCTAAAAACCAGATGAAGTGCGATGAAACTTTTATGTGCTTATAATATGCAGACAATGCTCTTATTTTGCATAAATAATTGCCGAGTCAACATAAGGAGAATCTTTGAGTCTTCGCCTCATCAATCTGGACGATCAAACAATACAAACATTAAAATTTGTGAAATAAGCCTTCACTAAACATCTCAAAAAACAAATTATTGCCATTTTTACAGAATTTAATGAAAACTGTGTTTACAAAAATAAATCAATCATACGATCATTCTTCTAACTCTCAAATGGAGTGGGCAAGTCTTTATGGTGCACATTTTTAGCAAAAATTGGAATAAAGCTAACAAAAATAAATTAATTTTATCCTTTAACTTGAATAAATGTAATAGAACAGAGGCTTTTTGATTCCACGTTTACAGAAATTTGCACAAATAAATGGAAATACAACTTCACTTTTATGTATTTGGTGGGGAAACAACACAACAACATGGTATAAATCTTAAAAAAATTTTGCATTAAAATATTATACAACTTCTCAAAAAATTGACAAAAGTTTGCTTCTGATGATCATGTCTGTTCTTGGCATTTCGTAGTTGGTATTCCGGATGAAAAGATGACTGACTCCGTAATTGGCCGTGCTAATGATCCTTGTTTCCGGGAGAGCTTTCGTGAAAATGTTTCATTGTAAGGTGAGCCTATACAGCATTCGTCCCCCTCAGGAGCTCCAACTTCCAGTCACAGATCAATCAGGCAAATGAGATTGGCCCATTAAATGGCTTTAATTAGCTAATCACTGAGGCAGGACAAAAGCATGGAATCAATTCAAAGGGATCGTGTAAAAATGACTTGTTTTCAGGAGCAATCCTTCAAAAGTACAACTGACTGACGGTGCTCGCAGTGCCCCAGGCAGAGACAATTACTCAAAGTCTTCATTAAACCAAATTGATGATGTTCTATGGTTTTAAACTCTAGCATCTTATTTTTGTTTTGCACAGCAAGAGCAGAAAACTGCACAAAGTTTTGCAAACTCATCCAAGTTTATCTGTGTATCCAAAGATGCGTAACCATTAAAACTAAGCATCTTTAATGTCTAAAGTGTATACTTTTCAGCCATTCACACTAATAAAAAAATAAATGATTCTCTAACAAAGTAAAACACTTAAAGTTAGAACTTAATCCAGCTGGAATTAAAGGGTATTTGAAAGAACTGGAAAATGGTTCCAAAATGCAAATTTATTTTGAAAGAAAGCGTTTGCACTAAAGCAACAGATCAAAACGAGTCTATAATCATATCCGGAACCAATTTTTTATTGACTTTTAAAATTTAAGCTACAATACATTTTGAGAGGTTTTCCCCCAAAAGGCCACGCATTCATTCAATCAATCAATTAAAAAATACAAAAAGAACTGCTTTATACTTAAGGCGGGTCCGATATCAAACTATTATTGGCTGGATCTTATTTTGGCTTGGTTAAAAACACAGCTACGTTAATCTTGCAGTAAATAAAAAAATGCAGTTTAAAAATAATGTTCAGTGTTAAATATTTTGAGTGAATCAACAATAAACTCAACTAGTGCTGCACAGATTACTGCTTTACAGACAGTTCAGAAATCACATTACAAACAGGTCCATGTCACAAATTTTCCCCTTTTACACTCAATGAAAAGGTCGCTCACACTGTACGAATACATAACTGCAAGAACAAAGATGCTCACTTGAAAATGCACCCAAGAAAAAGGCGTGGCTGTGCCTTAAACACAGTTATACTCAGTTTCCCTGTACAAAGAAAATCTTCTTTTGCTGTCTACCATAAATGCCTCAATAACATTTCGAAGTAGATGACTAAAGTTTGCACATAAACTTTGATGTTGGCTTGTAAAAGTGCCATTTAAAACTTTTTTTTATAATCCAAATGGATTGGTTGCCAGGGTAGAATTTTAGGTTGCTATAGAAGTCATCGACATTATACATCCCCATTCCAATATGAGTGATATAAACCAACCCCCATATCGCTATGATTTTCCTATGATTTATCGCTAAGAAAGTGATATGCCAAAACGGTTGCTATGGTAAATAGTCTGGTTGCTATGGAGGGGTCAGTTACATAAAATAATGTTCCCTTTATGACATTATGTCATAAAAAAACAACCCCCATGTCAATCACGTCCCCATGTCTTAGATAAATTAGTTAAGTTAAATTGTTCCGTTTTGTTTTTTTTTTTGGAATTTTTGGAAGTTATCTTGTATAATATTTGTTCTGTTTCCCATTTGTTTCAGATGACCATTATACATCAATGGTAAACATTGAACTCCTTCTAGAACCAGAGATTCAGACACTTTTGCCCAGTGGTTGGTGTGTTCTTGCATAACCTCCACTGAATCACTGATAACCTCCACAAGTGGGCTCCATTTGCTGTTTCCATGATGATATTTGAGTTACAGAAAATTTCCCATCATTCTCAGCGATTTCCCAGAATTCCATAAAAACTTAGTGTGGCAAAGGAGTGGAGAAGGAGTGGCGTCAAAAATAATTGACATGTTTAATTGTGCTTTTATACTCTAGAGTCGGGCTCTTCCTGAAACTTGTTATTCAAAACATATCAATTACATTTTGATTAGTAATTTCCAGACCTTTTTAAGTATGATAGTTATTTTGTAAAGCAACACACTTGGATATAATTAATGAAATTAATCTGTTAAACGGCTGCTAATTGCAGTTTGTGGTCATTCCCTGGCGTCTCCATCAGTCAAACAGTTTCCCTGAAGTGGCCATTGAAACATAATGACCTCACTTTGCGATTAAAGCTATCCTCAACAATTAATACTTATCTTGTGACAAGTCAGGGTGAGCTGGGTGAGAAAGACAGGGCTGCTGAGATTCAAAATGACAAGTCTGAAGTACACTTTGCTTCAAAATCTGGGGTTAATGAAGGCCAGCGGAGCCATAATAGCTTTGGAATGCTGACCTCCCCTTTTCAGCTTGAATATGCATCTGAGACTGTGTGTCTGAGTGGATTGAGCATGTTTCAGTAGCTTCAAGACATGATTTTTACAGAATAATGATATCACTAGCACTCAATTTACACATACTTTAAGAATTCACAGATTAGAGCTAATCTGGAGCTCGAGGCGTCAGCAAAGACACGAGTTCAGTTCACTCTACCACTATTTCATTCTTTCTGGATGACCGTGCTAGAGAAATGTGTAGCCTTAGCATGTTTTACATTTCTACTTACATGATGCTGGTTTTTTCATGCTGTTACACGTGACGGCAGCATGAGAATAGAGCTCTACTTGCTACCTAAGGCAAGGGATAGCAACCGCAGCACCCCAGAGCTTCGATTAGCATGCAAGAAATGCATTCTGAAAATCTCACCTGGATTTCCACAGCATTGGGTGGTTAGGATGGAACCAGGGGGAGGGGAGATATGTGAACAATACCAGGCTCTGAATATTTCATGGACGTGGTGTGGATACCCTCATGAATTTTTCAGAAGAATCGGAAAGGTGGGCAGGGAATGCGGTAGGTATACAGTCACAGACCCAGTGCGTAACATTTTACTCATAATTAAATAAAGTGTAAGGTTTGAGCACACCTGTGCACCCTTATCATGAGAACTTTTCAATGTAGACAAATGGAGTCACTTGAGATAAGGGAATATACTTAACTCTCTAGAAATTCACATTGTTTCAGACACCCACCAATATTTAAATTGATGTCCATTTACAACTCTAGGCATACAAAGAGAATATTTTCCCATAGGAACTTTTCTTGAAATTTTAAAATATTCAAACACATCGAGCATATGCCATAATTCATTAGTGTTAAGCTCCCAACTGAACTTACGGTTGTGGAAAAAATATGTCAACTGAGCCCACGGAGTCCATTTTTGCGAAGACATAAGTGTTGTCGCCTTGTTAAATGAGCTTCTCCTGTGACTAATAATGGATCTAATAGGCATCAGGTGTGTATAAAAAGACCCCAGTGCAACTACACCTCTGCAAACATGCCTAAGATTCACCCTGAGATTAAAGTGTTGATTATCAAGAGGCCTAAGACTGAAATCCCTGCGTCAATCATAACAGTTTGTCGGATTTTGCCCAGAAATGGCCTCCGTGAGAGTCAAAAAAAAAAAACTTTTGTCATGCTCAATTTTGACCTTTCACCCTTTAATAAATGCTAAATCTTTTTTTGGTTAAAAAAAAAATATTTATTTGATGTATTAAACATCATTTGGAAGGGTTTTAGCTTTTTTACGTCAGCTATTTGTAGCACCAATTGATAGACTAGATGGCGAAAGTTTGAACGCAAACTTTAATGTTGGCTTGTACTAGTGCCATTTAAAAGCCAATGTCAATTTGACCAGAATAAACCCCCTGTTTTTCCTAAACTGAGATCAAGATATGCCATGTTGGTTGCTATGGTAAACATCATGGTTGCTATGGAGGGATCAGTGGCTTAATATAATGTTTTTGTCACTATAAGGTTTAAAAACCAACTCCCCAACCTACCAAAGCTGAGCTAGAGTTCCAAAGATTTGGTTGCTAGGGTAAACAGTTTGGTTGCTAAGGAGCTGTAAGAGGCGTCATAAAAAAATGTAAGCTGCTACCATGATTAACATACTCAAATCCACATTTCTCTGTGATTTTTCATCTTGAAGACAGTTCTGTTGCCGTTTCCCATTTAGTTTCAAAGTCAATGATTATTATTTCGAAACTATTTTTAAAGCCTGGGGTTCCAAAACTTTTGCACCATTCTTGGTATTCTCCATGTGTGGTGAATTTGCAGTTTCTATGAGATTCTCAGTTTGAGTTACAGTTATGAGTTAAGTTAATGGAACATTTCCCAGCATTCTCTGCAACGTCCCAGAATTTCTTTTGTGGTACCAATTTGAAAAGATATAACAACTTGAGTCAGACTAGTTTGGACATCCTGGCAAAATTTGGTGGCTGAAGTGCGAACGGTTTAGGAACAGATGCATTTAGAAGTCCTAACCAAAAGATGAATAATACTACGTTGAAATTTCAAAAACCATTTTGAAACAGCCTTTTACTGAGAAAAGAATACACCAAGGGTCACAAAACCTCCAAAACCTCTTTCAAAGAAGAAGGAACTACAGAAAAGAACAGAGAAATTTATGGTATCTTCTTACCCTAGGATGAGAGCTATTTGCATGTTTCCACGGCAACGGGACTTTCTTGAAAATATTATTAAACAGGGGGCAGTATAAATGAAAGAACAGTGGACCTCCTCCATGCTTCAGAAGACCTGTTCAAGGTCTCAGAACTCATAATGGGTGAGTGTTTTTCAATAATCAGAAAAAAACTCTTTTATTTGATCGTAGTTTCATTCAAATTCCACCAGAAGAGGAAGAATGCCACACAATAACACCAGCATTGGATCCAAACATGCCAACACGAAAGAAACATGTTTTTAGTACACTCTTATTATAAGTATGATCAGGATTAACATTATAACTCAAGCTTATTGTGGGATTTCTACTTGCATTATGTTGTATAGCGAGGTGAGGTGTGGGGTTTCCTTCACAAATGTTTGCTTGTAACGCTCACATTCTTCTCACGCAGTGTTTATGTGCTTGTAAAAACCATTTGCAGGATATTATGTTATTTATTGGAACTTGATGCCTATGAAACATTCAGCTGAAAGAGTTAATGTTCACATGCTAATGAACACAACCCATAAGGTGTAGCAGAAGCAGTTGCGGCTCCAGCCGATTTGTCATAGACGTCATATTTCCAGTTCTGGGACCATAGTGTAATTTTTTTTCTACTGGCAGATTATTGCGAGTGCCACGTGAAGAAGCAGGCATGAGCACCACCTAACTGGTTCTCTACTGGAAATGAATAGCTTTTACGCTGGGGGAAAGTTTCTGACTTAAGTACGAAATAGACCACTCGTCGACCACTGTAAAGGCGTTCATTTCACCAGTATACCAGTATACAGTATACTTGGATTTACAGGACTGGGCACTCCCTTAGAGATGAGCTCGTCGCGGAGCTACAACCCCTTGACATTGTCAGGATCCAGATGAAGAGGCTTCAAATGCCCCAGGACACATTCCTGAAGATGTTTCAGGCATGTTCAGCCAGGAGGGGGCCTTGAGGAAGACCCCGGATACAATGGAGAGGTAATATGGCTTGTATTGAGCTGGAGAAATGTTTGTGCTACCTTTCTTACATTGCTGCTCAGTGACCTGATCCTGGATGGCTAAGCATGCAGACAGATGAACGGATGGATTGGCAAATTTAAATAAATGCATACCTTAAATACTGTTGAACTATAAAAGTAATTTACTGGCAGTAATGCAGAAAACAATTTGAGTCCCAATGGTTTGTCATTTTTTGCTGCACACTAGAATAAAATAAAAATCTATTTTTAACTGACATGAATAATAAAATAAATTAGCATTTTTAATTACAATAATTTTTCTTAATTTATAACACACAAACAGCGATCAAATATTGAAGTGGTAATTTGCATTGTTCATGGAGGTCCAAAAATATGCATAAAGCAATGTTTACATAAAAAAAAAAAAATCTATTAAATCCTTCTCCCATGTTCCAGAAGTTCAGGATCATCAGCAGCTCTCTCTAACTAGTGGTTTGAAGAAGTATGACTTAAATTCTTCAACCCTTTACGAAAACATTAGTACAGACGTCTAAAATGCATATGTTAGTCTAATTAAAAATAAGAAAGTATTGAGCATTGAAGTAACTTTTTTGGTAGACGTTTTACATACGGCGCCTACTTTCTCTACGTTATAAATTAGAACATGGATTAATTAAGGGAGCTTTCACACCTGACTTGTTTAGTTTCAAATAATTCGAACTAGAGTTCACTTTCCATTTTAGTTTGGTTCAAAAAAAAAATCAACAAACTACAACAAGGAGGGAGAACAAGCAATCCAAGAGGTGGCCTTGGTATGGTTCCGAAAGGGCTCTAGAAGCTGTGGTGAGAATGTGATCCGAACTAAATACAATTTTGATGACAAACATGCTTTTTGAACGGGTCCTGCTTGCATACTCAGGAATTTAGATTATTCAATTAACCTAACCACATCAGCCGCCCTGACATGGAACAAATTAAATAAATTAGTAAAGGAACCCTAAATGCCTTGTAAGTTCATGTTTTATTTTAGAATAGATACAGCAATGGGTGAGTTAAATGTTTTGAGAGTTCAATGTGACAAGAGAGAAAGTAACAGCGTTAAGTCAGATACTCGGTTTCCAATAATTCAGAAACAGTTTGACATCTAACACGATTGGTTAACAGTTTCTTATTTGAAATCTGCACAACTGTTTTGTTGAAAATTTTAAAACAAAAACATAGCATTGGTGCACATTAGAAAATTAGGACACGACCCAGCTATTATTTAATTTAGATTTCAAATATAATCTGTGGCTTTCAAAGGGTCATTAGTTTTGATATTTTTTGTTTTAAATGAACGATACACACATAGTTTTGACCAATCAAAATGTGAGAACATTTCATTTTACAGACCCCAAAGCGGTGCCATTAGCGCCATATAGTGGTGAAAAGTTGCGATATAGGAAATACAAGACCTGTGATATGGCTGTTTTTGTTTTGTTTTGTTTTGTTTTTTCAAAATTTTGACGCAAAAATGCACAATGGAACAAAAAATATAGAATTTTAAACAATTCGCACATTGCTTTTACCTTTTGGGGGGATTTATGATTTTTCCACTTTTGATTTTTGTAATAAAACTGTTCGTTCTCAATTTTTGAGATTCATGCAGTAAAAAAGGGCCAAAATGTATGTATTTTATTTTTTTGTATAGTTTCAGGTTTGTTGTGAAATTATTGTAGTAAAAAGATGTTTTTAAACAAAAAGATGGGGTTGTACTGAAAAAAGATATCAAGCATTGTCACAAAAACAGACTATTTTTTTTAGAGCGAGGGGTAAAGAAGTAAAAAGCACTAAAAAGGCCAAAGACTTCTAAGAGTTAAATGATAACATAAAAAACATTTTAAGTACTGAATCTTTTGCTGTAGCCTTATAGTTCCGTCACTTCCGGTTTGCATAAAGATCAAGCACTCTTTGGTTTCTGCATTCATGACCCCTTATCAACTCAAAACCCTTTACAGATAAGCTTCAGCTTTTTCTGAGCTGGTTTCCAAAGCACAAGATGCTTCCGATGTGGAATTCATGACGAGTGAATTCAGTAAAGAAAGTCTAATCAATAGCTGAGGGCTGTGCAAATGTCATTTCCCCTTTTAGCATCTGGCAACTTCCTGCAGACATCGCGCTCAGTGAAAGGCACCCCTCTACACACAGGAAAACAAACACAAAATAATGAATGAAACAACCTTTCCTGTAGCACATGTACGTCCCTAAATGTGTCTCAGAAAGTGAAGAGAAAAAAGGCAAAGTATCCCGAGCACATTGTTAAGAGACTACAAAACCCAAAGGGCAACCATGTATCCTTCAGACCCAGATAAAACAGCCACCTATTCAGACCAGCTAAAATAGCTCCTGCTTCATTACGAAACTGCATCACAGAAAACTCCCTATAATGACTTTGTTTGTGCATGTTTTTCACATTGTCAGGGGAAAAAACAAAGCAGAGAGTGAACTCAGGAACTTATTTCCTCATTATAACCAAATATCATCTGAATGCGGCTTAGTGAAAATGAAAATGCCAATTTGCTGGTGATAAAATAAAAAATAAAACAGACATCTACCATTACAACTTTTTTCCTAATTAGGGTCACTGGGGGTCTGTTGAAGCTCATTCCAGCACTGGCTGGGTGAAACAAAGGTCCTAGAGAAGTTCCTAGGTGTGCACATACTCCAGATCCTAGACAAGCTGTCTTAGAACCACTACATAAACCTTAAATTATTAGAAAAAAAACAATAGCAATCACATCCCTGAAACTACTACAAAATGGTGCATCCCAATAATGTGTTACTGTAACTCAGGGGTGTCAAACATACGGCCCGTAAGGCCGTCTTATCCGGCTGGCAATTTTGGAGAAAGAGCGAGAGAGAAAGTGAGATTTCACTGTGAATAGGATTGCAAACGTAGCATTTTAATTAATGCAATATTTTGAATAATAAATTGCGAAGAATTGCTTTGCTAATAAATTGTTTTTAACCAAATATTTAGCCCTACGTGTCTCCGCTTCGCAGCAGTGGGTTAATATGAGGGGTCTATTTTTTCTCGCGGAAGAACAGGCGTGGTGAGCTGTGTGGCGCCGGCTGTCTCTATCCGCCTCTGACTTCGGTTTTCCGGTTAATTGACGGTGATTCGTTTCGTTTTGCAGGAGGCAAAACCGGTAACAATATCATCGCTGTTGTGCTGCTAAAAGTTTGTCGTTTTTTAAGTGAAAACTTTCTGAGGCTGAAGTCTCAGTACGAACCTAAAGCTAATTCTTGTAGTCAGATTTTGTGTGGGGGGAGAAAAAAAAACAGTAAATTCAGTAAAACTGTTTAATTTATGTTATTTTTATTTAGAACTGCAGTGTAATGTTGCTTAATTCCTTAAAAAAAATTACAAGAGAGTTATTCCATCTAATCCACTGTTTATTTTTGTAGTTAAACTGGGAGCTCAACATGAATAGTTTTACATTGAGAATATGGTTCTTTGTTGATGAAAATAAAAACTATTAATAGGAATAATCAGATTTATTTCTTGAATGATTCAATTAAGGCAATCAAGATTTTTCAACATGATTAGTCTTGTCAAGCTCAAATTGTGCACCATGGGGACCTCAAATGAGTGACACCCCTGCTGTAACCGATACTCTAACACAAAAATCTTTCAATTAAAGGGCTCATGTTTAAATGTTTATAAAACGTATTTAAGTGCATTAAATGCAGGAATCCACCAACGTTTACGTCTGGGTCACCACTGAGCACGGTCACAACTCTTTTATTTTATTATTCATTTGCTTGTTTCTGCTGGTGGCTGGCTGGAAATGGAGCCTCTGTCGAGACTTCGTTTAGCTGAAAAACCATCAAATATCGATCGTTTCTGCCTCTCATCTCTCTCCCAAAGCGTCTCTTACCATGCAGGCAGCGTGGCACTCTTCAGATCAGCCAATAAAAAGATTGCATGATGCCATTACAGCTTCTACCAATGTTGCTTTAATAAAATGTTGATAGCTCATTGAATTTATATTGAAGTTTTAATTAAAAACAAAAACTTTTTATGTAAAAGGATCAGATTTCCTATACAATTCGACCAATGTGAAAAACATGTTATTAAAAATAAAACGTCCAGTGTATCATCTATCTACTATACCAAACAATAATCATTGCTAATGATCAACAATGTCACAGGTTGAAAACCAGTCATTATTTGAAACAGAAACATCTGCGTAGGAGGCTTAAAACTGAGTTATACTGCATCAACACATTTTAAAACAGACAGAGGTTTCAAGATGTGCTGTTCAAGATTCACATGGGCAACATTGAGGATCATAGATGTAGTTGTTGGGTAAGGATACCAACTGCTAACTATTCCAACAGTGTCATCACCTCAGAACTGGTAGGAAACAGTAGGCATACCCATCTAGAAGTCTGGCTAAAGTAGTCTTTGTGGGAGAGTTTCAGCCAAAAAGAGAAAGGATTACGAACAAAAGTATTGAAACTGGGAGCAGAAAAAAATGGCATTCTGCTACAAAGCAGTCTTCTGCACCAGAATTCTTTTCGTGGTGCTTCTGGAATTAGTTGGTTTATTGGAGCTCTTCACAACATCTCAGGTGTCAACAAATATCTTCTCGCCATAAAACCACAGTAATCCCACCTATAAAATAGCTGCTGTCATGGATAACATCTTAGATAATACTTTTGGGAAGCCTGGTTGACATCTATCTTTCAAACACTAGAGGGATTTTCACAGTTCAGGGCTTGAGTGCTTTTTATCGCTTTTACTTCTTTATGCTAGAAACTCCCCTTCCTTCCAAACAGGTTGAGTGTACAGGAGTCTCATTTGTGATCGGGGGAGAAGCAGTAAATCTAAATGAAATCTTCGGGGTTTATTTTAAGAGAGGCAAATGTAAATGAACATAAATCAGAGAAGACAATTTGAGTTCAGTGAAGGAGAACGTTTTATTTTAACGCAAACCATGCAGAACATTAGAAAGATACAAAAAGAATCAAACATTACATAAACCCTTTTTCATTCACATTTGTTTTGCTCAAACTGTTCAATGCGGATCACAATCGCTTTTAGAAAATATTATTTAAACTCTTTGAAATTTTACTTCTCATTTTGGAAATGGACAAAAACTAGCTGATCTCACTTTAATCTTGGTAACTAAAAAATACATACAAAAAATATATACATATTTCAGCCACTTTTCAATTCTAATATCAGTCAAAACCTGTAAAACAATTGATTTTTGTAGTACTGCATTCAATATTTTGTAAGCAAAATGATTTTGTTTTTGGTTCAAATGTATTTGAAACCGCTTTTATTTAACCTTTTTATATAATACCTCCAATGTCTTAGGTAAGGTGTACAAGTGCAGCTATTCCTCCACTGTGAAATAGCTTTTCTTTCTTCTTTTTGTCCAGGAGTTCTGTGGCATTGTCCCTCAGATTTATTTGAACCAATCAGAAAGCAGCTTTGGAAACACGTTTGATGGTGCAGTCAGTCAATGAATGATGGTGATGTCACATGACTGCATTTTGCAAGTCCTCGACATTGATGTAGTCGAACAAAAAAAAAAAAGTTGAACAATGGAACGTGAAATCTATGCGTTATTAAAAATTTTTATACATACTTTTTTCCCCACTGCAAGATGAAACTAGAAATATGTTTTAAAAAAAAGTATTAATGGTCATTTTTATTAATCAATCTGTGGCTATGTCTGTGTGGTATATTCAAACAGGAGAATAAATAGATTCGGTAAACAAATGAATTTAAGGGGGTTTTATTTTCACGTTTTATTTTTAACCACCTGTGTCTAGACAACTGTGTCTAGTTATTACATGACATTGTGTAACTTTTTGCCATTTGTGCTTCTTACTGTTCCTTTCTTGGGCCTCAGCACACAACAAATCAGTGCCAACCTCCTTCTACTCCAGCTGCTTAAAATCTCTGTTGCAAAAATGGCAGCACGGTGGCGCAGTGGGTAGCACAGTTAGAAGGTTGCCAGTTCGAGGTTGCCGATTCGAGGCTCACCTTCCTGGAAAGAGTTTGCATGTTCTCCCCCATGCTTGCGTGGGTTCCCTCCATGGAATCCGGTTTGCCCCAAAATCCCAATGGGTAAATATTTAAATTCCCCTTAGGTGTGAATGTGTGAGTGAATGTTGCCCTGCGACGGACTGGCGACCTGTCCAGGGTGTACCCTCGCCTCTCGTCCAATGTGCATACCCCCGTGACCCCAAAAAGGGAATAAACGGGTTAGAAAATGAGTTAAAAATGAATTGAAACGTTCAATGATGAACAAAAAAAGTCTAATGAATACCTCTGACATAATATCTGTGTCCCCCACTCGGAGTTCAATCCAACAATCATTCCCAGCATCTCCACGGTCATCTAATGACACACCATTGCTTTGCTCTCAGCATATTTAAGCCTCCAGCAATCTGCACACCCAAACATCAAGATTCAAGCTTCACTATAATCCCCATGGTTTCAAAAGCACGTAGGCGGCAAATAATTCAGAAGGAATTCCAGGTCAGGATAAGGACAGACACACAAACACATACATCCTTTTGAGGCGGTGAGCAAACCCCCCTTTAGCACCCTCCAGGGAACAAAAGCCATGTGGATTTCCTGAAACATCACCCCTCCCCTGACAACTCTCCTCTCAACAGCTCTTCCTCTTCATGCATTACATTAAAACTAAAGGCTGTTTGAATAACCCCAGAGGTGCTTGCTGTAAAAAAAACTGAGATGAAAACAAACATTGTGATGGGAAGAAAATAAACAGAAGCTAAATAAACCCTTCATTTCACACCAGTGGTGCTCTGGAGCCTGGATTTGATCATCCATTATTCTGGATCTCTAGCTTTTGTTGGTAGACATTAGACTGGAGCTTTGATGTAGATGCTATGCACTCCTCAAAACTCATCAATGAAGCATCATACAAGAGGGAAGAGCTCAGAAATCAGAGGTTTATTATAGGCTCAAAAGCTATGCTCATTTCATTCATCCTTTGAAGTGCGTCTCATAGTTGGTCCTCTTCCGTTTCTTTCTTGGATCATGAAAGTAATTCCTTAATTTCAAATCCTTCTCCTCATTTAAAGCCAGCTTTGTTACAAAAGACAAATGATGCTTACTTTATGGATCCATATCTCCCAAGTAGGATTTCATATTCAATTGTTTTCAGTGTTTATTTTGACAATTTTATGTAGATTATAAGACCGTGATTATAATCAAAACGGGAGCACACAAGTTCTTAATTTATTTATTGGGTCAAAATAAACCTCCTTTTTAACCGAAACCACTGTTTAGATTGCCGTCTATGCCTTTGTATCCTATCCTTCTGCAACTTCTCGTTGCCCTCCGGATGTGCCTCTCGTTGCAGACAATCACAGACATTTTACACACACTGCAGGTTTGTGCAAAGAGCTGGCAGCTGGCTCTCTCAGGATCGCCCCTTTCCCCCTTGTGTTTAAGTAAAATAAAGCCGCATTTTCTGTTAAATCCTCTTAAAGCTTTATTTAAGAGTAACACTAATTTTCAGTTTTCTTCATTGTTCCATGTCGTGATTATTCACTGTTTCTTCTTTGGTTTAATATGTTGGGGTTGTACAATTCTGTCGCTAATCAAAAGGCCTCTACACACCAGTCCAAAGAGAGATTCGCACAAATCTTTTAATTTTGGTTTCTCAGCAGGGCATTGGTTATTTGCATCAAGGAAATATTGATGCAATAACGCTCCCTGCCGATGGTGTTTGCTTTACAACAGATGCCCTTGACACCATACAGAAAAACATGTAAGATGTTGCACTATTTCTTTCTCGTTTCCTGTAGGAAGTCGTTATGATAATATATAATCAGCGCCACCGAGGGGCTTTTTTTGAAAGGCTGAGTCGAGCATTTTTGGAATGTCTGCAGACACCATGTGCTTGGTGTCACTTCTTTGTTTACAAAGGAAGGTTTCTGATTGGCTGTAACTAAACAGCAAATGACTGATGCTCCACTATTATTTCCACAGTAGAGGTTTCTCTGATAATGTTTATTTTTAACAATTGTCCCGTCTTCGCCAACAGATGAATGCTGAAAAACCCTGATCGATTCAGCTCGAGGCCAGCTTCTTCAAGCCACAATCTAAACTGGCTAGATTCCCCTCATACTTGCTCTCTCACGGGCTGAAACTGAGATGAAAGCGTGTGTGCTCTTGAAAGTGTTCCCCTCTGCTCGCGGTGCTGCATGTGTGTGGAAACAAAGGCTATGCCACAAATAACTTCATCACAGCACACAGCCGAAACACTGAGTCAGGCTCTTCAAATGCGCTTCAGAGGCGGTGCTCTCTATATACGGCCCAAAAGCAAATGAGAATACGTATGCAAGGTTTGATTGACAGAACTGGGGCACTTTAATTGGTATCATTTTGTCTCCTCTTATTGTTACAAATATAAGGAACAGGTTAAAGTAGTATATAGCATGACTCACAAACACCTGTGCCAAACACTATTGTTTTTTAAATCAATAAACTATAATGTGAAAACAACTCGTTTCAATATGAAACAATTTTAAGGAATATTTGACATGTTCTTGCATGTTTAGGTTATTTAGACTTATTTGGAGGTTGAATCTCACAAGACAATTGATGTGTTTTGTCCTCAGTCAAGTGACTCACCCTCCTTCATCCCTTTGCAGTAAATTTTTCCATAATCCTTGTGTTTTTGCTGGTGCTGGTTCCATTTCCTATCCTGTACTTGTGTACTTTCCTATCCAGAGCAGTACCCCGACCAATATAATGAACAAGGTGTACATTTTAATTAACTGTGATTCATGAAATAATAAGCCCATATTGAGTGTAAGAGAAAACAATATTTAGATTTTTGACATCGAACAGGAAATACAACACTAACACAGGAAGTTACATCACAGCAAGGAATTTACAAGCCCTTTAATGAAGTTGCTGAAAGACACTTGTCCTCTTTCTACTTCGGACTCTCAAAGAGCCACTGGACTTTTACCCTTCCCCCATCTTGTTTGTTCTCAATACAGTTTAGCTTATAGTATCTAATGTGTAAGCTAAACAAATCTGCATTTTCTGTTAAATCTTCTTTAACCATGCTTTCACAATCTTCTTACTTGGGTTTTGAATTTCAATAACATGAGTTTCTCTGAGAGAGAAAGCTCAGCTTTCACTTGTTTTCAACACACATCGCAAGAGGGGATTTGAATCCCACCAATTTGTCTCTAAATGAACCTTAAATGATGCAAAACTTTATGAGGTAATGAAGCATGAGCCACAAGACGCTGTGAGATTCATGACACGCATATCATTATCACTTTCTCCTTAAGTGCCAGAATGGGTCATAAACTCATTTAACTGCAGATGCAACAATTGCAGTTCTACAGAAACATAAAACAAAAAACATAAACAATAGCCGTTCTTTTGTAGATTCTGCACAGAAAAATGCCACAAATCCAGGTGCTTCGATTTTTGCAAATGAGCTTGAACATTTCCACCTGAATCTCAGTGTACAGCAAACGTAGAATAATACCATTAAAAGGGTCTTATGCAGCTTCCATATGAACCCAGTTGAAAAAAAGAAACAAACGTAGTGCTTATTCATTCAAAATGATCAAAAGCAAGAATGTGGAGTGCTTGGCTTTGGATTTTTTTCAAGTGCTTTTTAAGAATTTTGTTGTAAATGCACGTAATCATGGCGCTTGATCCACTAAATAATCAGGTTGTGCACATTGCTATGATTTTAAATTTGGTAGCTTCAATGTCAAAAATGCCTCTTTTAACCCAATTTACATGATTAACCTATTTAACCTAGTTGGGTATTCAAGCTGCACTTTAGTATCTTGCAACAATACATCATAACAAAGACAAAAAAGTTGAAAAGAAGCATTATTGAGACTTTTAAAGAGACCAACACAGTGGAGAACAAGAGGCTGGAAGTGAGAGGGGGCTCTAAATGGTCATAAACAACAGTGAATGATTTAGGAAAGTCTAGAATCGTTGAGGCCTGCACTGTGCGGTTGAAGACCAAGAAAGACTCCACTTCTGAAGAGGCGGTTCCATGTCTGAATAATGATGGCACGGGTGACTCATACTGGAAATGTGTCTTTTGACCAGATGAGCTTTTTCTGGCCCTAGAGATGTTTAGTAACGCTAACCCTATGCCAAGCTAAGGTCCGTTTGTAGACTGAACAATAAGGCATTTCATGCTGGGAGGTTGCTTCAGTGTGTTTTTTTACTGGGAAACTCGTTAGGGTTTAAATAAAAGAAGACAATATGAAAGGAAGATTTTGATAGACAATCTCAGCTGGTCTGCAGTAAATCTTGGTTTGGATCGACATTTTGTCTTCCAGTATAATTACGACCCAAAGAACACCTAACTTCTCTTGAAGTAACACCTCCAAATAAGAAAGTTTAGTGAGCAGAGATCTTGAATTTGTGTATTTCCATATAGATGCTACGAAATTACCACCAATGTCTCCAAGCAATCAAATGGCACCATTCTCACTTATTCCTCCCTTTATCACAACCATAAAATATTTTACCATGTCAATGTGTAGAAAATTTTAAAATTAACCTAATTACATAAACAAAAACATCCACATTATCTCATTAACAGAGAGATTCCTCGAGTGTTGGACCCAGGCGTTCTTATGGGAAAACATACTGTGTGAATCTTTCAAAATGACAATCGAAATGACACACTGTAGATGCATTTCTATGCACATTTTAGAATTTAGCATCAAACACCCTGATGAAAATGCCAAGATGTGCAAAAATGTTGAAAACTTTGAAAAAAAAAAATAAAAAATCACTGAGCAGGATAAACTTTTGATCCAACAAGAAAAAATGTGCATAAAACTACAATGAAAACGTATTTACTGAATAAATCCAAGCATGAGCATAAAAAAAAAAAAAAAGTCATGTGATTTTGTTTTAACATCGTTTTTCTGTCAGAACTGGAGTGGCATTAATGGACTTATTTTATGCCACCTTGTTTACTCCCGAACTGGATAAAATCATCTGCTAAATACATAAATGTAAATTAAGGTAATGTAAAAAAATTGTTTTAATTGCGGCATTTGAATTGTTGCTTCGGCCCTTAACCAAAGTCTGTCATAAAATTTTTTGGGATCATCACCTTTGAGAACTTTCTTGACTGGCTGGGTTTCCAAAGCACTGTCTCCTTCCTCCAAAAGCAAGATGACATCACTGACCTTACTGCACTTGATCTTTGTGTTCTAGGACACAAGTAAGTAATACAAGAAGAAATTTTTCCATTTTTCTGTTGAAACTAAGCTGCCGTGTATCAGGATTTTGTTCTCTTGGACTCGTTGGATGGAAACAGTGCTTTGTTCACAAACATTTTGTGCAATATTCCAGTTTGGGTGGAAATATGGCCATTGAGAGAAAGTAAAAATCGAAATCCTGGATAATTAACCCGACTGACCTCTCCAATGCTCTCTCTCTCTCCAGCCATGCATCAGGGGTAACCTATACAAGGTTCTTCCACAGACACCAGCCCTTCACAGCTGGTTACACTGCTCTTGTTCCACACACACTCGGCTGCACATGAACACTAGCAGGATGCTGTATCTGTGGGGAAAAGCAAAGAAGGGAGACCAGTCTTGTGAGGTTATTAATGGATTTCTTGATTCATGCAGAGACATTTTAAGCAGTGGAATGATTCAAGAAAGACAATTCTTGACAACTCATCTAACTTTTGGTGAGAAACAACATTTGAGGATATTTATTCATTGTTTTCCAATGATCAAATGGATCCAATCAGGAAAGTTTTCCAGTCACATTCACATTTCCATCTTGCACTGTATCATTTTGCGCAGTAGCGACGCTAGAAGTAGTGGCGCTACTAGTTTAACTGCATTTCTCAGTAGCGTGGTGGTAGCCTCACTGCTCATTAAAGCAATTGGCTTTTCATTGGCGAAGCTATTTTATGGATCAAGTAGTGCGGTAGCATCTGAAAAAAAGGTTAACACTACATTTCCCCAGGGCTTTTATAGAGGGCTAGTTAACCAATATTAAACAATGTGTTACAAGTAAATGTGATGTCTACGCAGTATATAAACAAAACTAAATTAAAAACATCTTTACGAGTAAACATTTCAGTTGAACTCCCATTGTGTCATCACGTGATTAAATATGCGTTCACGCAAAGGGGAGTCTGAATCTACCGCGAAGTCGAAAAATGGCACAACACCGGTACTCAAGGGTAATTTTACTGCTCAAAATATGCGCGATGTGTAGAAGAGTGAGAGATTCTTCGCTCTTCCTGTAACTAGTAGTGATGTGTCGTTCATCAACGATTCGTTCTTTTTGAACGGGTGACTAAGCATGGCCGGAAACGAAAACGAAGGGATTTGGAAAAAGAACTAATCTTTTCAGGTTTCTGGCTCATATTGCGTTGGTAAATATTAAGGAGCATTAACGTGACAAAGGAACTTAAGGACCCGGCCCGGACTGAACTCGTTAACATCAGGGAAAGGTAACATGTTGAACGAAGGAGACTTAAATCTAAACACAGATCAGAGATGAGGTGAACCAGATTCGCTTTTGTGTATATAACATTCATAGATGCGTTAGGGAAGGAACACACAACATTTTATTGGTATTTTACAAAAATGAACGAAATGACTCAAAAAAAGATTTGTTCTTTTTGCTGAATGAGACTTTTGCTGTCTGAAATTCCTGTCACTATTATCTAGCGTCCTGGGCTGGCTCAGTCCGATTAAACTCAAACGGCTGCTTCTTTCCTTCAGACGATCAACGTTCATCTATTGTTTTTTTTCTAAAGCCTGATTGGCTGTACCCACTGTCACTTCGTTTGAGTGGCGTGCACAAGACAGACATTTCAGTTACCGGAAAATTGCAGCATTCTGGAAAAAAGTTTTGCTCGAGTCACGTTGGCTGAACAGTTTTTAATAGCAGACGTTTAATTTACATTAAGATCCTTCTGGTTACTAAAAGACGCGTCCAAGTGGTACAGTGTCAAAAAATGGAACAAAAAGAAGACAAAGTGTAAGTTACTCAAAAAAACATTTCCTTTTAAATGTTTTCAAACCCCTTTCTTAATAATCTGCAGCATTAACGGTTAATTTCATTATAACAACAGAGATGTTATTTTTATTTATTATATTTGTTTTTTTGTTGTATTTGTGTGTTAAAGGCAGCATCAGTTTAAAAGTCGCCAGTCCATCGCTGTGAACCATTATTCAATTAACCTGGTGGAACATTATAAATATTATTCTGAATACAGATAATTCATATGATTTATTGTCACTGTGTCCAACTTTGGTCAGTTTTATCATTTTAGTCAACCAAATTGGCATAGAACAGTCGGCAAACATATAATTACGCACTTATGTTTTTCGTACTTGTTTTTTAGTGAGAAAGCATTGATCTGAAATGGATTCAATATAAAAATAGCTTAGATGTAGTGCAAAACTTTTACCATATTTCTGTAGCTTAGCCCACATTTCTCAAGCTTTAGTGAAGTGAAACTACATTTAAAGAAGAGTAACTGTTAGCTTAGCTTACTAAATTCTCCAAGTAGCTTGCCCAACACTGCTAATCCATTTTTTAATATGACAAATATTCAGGAATATTGACTCTCCACTGGAAAATACTTGAGTCTACTGCTTTTTTCTCCTGTTTCTTTCCAGGAGTTTTATGATAAAGTTACTCATGTTCATTCAAACCAATAGAAAAGCAGCGTTGGAAACACGAATGTAATGACGCATATGGCCAATGAGTGGTGTTGATGTCACATTACAACATTTTGGTCAGTTTCAAGTGGTACAAAGAGATCCGTTTGGTGTGAAAGAGACCCAAAATGTTAGAGAAATTATTCAACATGATCCAGACCAAATGAACGGATCCACTGGTGTGAGGATAAATGCCTAGTTCTTTCTTTGTTCTGAAGAACTGGAGGGTTGTGATTCATCCATGATGCTTCTTTTACAAAGACCCATCTGCTTCTGCAATCTCTATGTAGGACAAATACAATCACTGCGCCCTGGGCTGCTCAGTCACAACGGCTCAGGTGTCAGCTGTTTTTCCTCTGTCCATCCTTTCAAAGCTGAGGGGCTACTTTGAGTTTGTTTTTTTTATAACAAACTCAGGAATCCTCTGTAAATCCATGGGTTTGTGTCTGTGAAGTAAGTGTTTGAGGGAAATCTATTCTCAGTCACGTAGAACTCTTGTTCGGAATCCGGGGCTTATCTTCAAGGGCCAGAGATCAAGCTGAGGTCTATCGTTTAATTCTGAGCATCAATGCGTCTAGATTTAGCACTTTATCAAAGGGGTGATCAAACATTTCTGCACCACATAACAGTCACCTTCAGCCAAGGTCCCATATCCAAGTGAAAACAATTGTTTCAAATGGATGTAACAAGCAGACTGATGCACAAACACATAGTAAAAATACCTTTCTGTACGTTTTATCTATAAAAACCATTACATTGGTTACACAGGACGTAAAACCACACACACAGAAATGAAACAACCGACAGTAAAATCTGAAAACAAAAAGACAAGAAGTAGCCGAGTTCATCAGACGCAATAGCTGGAATGAACGACACCAGAGGATGATGCCGTGACGCTGAAACAACCGTCAATCATCTGCTCCTCAAGAAACCACTATACTTTAATTATTCTTCCCACTCATCTATCTTTCCCCCTCACCTACATCTCTCGTTACCTCCCCACCTTTCCTCCCAACACCCTCCTGTCCTGATGTATTTAATGCAAACTGGTCCATGGGAAAAATAAATAATTACATAAAGTTTTCATGCAGAGGAGGAAACACCACAACAGGTGCTCACTCCTTTGGGGATAACAAAACTTTCCAACTCAAGTGAAGCACCTACTCCCCCATATGGTGGCTTTTAAGTAGGACAAGCAAGAAAAAAAAAATATATATATACATATATACATACATACTTAAACCAACCAATAAAAAAAAATAAATAAAAATCACCCCTTCAGAGTGTTCATGAAGGTCAAATCTAGAGATTAACAAAACCAGTCGAGCCAGGGGTGGAAATATGAGTTTTTTCAGCTCCAAAGTTTGGAAATTTTTAACATTGGAGTGAATGAGAACCTGCTCAATTCAGTCTCTAGTGCCCGGTAGAAGAAATGCAGTTTAGTCACTTCCTATTAGGCTTCAAGAGGGACAGCAGGAGGTTGCACCTTGGCTAAAACAAAAAAAAAAAGTAATCAACACATGAAAACTAAAGCTAAGTCCCTTTCAAAACACAAGTATGTTCCTGGATCCTTCAAATTCGAGCTGGTAGAATTCCAGAACCACAGACTCTGCTGGTCTGGGACTCCAACAAGGAGTGTGTTTATACCTTATACCAGGGGTGCTCATTACGTCGATTGAGTGAAATTGAAATAATATCAAGTTCAGTAAAATTAGCTGCAAATTCATGGATTTGGTTTTTTCTGCTCAATAGCTCAAGACCAGAATGTTCTTAGTAAACAAATAATACCTATTTTTAATCTGTGTTATGAAGCGGACAAACAACAAAACGTTTTTTTATCAAAATAAGTTTCCCTCGGCATTCGCAGAAACACATTACCGTCTATGAGCAACCCACTGACATGGAATCGCTTAGGGACCGTCTGCAAATTACTAGACCCAAAATATGTTTTACCCAGAATATGCTTCTAAATAACTCTATTACAACTAAAATCAAAAAAATTGGTTTCAATAAAAAAATAAAAAAATGATTATTTGGATCAAAGCTCAATTGCTCCCATAAAAATCACTCTATTACCACCAAATTCAGGTCACACACAACTGTTCTAATGATTCAATTCAGTGCAAGTCATCAAATTAAACTCAGGTTATTACAAAAAATGTAAATAACTAATTATTATGTGTGTTTTGTCAATTCTCAATAAAGTTTTAAAAAAATAAACATTTTTGTAGCGGGTAGATCACTTTGACTGAAAACGTGTGAGCACCCCTGCCTTATACTATACAGTTGGAGACATATTTCCTTTGTAAACTCCAAAAAACTCTTGGCAGTTCATTTAATGGTCACCTGACCAGTGTGAAAGTTCAAAGGAGTCATGGCCTTTTCTGTAACCTTTCTGAAACCTCTTTATTTTAAGTTGTGATGGCCCTCAAAAGTCCATCAAGCTTTTACTCCTCCCCTCATGGACATATATGGTCATACCATCCTTCTTTACTGCAACCGAAGCCATTGCTAAATAGGTTCTATTTTGTGAGTAATTCATTACTACAATCTCCAGATATCTTTATATGATTTATGGAGAACGACAAATCTATAAGATTTTAGAACAATGTTTTAAAGACCAGTGTTTTGATGCGCTACAGGTAAAGCTTTTACAGGAACACACTGCACCCCACTTGTACTCGGTGTGCTTACAGCGGCACCAAGCACAATCCTACAGTGGTTCGCAGACACACACCACCCGAGGCAACTGCTCCCCATGCTCCCTGACGAGGCTCGATCTCAGGGTTTAACTCTCCTTCATCACAATCTCTTGCTCGATTGCAGTTTACAGCTTCACACTCACAAAGACCAGCATAGAAGCTCCGAGGCGGTTGGGAGTGTGAGTGAGTCATTATCCTCCATTACTGCTCTGCTTTTATCTGACTGAGATGCTGCATAATGAGCAGTGATGGAATCACAGGGAGAAGCATCACTTCATCACAGGAGCCAAAGAAGCATGCACTCCTCTGTACCGACTATTTTCTCTCCCAGGAAAGCTGAAAGTCGGCTGCTTTCAAAAACCCATGTTCTTTTCGAGAAAGGATCAGAATGGACCTAATGACCTAATGAAAGATACTGACTGTTTTGGAATCAAGGGGTTGGTGGGAACTATTAGCCCACGGCCCATCCCTGCTGAAGCTGGGCATCGAATCTCGAAATCATCCATCGCATAACAAAACAAAAACATAACCGTCATGATTTGATTCTAAAATGAAACACTTAGACCTCCATCATCCTTTCAGTCCCCCAGTAACTCGATTGCCTTGCCAAAGACAAAATGTGTCTGCAGTGTTCAGACGGACCACTTGATAACCATGCCAGTATTCTTTTGCATTGCCCTGCTCTTGTTTTCTGGGTTCATGGACGTTTTTACTAATAAAATTCCATGACAAAAGAAAAATCATGAAAAATGCTTATATTTAAAAAAGCTGGACAATAAAAAAAAATCTTTCTTTTACAACAGAATATAATGTTTACTACATGTGAATAAATAACATGATCATACGGACCACAGTTTATTTAAAAAGAAAGTAATTTACTTATTTTTTGCAGGTTTCATTCATTCTTTCATTTTTCAACCCGTGTTCGGTGAGAGTACACCCTGGACACGTCGCCAGTCCATCGCAGGGCAATACCGGCGAGCCTCGAACCGACAACCTTCTAACTGGAATGCCACAGTGCTAACCCCTGCACCACCGTGCAGCCTCTTTGCAGGTTTGAAGGTGCACTTTTTATTTTAAAGAACCCCTTAAGCTCTTTTTGGTTCTTCACCAGTTGTTGAAAAGCCACTTAATTGATATTTTGGAGCTAATCTTCCAGTTGCTGCTGCTGCTGAAAAACATCCCCACAGTGTAACGCTGCCACCACCATGGTTCACTGTAGGGATGGTATTGGCCTGGCGATGATGGGTGCCTGGTGTTCTCTAAAGAGCTCAATTTTAGTCTCAGACCACAGAGAATTTTGTTTCTTTGAGAGTCTTTCAGGTTCCTTTTGGGAAATTCCAGTGGGGGCTGCTATGCGTTCTTTACTAAGGAGTGGCTTTAAACCAAAGGTCACTTTTTCCTTCATCGTGTCAGCAGTTTTCAAGACCATAACATCGAATGCATCAGACAAACTCTCAAAATCCCTTTTTCCTGTTAACTGCAAAAGACTTAAAGTTCCAATAAATTAATTTTCCGTCCTTCAAAATCGTTTGAAAAGCTCTGTGACTTCAGTTTCTGAAAAGTTTTGTTTATTGCATGATTTTGACATGTTCAGCTGTGTCCCAATCCCCAATACAATCAGTCGTGGACTTACTTCTGAAAGATGCAATGCATTGTGATACAGGAAAAAGCAAACAAAGGAGTTTGGAAAAAACTGTGGTCGAAAGAGGCCAGAACGTCCCATTTTCCAAAGGTTGCAGAACGTAGATTGGGACACAGCTCACCTGTGTTTCTCATTCAATTGTACTCATTTACCTATGTAAATGAGGCAGGAGATGGCATGGGGTGTTTTGCTTTTGTATGTGCGCTCATTTTCACACTGATTGGACTAAAAGAATCAGTGGGGAAACCTACGTTTGAGCAGATTGAAACATTTGTAGTACAGTTGCAGCTTTTTCAAAATTTCAGATATAGATGTGCAATGCTTTTGTAAGAAATGCACTCAAATTTTAGTACATGAGGCCACTGATGAATCCCTGGTGTCTGCCGCCATCAAAATGCAATTTCATTGTCTAAATATGACATTATGAAATATGAAGATGCAATTGACTTGTGACACGACCACCTTTTACACAATCTGAAATGAAAGGCATATACTTTGAGGGGAAGAAAGAATAAAACAAAAGCACAATCAGGTTTTCGATAACGGAAACACTTTGTTTTGGTTTGGAATCAAGCGCTGATTAGCATCTTTTACTGGCAATCTAAAGAAGAAAGAGTGCAATTACAGCCTTGTGTGAGCAACCAGCGAAGAACACAAAGCAGATGTGATGGAATGCTGTCAGAGATGTACACTTCCTCCTGATGGGTTGGTCATTTCTGTGCACGTGTTGACTATAAGCTCATCACGCCTCAGCAATCAGCTGACTAAGCCACACAAATGACCCACGATGCAACATACCCACAGGGGAAATAAAACAGTGAGACAATCGGATTCGAACACTGAGGCACTTTAGATAAGAAAACAAAGTTCATTTGAGCAGCGTACATTGCTTTTCTTATGTGCCCTGTACAGAATCTATTTTCAGAAAGAATGTTACATCTAAAGGTCAAGGAACACGAATGGGATTTTCAGTGATGATTTAAGATCATTTAATAATCATACAGTGCTCCGCAAAAGATTTAGGTAGGTGTCAAAAGCCAAGAAGGGGATGAAATGATAATCTGAATTAGAAATTTGCTTTTAAAATCTTTTGCCTTCTGATAAGGAAACTGAAACAAACAGAGGGGGGCATCTGGCCCTTAAAATCCAACACTCTTATAACTGACGTATCACTCTTATAACCCACTAAATTAAGGACAGAAAAAACGGATTCAGGGATAAATTATTGGCTAGTCCTAATAAGCTCCTCCCGAAACTTGTTATATAAACGCCATTTAAAGACGGGGTGGGTGATTTCTGGGAGCCAATGTAAAAGTACAACAACAAACATGCCTCTACATTAAAAATAACTCATTCCGATTGCTCTGCAACCACTGGGACCCCGTGACCTCATGCCCCACACAGCTGATTGGCTACAAGAGTGTTTTTATTTGTCTATGAATCTATTTTTTTGAATGTTTTTGACATCAAATGCCATTTGCAACAGCCAGCATTAATGTACTTTTGTGATTTTTGATTCAAAAGCAGACATGACGCATATTTGAAAGATTACGGTAATCTTAATCAAAGAAAGTGCCAGCTTCCCATTGGAAGGATAGTTACGTAGACAGTATTTTGATTTATTTAGTTTTTTTTTCCTGTTTTGACTTCTTAATGAAACCTGTATTATTCAGTGAGACACCGGGTAACAATGGACTGTGACTTCCTTGCATAGAGTCATGGCTGAGCAGTCAGAAAATGCTGAGAATTAAACTCAACAATAGAATCAGACTAGGACTATTTATGAGGGAACTCAACTTGACAAGCTGTCTCTTTGCAGAAAAGAGAAATGGAAAAACACGACTAATCCCTTGGATTAAAACAATTGGCTTTTTACTGAAGTATCCACTCAGTAATCCTCAATTTCTTTAAGCCTATTGCTCTTTCCGACAGCTTTGGAGGTAAGAGGGCAAATTGCTCTGTAATGGGTAAAATCGAGAAAGTGCGTCAGTGCTGTCTGGATTGGTCTGCATGCCAACAGGAAGTGAAGTCTTAATGGCGCTCCTCCGTTTATCTTGTCCCCTAGCCTATTGAGACCAATTATCATGACCAGCAGAGCCTGACAAGGAGATTTCATGCATCGGGTCCCAGAAAGTCAAAGGTTCCTTGTTCTTCAGGGTGAAGAAATTATTCAGTGCCACAAACCACAGATTCTTTCCTAAACCATACACGAGTAGAGAGAGCAATAATAACCAAGCATGGCGGTTTAAATGTCTCTATTTGTTTTATTATGTGTATATTTTAATCTATAGAGCGCTTGTAGTGGTACTACATATTGTTTTTTTGCCGTAAAAATAATGCTTTCAGAAAATTTACAGTGAAGCTGTGCAGGAATCTATTGTGCTTGTTCTGTATTATTATTCCTTTCCTTCTTCCAAGTTCCAAAAACTGTGTGCTTTTCACACCAAACATCAATCTGCATTTGTCATTTATTGCATATTATTCATTGATCTTTTCTTTGGTGTAAATCTCAGAAAAGTGGATTTTGCATCATATGGTGAATGAAAAACATTGATTTTGTGTGTGTGTGTGTGAGTTTGTGAAAATATTGGATATATTTTCAAATATTTATTTTGTTTGCAAATTCAGCACCGTGTCCCTTCTGGGGTTTTAAAACCTGTCCCAGGTTATTATTCCCCCGAAGCTTCAAATTTAAGCCCATAGCAATCCCATCACCGATCTTTGACACAGTAAAGAGTTGTGACAGATGCTTTCATCATCAGGTCCATCTCTGACTCAGAAACACTTCTGGGGCTGTTATGAAATATGGACACTGATATTCAGCCAGCTCATCGTTGTTTGTCAGCTTTCACACAGTGCTCTGTTACCATGGTAATTCTAAGAGAGATGACAAAGCACTGCGCTTATGTTTGTTGCTGTAGCTAAGCCTGGGAGGAAAAGAGAGAAGGTGCTGATTTGAGGCCGCAGATGTTTCCAAATGACCCGTTGGTAACGGATTTCCCCTTTTTTTAAGTTAAATATGCTGGAAATGTTGGCTGTAAAGTCTGCAGAAATATATCCCTCCCAGTGCATCTATGCTCTGTTTAATATTCATCACATGAAAGGAAAATAACTAAATATCTTGGTTTTTGAGAGACAGCCAAATCAAAACTGACAAGGCCAGTCTTTCAGTGTCTGCCGCATACGCTCGCTTATCACAAATACTATTGCATATCACTTTAGCTCCTGCCTCAGGCCATCTAGAGGCGTTCTAGGCTGTGCAGCAGCGGTAGACTGACAGCATGCCCACTAGAGAGGAGCTGAAGCTGAGATTCTCAGAACCTTCATCTCTAAAGCTCTTTCTATGCACCTGCAACTCAATGAAACTGGCTTCCACAGCTGTCATGTTGCTGTTAAGATGTAGACTGGACTACATTAACACTCAACAAAAATTGGTTTCTCTGCCTAACTTATTACGTTGGTTTTGTAAATTAGTAACCTTTTTATATTTTGATCCCAAAATGTTGTATATAAAGAACAGTACTTTTTGCCTTGGGCTCCTTGTCGCAACTCTCTCAGAATAAACTACATTTTACTGTTTTTTATCTTTTTTTTAATCCATCTGTAGGTCTCAATGTCAGGTGAAACTACAGTACTAGCTTAGCATAAATAATTGTTGAAAGATAGCTTTTTGATAAAAAAAATGTCCTTCCTTCCTTCCTTCCCTCCCTCCCTCATAAGGGTACTGAATCCCTCTTTATACTTGAGGCAAATCCCTCATTGGCAGTTTTTGAGAGGAATATTCATGAAATTATATAACACAAGAAAGAAATTTGCTCCGTTGCTATACGTTTGCTTGTCCGTTGCTAACCAACACTAAACTTAAACTGAGCCCTACTTATACTAACTTGAGATAATAACCTATGTGAACCAAATGTTCAAAACACAGTTAAAACCCTCTGTTTACTACTTAATTCTCCAATGAGTGATGTATTCTCTACTCTCCATCGTAGCAAAATTTGCAATTCCTGTCTTTTCTACAATTTCTACACCCGTTGCTCATGGAACAAGGAATTTGATTTGAACACAGTGCAGTTATTTAGACTTGTATTCAATTGATATTGACTGGATACGTCAAGACAAACGTGTTCTAACAAAAAAAATAATAAAATAAGTCTTATTCGCTGCTAAGATGATACTACATTTATCAAAATAAGAAATATAAAGCATCCTTGGGAAGCTTCATGAAATGAATGCATCCAGGACAAAAAATCTCCAGAAACAATGATTAAAACATATGATGTTTGCACAACAAAGCTCGGGAGGAGCTAAATAGGAATAGGACATTATGTCCCGGAGCAAGCAGGAATCACCATTTTTATCACATATAAGAACATTCCTATCAGAAACGTTGACATATGCTGAAGCTACCCCCTCCTCCAATCCCTTCACGTGTAGGTTATTCAAGTGAAGTGCCCTTTAGCTCACCATGCTTGCTAAAATGTACGTAAATTAACATCATGCAAATGATTTTTACAAATATTTGTTAATAGAAATAATAATAATAATATTATTGTTATTAACAACTCTAGCATATATGAATTCAGGTGTTCAGCTTTCAAAACAAAATATATATTTTCCATGACCAGTGAAGTACACAGTGAAGTTTTTAAAGCCCCTTTTCCCTCAAATATTACAAAAAAAACACATTTCCACTTTTTCCATTTCTTCAAAAACTGAAAAGGTGCATCCTAAATTTACAGAAGATTGCAGAGTCTGCTTTTGCCCCAGAGGTGGGTCTGCAGAGTAAGAAACCTTGTTGCACTGACAGCACTTTGAGAGAGGAAGAAAAATGGTCACTTATCTGCAGAAACCTGTGCACAGGCAAAGCTAACAGGCTTATGAGATAGAGCCCAGCCACAGCTGTGTAATTGCCTAATCCATTTCTCCTCAGGAAACTCTTGTCTAAAAAGTTCTGCTGAAGCACCAGGTACCATCGTCTTGACCCATTTCTGCCTCCATCAGCTGCTAGCTAAGCCTGGCACTTGGAAGCTGAATGGAGCTCCACCCAGTGCATCTGTTAGGATGTAGCCTACTCCTCTAGCAGCAGGAGGTCCAGACTGTTGAGAAGACGTTTTGAGGTCATGCAGTGACAGTGGTGTATGCAGACAAACAACCACCCATGATGAGCATCCTTTAGCTTTGATAATCTTTATCCAACCATAAGAGTTGCATAATCTTTCTAAGGTTTCTTTCTCTTGTCATGTTGGTGAGCAAATAATAAAATAAATAAAAATCATGGTTAAAACGGGTTATTTATTGTAACTTGCACATTACTTGCAATGCTTACCTCATTAAAAACCGAACACCGTGTGGAACGTGAGCTTTTACATGTGCTGGAATGTTCTAACCAGGACCACTTGCAAACACCCAATGCTAATGGTGAGAAATGTGGGTCAAGGCACAGATCTAAAATGTTCTGTCAGTAGGAGATACATTGTCACATGTCATTAGCATTGATGTAAATTTAATTAGCTTAAGTAGGATGCATTCCTTTATCTTTCTTCAGACACAGGGGTATAGAAGAAACCTACAGGTATTACAAAACAGTGCTCATGCGTTTACATTTTCTGGTACATTTATGATTTATTGGCCATTTATCTGAGAAAACATTTTTTTTTTCTATTGGAATCGACGTTTGTGCCTAGACGGTTTTTGAGCTCCTGATAGACCCTTGCTTCTTTTATCCAGTGATGCGCAGACATTTCTGAATTCTGAGCGATAGGGAAAGCAAAAGAGCTGTCAAAGGATGTACAGGAAATGGAAATTGAACTGCACAAAAAAAGGAAAGGGATATAAAAGGATATAAAAGGATATCCAAGGAACCGGGAATCAGCTGTGTTCAACAAAATTTTCTGCTACAACTGCCAGAAAAATTAGCAGCGGCTCTTGAGACACATTCTAGTAACACAGCAAAACGGACACTTTATTTCACTATAAAACAGAAAAAAGATACATTTTCATTTACGCAGCTTGCAGAGCTCCATCTGCTCTAATGTATGTTGTTCTGTTATGTTAGCACACCCATCTGACACTGCCCCATAGAGGTTTGAGTCACAGTGAAGTATTAGCACATCCTATTTTCAATAAAACAAGCTAAAATATTTGCCATTAATATTAAGACTAAATATATTGATAAAACTTTGTCTCACAAAAGGAAAAACCCACAAACAATTTCAGCTGAAAATATACAGGGCTCTCTGAAAACATTGTGTGGCTGTTTCAAAGAGCACAATAAGGAGACACATGAAGAAAAACGGGTTGCATGGTTGTGTTTGCGGATAAAAAGCACAAAGTACACAGCTAAGAGACTTCTGGAACAAAGTTATTTGGTGCTAAAACAGACCAAAATGTAACTCTTTGGTCACAACCATGAACACTACATTTGGAGAGGCCTATGTTGAATGGAACACACAGTGAAACACGGAGGCGGGTCACTGATGTTTTGGGGGATGTCTGAGCTCCAAAGGCACAGGTAACTTGGTTAAAATTGAAGGGGAGATGGATACTGGCGGAACATTTTTGCCTCATCCACTCGGAAGCTGCGCATGGGACGTTTCTGGACATTCCAATCAGAACTTAATTATTTTTTTATTGAAAGCACTACATCACGCGATTGGACCTCACCATTACCCTGACACCAGAGGGGTAATCCGATTGACATACAAGAGTAATGTGTTTATATTGTTTATAAATTATCGAGAGATCTCAAATGTATGTGCGGGCAAATGTATTATTGTCAGTAATAATCATGTTCATGTAGAAGTTTGTGTAGCACTTACCCGGCAATGGAACATCCCGATCCCGCCCCAGCATAAAAAAAAAAAAAAAAAACTCTTCCCAGGATCTTCTACAGCTTTCTGCTCAGTAAACTCCAGCTCTCATACCAGACCCATCCATTGCTCTACTCCAGTTTAGAGGCTACCCACCCCAAACTGCTCAAACCGTGGCGCTCAAACCCAAAAACCTCTACTTAGCTCCTTAGAAAGGTACCTTCACGAGGTGTAATTGTTTCTGTAAATACTTTTGTTTATTGGAAGTCGGATTTTTGTTTTTGTTACACTGGCACCATTAAAAGCACTCAACTGGATCCCTTGTGTGGCTTGTTCAATAACTCTGAACCACTCAAACGAGTTGGAGACCAACAGAGCAGATAAAGAACCTCATCTGCAACTACCTCAAGAGACTTCAGGCTGTCATTGATGTAAAAGCGGGGAATACAAAATCGTTTGAACTTTTGATTAGGGTTATTTGAAAAGTTTCTATGGTCGTTATGATTTAAAACGAGTGAATATAGTTGTTTGACAGTAAATGGCTTCACCCAACCATATTTTCTGAAAAATTGCCAAGTAAAAGTAATTTTAAGAAACATTAATACCAAATTTGAGCCCTACCACAACAAGTGCGTAATCCCTGCAACAAAAACCACAGCTAGAGCACCACCAAAGACTGCAGCACTTTATAACTACAGTAAATGCTGTCTTTTAATGGACTCTCCTCCCACGTCATGCTTCACAAATCTTGGCACTTCACTTTTATTGTATAAGCTGCTAGATTTGTATTGATTTTTCATGTTAGGGCAGTGTACAAATATAGGCCTCTGTTAATCACAGGATTACTGAGGCAGATCTCTCTATGTGACTAGATGTACACTCAAACTCTGAGTAAAAGGGTTCAAAGAGGGCCCTATAGAGCCAGTTTTACATTCAGATAGATTTCTAATAGATGTTATTTTGCTGCTAAAAGGAACCCCAATAATATTTCACAAGGGCAGCTCTGTGAGCGAGGTGTACACCCTCGAAACTCAATTCTTTTGTCTTCACTATTAACACTCAGAGGGGAACACTGACCGGTCAGCCACTGTGCAGAAGTTTTAGGCATCTACGGAACATACTGTAGACAAAGATTGCCTTTATTTACAAATTGTACAAAATGCAAAGTGACCAAACCAAAGAAAAATAAGAAAAATCGAAATCAAAGTAATATTTGCCTTTGAACCAGGATCGCAATGAACTAATCTTTCAAGTTCATTGCACAAAGTAAGCAATTTGGTAAGACTGATGTAATGTGTTTACTAAATAGGTGCTAATGATCATCAATGCCACAATGTGACTGAGAATGTTGAACTGAAACTGCCGAGTATGAGGATTAAAAATGGGTGAGGAAAAGCCAAGTGCTGCTACCAAGATGATAAAGACAGTTTCTTGTCACGGGCAACAAGATCCAAGGTAGTTATACTTCAACAACAAGGTCAGAGATTTCAAATCAGACTGGGGTTTCAAGATGTGCTGTTTAATCTCTTTTGAAGAAGCTCAAAGAAATGTAGAACATTGAGGATAAACTATGCAGCGGACAACCAACTAGTGCAGCAATTGAAGACATCTAGCTTCTTACCCTTCGGAACGGTAAGATGCAGTACAACAAGCATGCATGAAGTGGGTTCTCCAGAAAAATCTTCTTCTTGCAACTCTTCTCTTCCAAGCGGCTCAAGACAACCTGGACTGCGGGGTCAAAATTTGGAATATTTGTCTGTAGCTATTCATCAAAGGGATGGAGAGTGGTATAGTGGAGGTTTTTAATCATTTAGCAATGGATTATATATTTATATCTAAGAATATTAGTGAATATCTAACACTGGCAAAAAACTCTATCCATAGATGGGGATTTAATTCTCTAGTAAGATGGAGGATGCCATTTGACAAATCTCAGCGGCAAACATTGTGCGGTGCCTAAAGGCCTCTACGCACAAATCCTCTGGTGGCTTCTCAGCTCTTCGTCCGGATCGAGAAAATATTGATGCAATGACTCTCCCTGCCTGAAGATGGCAGCTCTTGCGTCCTACTCACATCATCAAAAGGCCAGCTTTCATTGGTCATCCTCCAATCGAATCCACGGACGCTAAGATGTGTAAGCTCCCATTGGAGCCAATGATTTTCAATCTAAGCACGTCCTCGCTTGAAATGCTGGTTAGAAAATTTAGATCAGTGTGGAGAGGCCTTAACTGTGGCACTACGGTATTCCAGCTGGATATTATTTATATGAAAGGACCCAAATTTATTGTGCAGCAGGAAAATAACCCCAAACATACATCCAAATAATCAGGAACTATCTTTATAGTAAAGAAAAGTTGCTTGGACAATATCATGGATATGTGTCTGGGATAACATGAAGAGACAGAAGGATGAGAGACAGCTACATCAACAGAAGATTTCTGGTTAGTTCTCCATAAACTATGTTGGGAACGAATTTACCGAAGAAAAAGTCTTGTGATTTTATTTCAACAGCAATTTTCTGCTGGAACTGAGGCGGCTTGAGAAAGTCATAGAGACATGGGGGTTGAATATTATATTAGGTCACCGGCCACTCCATGACAACCAGACTGGTTGCCATAACAACCGATTTGGCATATCTCAGCTTAGGAAAAACAGTGACAAGGGGGTTTGGTTTATGTTACTCGTAGTGACATGGGAAAGATTCCATGAGGTCTCAGAAGTAACAACAAACACATTATGTCACAGACCCCTCCATAGCATCCAACATATTTACCATAGCAGCCCATTTCAGCTTAGGACAATCACAGAGACATGGGGGTTGATTTATGTTCCTCGTTGTGAAACATTTGAAAATAGCTTTAAAGGGCACAAGGAGAAGCCAAACGTCATCATCTAGATTGATATTTGGTGCCAGTTCATCAGGAAGTGGCGATTTTGTTCTCTTGGACTCGTTGGATGGAAACAGTGATCCTGTATAGATATATAGTAAACAATTTTGCTAAATACAACTTTTAACGCTTGCTTCTTATGAATGACCATGCCCTCGTCGTATGGATAGACTCAAGGTCAGTATTGGTCAATACCTCTGGGTTAGCATTTCAAAGTTCCTACTAGATCATGGGTGATGCTCAATGGGTGCATTCTGGTCCTGAACCCAATACAAACTCTCGCTCTCTCTCGCCCTCACTACCCCAAAATAAACGATGCGTATACGCTGATGTTCCCGAGATAGCAGTTTGAGTCTGAACTTGATAAGAAGAATGTCTGTTCTCAGTGTACAGCTGCATGTTCTTTCCTGTTCTACTCCCACCACGTTCCATCTCTGTCTCCCCTCGCAGCCTGCTCAGACCAGATAAACTCTCACTAGGGTGAACCTGATTATTGAAGAATGTGTGTCCACCTGCAACATTTAATCCACTGGTTTAAAAAAACCACCAAAAACGCAGAATTAGACCAGCTCTACGCCTGTATGCACCGCAATTAAGGATCAGAACAATTTGCAATCAACAGCAATCACTACGGCTGATTGCAGAATCTTCATTTTCTAATTAATTCAAGAAAACATTCTTACAATCTCCAACAATAAAAAAATCAGACATTTAATCTCTTTCCACAGATTTTCAGCAGCTTGAATTCTGCAGTGCCGCAGTCGATATTACTGTAGCGCACAGCAACTTTACATCAGATATTTCGTCTTTGAGCTCGTCAACATGTTAAATAACAGAATGAGGCAGAACATATCAAGCAGAGAAAAACCATCATCAATGTGCTCGTCTGCACTCTTATAAACGCTAAGGACTTAAAGTTCATTAGCTGAAAGGAAGGAACAGCCCTTGGATCATGTCCATTATTCATTGAATACACAAATTACCATCTCATCATCATTCATTATCGCGTCTACAGAAAAAAAAAATATCTCTGTGAGTATGGTCCCAGGGTGATCTGGGGAACTCAAATGCTCCCAGCAGTCCATGGAAAGAGAGTTGAGAGGACACAAGAGGATTGTGAGTTGATGTGTGGGGATGTCTATAATCTCTTAAACGCTGCCTGGCTTTTATTGTTCCTAAACCCCAAGCGTAAACACCAGGGGCCGTTTCCCATTTCCAGCATAACCTTGACTGATGTGTGGTCAGTACTTTATAATTCTCTCTGTGGACATGTATGTGCTTGAAATATGGGCAGGCCATTTTTTTTAAACAAAAAAAGATTGCATGAACTTGGAGGAAGTCGGAGTAGACTGATCTTGGCGCTCAAAGAATCGACACTGTTTAAATATATAAAATGTTAAAATCTTAGCCCTATAAGAATGCTATGTCTGAAATGTAGAGAGATTTTCATTCCTTACGTGAATAAGTGAAAGCCTAGACTTTGAATTTTTTTTTTTAAACAAGCAATAAACATAATACATCTGTACTTCACATTTTTCAGGTATTTAGCAATTTTATGACCGCAAAAAAGTTTTTTTTTTTCACTTTTCCAAATGTAATTAATACAATAAGTCTTAGTCTGGTACTTACTTTTTCCCCTAAACATAATTACAGGTCAATATTTTAGAAAGATTTTTAAACTTAAGAATTTACACTGTAAACATTATATTTAAGTTTATTTACCATTTAAAGACAGTCATTCACTTTTCCCATTCTATAAACATATTAAATTTAGTAAGGGATTATTTAAAAGATTTTCAGATCTTAGCACTTATAGCATACATGTAATACATTTAATTCTATTTTTTTATTCAATTCTTTAATTTAATTCTAGTTTGCACTAAAGCACACCACACTTTATAGACTCAATGTTTACATTTCATCAAGCCTAATGTTCTTTTTCATCAAGCCTTAATTCTGCTTGTTGTGTTTGCACTTTATTGTACGTTTGTGGTTTGTATTGTACTTTGCTGTTGCACTGACGGCTCCTTTGTACCAAAAGGAATTCCTTGTGCATGCACACACACACACATGGCACTAAAGCTGCTTCTGATCCTTCTGATTCTGATTTTTAAATTGATATTTAAAATCATATTTTTTTACTTTCTGATTTTAGAAATATTTTCAAGTCTTAGCCTTCAGAATTTACACTGTAAAAATAATGTTTAAGTAAATCTACAATTTAAAATTCAGATATTCTGTTTTTTATTCAATGAACATAATAAAAACATTACATCTGGAATTAATAAAGATTTTCAGAGCTTGGCAATCTAAAAACTTGGATTTTAGATCATTTTCTCTAGAGACAAAATAACAAACATCATATGATCTGTGCTTGTTCAACTTGTACAGACCACCCACATGCTCACAAATGTCAAGATATGCAAACTATATTTTAGGTGCTACGTATAAACCATTCAAAAGAAGGATTCTTCCGTAAAAAAAAAAATCTCAACAGTAAAAAAATAAAATAAAATGCCTTGTAAGATTTCTTCACTCAGCCTTCACTTCTTGTTATGAGAATACGGTCACATTTAATTCTCAAGAACAAATCAAATAAAAGGAGTACACTCGATGCATTCACATTAAATCAAACCAGTTCGTATTGGGAGCATTCTGCATAAAATAAACATGGTCATGCTGCCACCAAGTGGTGGTTAGCTACAATATCACTTTAAACAGTTGAACCACTGGAATCATTAGAAGATTATGTGGGAAAGGAAAAGAAAAATAACGCGTTTGGCTTGTTCTGGCCTTTTCATGAGGTAAATTGGATGTCTGACTGACCTTATCAATGGACTCTGGTCCTGACCCTCAAACTGCTAGCATTTACAGCTCAAAGGTTAATAGAAGGAGCTTGAGCCAGACTGAAGGTTATGGATGGAGCTCTTTTAACTTTCTGCCAGCTCAGCTGTCAGATGATAAAAGTAGCTGGCACGAACTGAAAGATGGCACAAGATTTGTGGAAATGCAAACTCACTAAATGAGAATCATTTCGACTTGTTTGTATAGTGTAAAATGTCAAGCTAGAAACAAACATTTGCCAAGGCTAAACTGTAAATGCCAAGTGTTGTTTTCTCTTTATTACAAATGCAAGTACACGATTCTAAAGTTTGATGACTTCATTCAATTTTATAACTTGTGGACAAATTACTTGCCTCTTTATTGGAGTTTTATTAAAATAAATAAGTTTGGTTCTCAGAAAAAAATGGACTCCTCACCAAGAAGATTGCCCGTCTGCATGGTAACGGCTGGTAAATGCTCAATAATTGTAAGTAAAGGATTACAATCAATGATACAATCTGCTCACTGGCTACGACATACATTTCTAGCATATGGGTCTGCATCTACACTGTAGGTGCTGCACCTCCTCAATTAGGACTACAAAATCCATTTGAAGCTACTTTGAAACTGCTGGGTGTACCAAGCATGCTGAACCATATTTTGTGGCCGGTGCAATAATTATTCAATATAAAAGATAATTAGATAATTATTCAATATCTAAGTCTCTTTTCCATTTGCCTGTATCAGAAACGTAACACTCCATTGGTTGACTGTCTTAAAAGAACATTAAGCTCGTCCAATGAAACTTCTGCCTACTTCCCCCTCATTGACAAAAGTTTTTTTCTGGTACAGATGTGTGGCAGGAGGTTCAGCATGTACATGAATCGCTTGTCAACAGAAAAACACCACCATAGAACCGAATCGCTTTGGGTAGTTATATGCTGCTTTTATAGTTCTGCTGGAGAAAGAATGGAACTTTTCAGAGTGACCATATCAAAATCGATGCTCAGAACAGCTCAGCACAGGATCTTGGTAAGAACATGCAAATCTGACCCGCGAAAAAAATGGGTTTAACAGAAATCTACTGGGTTTTCTGGGTTTCTCAAAAATGTGTGAATAACCGGGTACTGACTACATTCGAAACTGCATGTATGTCTATGTACTAGATTTAGTTTTTAAGAGGAAAGAAACCTAAATGTCTAATTTTAATAACATTAATTTGCAGTCACTCTTATTGACAAATTATACACAAAATGATGTTTAATACATTTTTAAACAAGTCTAATGTTCACACATAATGCATAATAATATAAAAATAACGTATGTATGAAAATAAAATAAAACTATATTCTGTTCATTGTACATACAATACAAATACAAAAAATGCTCATTTATCTTATTTATTTTTGGAAATAAATGAATTCATTAAGTATTTAAGTTGTTTTTTACTTATTTATTGGAAAAAAAGCCTTAGAAAATAAACAAATAAATCACAGTAGGCCACTGTAGTATCCTTCATTGTGAAAACATGATGTGCACATATATCCCCTGATGTGCCGTACGTCTTCGTATGAATGTCATGTAAATTATCAGGGTGGACCAAAAAGGCTCTGGGATTGTTGGTCCACCCTGATAATTTACATGACATTCATACGAAGACGTACGCTGTTCCAGCAACAGGATGAAAATTCATAGACTTTACCTTAGTGAGACATTTTTTCCATTATGGCACAGCAAACTATTCCATGAACATTAGTCACAAAACCATTGGTCTTCCTTCCAATTTTGGCTAGTCATGACTTTGATCACAAGCTCAATCTGAGTGATAAACTGCACGTCTGCAACAGGTAATGCATTCCAACCAACATGGCCTTGCTGGAATTCTACAGTCCTGAATTATTACCAGTTTTGCAGAATAAAATTCACATTGAACAATGTTCAATGCAATGTCTCCATCTGCTGGTGTGGTTACACTCGCATCTAACTTGATTAAAAACAATACAAAGGGATGGTACACGTTTACGGACATTTCACAAGTTTCATTTGAAGGAGAGAAGTCCATGGCAGTATGACGTTTTTTTCTGAATTAAGTACGAATGACAGGAGCCACCTATTTTGATTTCAAATATGTGTAGCTTTTAGAAAGGTTGTTAACTTTGATATTTTTGGTTTTAAACTAATATTATAAGAATCATGTCACATAATTTGTCATTTAAAATGCGAGAAATCATCTTTCAGGTTCATTTTATTGAACCTAACTCGGTGCAATCAGTGCCATCTAGTGGTGAAAAGAAGGCATAACCCTTGGAAGTACAAGACTTGTGATATGGCTTGTGTTTGTCAAAAACCTGGCACAAAACAAAGCACAATGGCACAGAAAGTGTTTAGAACGTTATTTAAGGTTTAGAAACGGTCTGCCTGGTTTTTGATACAATTTACACATTGTTTTGGCCTCGTCTTTTCCTTTTTGGCGAATTTATATATTTTTACACCAGATATATAAAATATAAACTGTGCGTTTGCACTTTTCTGCAGTAAAAATTTTCTTTTTTGTACAATTATTGTGTTAAACATCATCACAAAACCTGTCATTTATTAAGCAAATTGTAAAATAGTCAAAAACGCTCAGAAAAGGCCCCCGGAGTTCTACTGTTTAAGGAGTATGCTAAACTTGGAATTGAACACAACCTGTTTTAATGGCTCGTACCACTATTATCGTGCTCTTTGAATAGAAATACACTTAAACAAGTATAAAGTGTTTAACTTCACTCCACACTGACATCTTTGGGTCTGAGGGCTGAAATGATGTCAGACATCAAAGAAAATTGCTGAGTCATTATAAGTCATAATATTAAACCATGTTCGTTTCCATGATATCCTAACCACACCATGATGAGTTATCAAGCTTCCCAACTCACATGCTTGAGCCATGATTCCAGAGTCAATGTGACCATCAACCCCCTAAAAGCAGCTGCTACCCCCCCCCCTCATTATTATTCACCCACGTGAAGTCACTGAATGACTGGATATTAACTGGACCAGATGGAAAGGGCAGGCCGACAACACTCCACCCTTCCTCCCTCTCTCCTGCTCTCTCTCTCTTCCACACACACTAATAATTCCACGCCCAGGCGGACACAGACAGCAGAAGACGCAGAAATCTCAGCAGACAACCCGTCCTCCTCTCCGTCAAGCAGCCAGTGGATTCCACCACTTCATGCCCTACGGTAAGTCTCGGCATAACACTAGCTAATGGGTGTGTGTTTGACAAATGTTAAACCCATGCTGACTACACGAGCCAGGAAAATGGATGGCTATTGTTCCTGTGTACAAGACACTGCAGTACCATTTCAAAGACAGGCTGTTGTGATGAGTATATAGAACAAGGGTGAGAAAAGGTGTTAAATTTGCTGGTATCCATGTGAATATTTATGGCGAGGTGGGCGGTTAGCTGTGGAACATGACACACACATGTGCTGCTAGCGTCACACGTGAACATGTGATGGTTAGGTTTCTTGCTGTGGCATCCGTAAGCCTGCAAACACAAGTATCAATAATTCCTGCGGATATTAATCCATTTTTGAGACACCATCCAATTTTTCCTGAGACAAAAGCAAGGTCAGTCCCCTATGTCACGTCTGTATTTCTTCTAACAGCAAACATGTCTGACAAACCAGACCTCACGGAAATCGCCAAGTTCGACAAAACCAAGCTGAAGAAGACGGAGACAAAAGAGAAGAACCCTCTGCCTACCAAAGAGAGTGAGTGTTTTGATTAAAGCATGTGATGCGTTTAGTCTTGGGGTGTGGTGTTGGGCTTTTTTTCTTCACTGCAGCATCTCATTTTTTTATCTGTATCCCCATATTCCATCGTTAGCCTTCATCCACTCTAAGACTGTCAGCACATGGGTGTCAGCTAAAAGTCCTCCATCAGCATTGCAGCGCAGAGCTAAGCTTGCTTGCAGAATTTCCCATGAGGAAAGCGTCTTATTCCCAATAATTCCATGCTTTAGTCCTTCAACTACATTTCTCTTTGAAGAAGCCTGCCATCACAACGAAGGAATTTAACCACCCACAGCTTTAATAATCAGCATTGATATTTTTATCTGTTTCAGCAATTGAACAGGAAAGAAAAGGAGATGCCACTCCATAGCCCAAGAACCGAGGAGAAGACAAGCACAAACATGTTTCCTCATATATGGCAGACACTTCAACCATTTTTTCTGTTTAAAGGGTGCTATGGCCCCACGTGATCCATTGTTACTATGGCAACTGGAGTCACTAGGGTTTATAAATGGTAGTGACGGCGGGTATAATGGGAAAGGGCTTTGAAATAAATCATTGCTATTGTTTATAAGTGGGTTTGGTCATGAAATCGATACTAATAAAAAACACCGAAAATGATTCACCTTTTAAAAGAGTGTATTTGCTTTTTGAAATCTTGAAAACATTGCATTCTTGTTCAAATACTATGGCTTTATTGAAGATGAATGAGAATTTCCAATTACGTACCTGCCCCAAACAGTGATACGAGTGGGAACAGACATTTTTGGTTATGAGACAAAATCCTAAAATATAAAAAAATATTGGTCAATGGTTTTACCACTGCGCCAAGAAATTTGAATATTGATGGAAAGTTCCTTTATTTCAATAATTTGTTTCAAGAAGTGAAATTTGTCTTAAATGAGGTCGATATACACACACTGAAATATTAAAATAAATTAAGCCTTTACTATTAAAATTGTAATCATTATGGATTAAAAAATTACAAAATTGTTCACAAAATTACAATATTATTGCAATGTTCTTCAGTGTCTCAAAAATTCTAGTCTGAAACAAATCAACCACTATATCACTGAGAATGAAAGGATGATTGAAATAAGAGAAAAATACATTTACTTAAGACAAATTCGACTTCCTGCAACTTTTTTTCCTTATTTCTGTTTAGAATCTTTGGTTTCCTGAAGCCATTCATAGAGTAGTATTAATCTGGAAAACTCACCATGCACGTATCTCTTCATCCAGTGCAGGTAGCTGGTTGACAATGGTTTCTCCAATATTTTTCAACATGTCCGTACAGAAGTTCCATGAGAGAATTTTAACATAAAAACACATTCGTCCACAAAAGTCCACCCTTATTTAAAAAAAAAAAGTCTGTTATCCAATAGCAAACATTCTAGATCAAACACCATCCAGACAGAATAATAATAGCGAAAATCATTGAACCCAATGTTGTACTTTAACAAAGAAAGCAAACACTTATTTTAAGACTAAAAAGGGGTTTTATATAGAACCAAGTCTTGTTTTTGGCTTTAAATCAATGGGGAACCTTTTTTCGGTGCCATTTAATACTTATCTTCAACCATATTTTAAAACCAACCATCCAATTTATGAATAAAATAAATAAACTTTGGCATGATATATACAACCAGCATCTGTATTTAGCAGATCAAAAGCAACAAAGAAGTAGAGCCACAAGTTTCAAAAATCCTGTATCTGTTTCTTTAGACTAACAAAGACTTCAAAAACCACAAAGAACCAGATGAAAACAGATGAAACAAAAAAAGCACCTTCAAACCTGCAAAGAACCAGGTGAAAATCCAAAAAGAGCTTAAGGGCTTCTTCAAATTGTGTATTCAAACAGTGTTCTGTTTATATTGTTGTATAATAAAGGATTAACATGTCAAGATTCTTCATAAAATGTAGCCAGCTAGCGTTACCCTGTGATACGTAATAATAATTTACTTTAATTATTTAGAATTTTATTGTACTTATCCGTGTTCTTTTTCTGCATCTGGGAGATATGCAGACTTATTTTTAATATACTCAGCTACGTCATTAACATAAAATCATCACTGACGATAACAGTCTATTGCTCATTATTAGTCGTGTTTATTATATCTTAATATTATTGAATGTGTTTTACAATAATAGGCTTTCTGCAAAATCTAAACGATTTGCTATTGCATCTTCACTCACGTGCAACTTGTTTTTGGGAGCCACCTAGTGGTCTTGGGTCCCAAAGCCACCCCTCCTTTTAGTCAAAATAATTATTTTGAAAGAATTATTTGAAAAAATTATTTGTAAGAAAAGTTTTTTTCTTATTCTCACATCATCTACAGTACTGGGCAAAAGTTTGAGGCAGGTGTGGAAAAAAATGTCAGAAAGCTTTCAGAAACATAAATATCCTGCTGAATGATCAGCAATTTATAACAGGTGTTGCCGTTCATGAACCGATACAGAAACAGCTGTGTAGGAGGCTTAAACCAGGTAAAGGACAGACAAACTTCTACAGAGGAGATTTTGTCATGATAAGAGTGAGCATAGCAACAAGGTTCAAGTTATTTGCACCTGAATTTGGGAATTGACTTTTCATTCACCTTTCAGGGTCATAGGGTTTTGTCTCCAGCGCAGTCCAGGTGAGAAGAGGTGGTAGACCCTGGACAGGTCACCAGTCGACACACACACTCACTCGCACATTCCCAGTCCTATATAGGGGTTTTTAAAGTGTTCAATCAACCTGAGTTTTTTTAGAATGAGCAAAAGGGAACTCGGGTCAATAAAAATGGCAGCAGGTGCTCTGGACAGATGAGATGAAATATTTGGTGGAAGGCAGTTTGGCCCTGTGATGGACTGGCGACCTGTCCAGGATCTACCCCCACCTTGCGCCCGAAGTGCACCAGCAGATGACACATGACCCTAAAAAAGAATAGGCGGGATAGTAGATAGATTCGTTCATTGCAGAGAGGGTCAATAATGAGTGTCTGCATGCAGGCCAAGTGCACCATGGTGGAAGTTCCTTAAACATTTGGGGCTGCATTTATCCAAAGGGTGTTGGCGAATTAATGGGGTTCTCAATGTTAAGAAATACATATACTTATTCATCTCAAAAAACATTAAGGAAACATATGTCTATTCTATACATACTATTTAATTTAAATATTAGTATATAATAAATAGTTTTTTCCCCAAAGATTTTAAAGAGAGAAAATAACAAAATCTTGCCATTTATGTACCAGTTTTGAAATAAAATGTAAAAATTGATCAGATTAAAGGACATGCGTTAAAAGATGAAGCCTCTGGTCAATATTTCTCGTTAGAATAAAACAAATCTTGATTTTACAGAAATCATGCAAAGATCCGTGTTGACAGTAACGTTCTTGGCATGCAGGTCATGAACCCATAACTTGACCATTGCTGATTATCCGATACTACGTGAATTTTACAAGGCTGTCCTTGTTTTTTACAATTAACACCTGCTGATGAGGTGCTGGAGGACGCGCCTGGAGCTGCTTTGAACTCGAGTTTGCTTGCGCTCTTTTTCACTGAGCTGGCGTCACTGTTCCTACTTCCCCTTATCTGCTTTATGACCTTGTCTTTCTGCAAATCTGACAACGCACGGGAATAAAGGGCATCGACGAGGTCTTAAAACATTAAGAACAATTCAAATAAAATCATAATTATATCATTTAGATTTTGGTCATTGACTAATTTTCCACCGTGCCAAGATTTACACGAACATTTTTAGTTTAAATAAAAAAAGTAAGTATTTAAAAAGCAGACCAAAAGGACTTAAGTATAAACCAAATAAAAATTGTTTTGTATATGAATGCATTTATTTACTTTTGAGTATTTATTTCAATTTAAATATTCGTGCATTTACTTATACTTTTTTTTGGAACCAATGGAAAATGTCCATGCAGGACACCCCAAAAACACTTATCTAAATAAATAAAAGTAGAAATAAATGCAAAAAAAAAAAAAATACAAAATAAAAAATAACTCCATTTATGCTTTTTTTTCATTTTCACACAGATGGAACACGTTTGAAGAGGACCAAAAATGATTGAGTTTAAAAAATAAAACAATATTGGTCCTTTATAGACGCGTTCCATCGTTTCCCAAAAACTACGGATTTACCAGGGAAAAAAATGTAAAAAGTATTGGAGTAAACAGTTTTATTTAACTGAGAGAGAGAGATGCGTTCTGTTGCTCGTCAAACAAAACTTGTTTTTCTGAAATGTTTTTAAGAGCAAACACACCATTTCGATATTTTAACTTGTATATTTACCTATACGCCAGCAAACGTCCACTGGGATGAGGGTGTCTAGAAAACGTTTTTTAACTATAGCTCTGAACCAACAAGACTTTAGCAAAACGTCTGGAAGCAGGAAAGGTGGTGGAAAGCCTCAGCTAATGAACTGCACCTGAGCTTGAGCCACTCATCAAAATGGATCCCCTGTGCAGCAAGGTAAGGCAAGCTCCCCGAAACCAGTCTAATATCGTGATGATCTTCTCAAACATGCTGGAATATCCGATTTAAATGAAATTTACGCACAAGCGCGAACACAAACATGTTGCTGTCGGTTTATCCCCAATTAAAACATACTGAGGGGTTTATGACACGGCCTCCGCGGATCAGATCATTTGTTACGAGTTTATTTTGCAACAAGTAGGTGTGGGATTTTTAGTTTCAGGCTGCTTTTAGACTTGATGATGCCGATGTCCAATTAGGGGGATTATCCTCAATTGCTCGCCCACCCATTGTCTAGCCAGCTAGCAGCACTGGTTAAACCATTATCAGACCATCAAAAACATGTTGTTGTGAAAGGGGATTTTGAGTGGCAAACGATTTGATTCGAAGACGTCAATGCGTAGTTTCAACAATTAATCTTCCACGAGATGCAGCGTCTAGAAATCACATCTTCGTATTAATTAACCTAATCGCAAAAGTAATCGAAAGTCAACTGATGAAATATAATGGCTCTCGTGATTATCCCATTGTTTACCCCGCTCAGCCGTTGATCCCTAAAGCGAGAAGTGTTGGTTTAATGTGAATTCGCTTAAATGGCACATGATTTAATTGTTTTCAGACTGCACACGTTTGTGACACACACAAAAAACGCATTTTAACGCTGTAGAACCTGTGCTTTGGCGAAAAACTTGTTTTCAATTCATCTATTTATCATTTAATGGATTATTTGTATTTGTCATAGGTGTTGCAGACAAGCATTGACTCACATTTCCAGACATTTTCACACCAGATCTGTTCCCAGGGGATCAGCTGGGCTTATTTACACCAGAGTGTCAGAGGCGTAGACGTGTCGCATGTTATTTGCATTGCCCTTGGCGAACGGGGCGCAATGATTTTATGGCTATTTGTACACAGTGTAGAGCAGCCCCTTGCATATTAGTGTCATTTCCAGGCGGAAAACTGGCCAGAACCAGAAACCCCAAATTCTGAAAATGATTAAATTCAATTAATTACTCCAAACCCATATGAGTTTAAACAAACAAAATGTCGGATTAAATAATCCAATTGGGTTATTCAGAAGGGGTCAAAATGGACCAATCTAGTATTGGGTTGCTTTACATTTCAAAAATACCAAAAAATGCTCAACCTAAGTGTTCAAAAAAAGAATGCAAAGATGATCAAAAATCCAGAAGTTGGGTAAATGGCCAACTCTGCAAAAAATAACCCAAAAATGACCAAATACGCTTAACTCACAGTTGGGTAAAATGCCAGACAGAAGAAAAAAAGAACTAAAAAATGATCAAACATGCCCAATCAAGAATTTGGATTTAAAAAAAAAGCCAAACACTGCATAATTTACCAAAAAAATTACCAAACATGCTCAACACATGCTAAACACTTGGTAAAAAGAACCCCAAAATGTTCAACCCAGCAATTTGGTTAAAATAATTAAACCCCCATTTTTAAAGTGTAATTCAAGAGCAATATAAAAGAGCTAGTTAATGTATCAACACCTACCTTTATTCGTACATTTAAAGCTTTGATGCTACACTTTAGCACCAAGTTGGACTGGAAAATACTAAAAAAATGTTCCAACAGAAGGCTGCCTGCTTCCATCTTAGATATATTTAACTAACATTTCGTTTCAAGCTAAAATCATATAAATACATGATTGAAAATTTGATTGTAATGCATGGCACGTATCAGTTCCTCTAAAGTATAAAATATAAAAGTACAAATGTACGGTCACAGTGACTTTAAAGTACTTTTTAAGGCACATTTGTGTAACTTTTTCTCTGAGAATGTCTGTTCAACCAAACGTATCCAGAAACACCTTTAAATGATAATTAACTGAACGGTTTTTGTCTTTTGAAACACCCTTGAATAAAGAAGCCCATTGAGAGAAAAATGTATTTTATTTTTGTAAGTGGCGCTCATCAGGGACAATAGTTTAACGAAAGGCTTGGAGCTACGTGTTAATGCTTTGAAGTGCAATCAAAATTTCAGCGTAGCCCCGACGTCTTTTTCACAGCGAATTGTCAAAGGTTGGCAAGTCCTCGTCACTCATGATCAGCAACAGGTATAAATGCCAAGCTCGTTACCACTCCCAGTCACTTGCCTTCTGTCTCTTTCTGGATACCCATCTCAGTGTTTGTGCCTTGCATCTCCACAAGAAGGGAGCGTCGACGAATCCCACGCAGCGATGAATCCTTGTCAGCTTTTTTCGTCGCTGGTGATGTCCATGTGCTGTCACATAATCTCGACAACGGCCTGGTAATTATAGATGGAATAATGCATGCTAAACAATATATTTATCAATACATGACTAATGCATTTACTGTTTACAGGTCGGTGAATAATTTCTTGGTGACGGGACCAAAGGTAAGTTGTGCTGCTTTTGAATTGAGTTTTTTTTTGGAGTTTTTGTAGCATAATGTCTAAAGCATGTTTTTTTTTTTTTGCATCCACCAGGCGTATCTCACGTACTCCAAAAGTGTGCAAGTTGGGGCTCAGAGAGGAATTGAAGAGTGCAAGCATCAGTTCGCATGGGACAGGTGGAACTGTCCAGAAAGCGCACGACAGTTATCCACGCACAACGGCCTGCGGAGTGGTATGGTTTATGCTGAATAAAATATGAAAAACTGAAGGTTGCAGTTAGAAGTGCGTCCATCATTTTCAGCGAATATGAACAGTAAACTGAATTTAATATTTATCTCTTTTATAGCCACCAGAGAGACAGCTTTTGTGCATGCAATAAGTGCAGCTGGAGTGATGTACACGCTGACAAAAAACTGCAGCATGGGAGAGTTTGCAAATTGTGGCTGTGACGACTCAAAGATTGGAAAAATTGGTAAGATTTTATATAAATTTGTATTATATTATAGTATCTCAGCGCTCATTTATACATTTATTTTTCCTTATGAAGGTGGCCGTGGTTGGGTTTGGGGCGGCTGCAGTGACAATGTTGACTTTGGAGAACGAATCGCCAAACAATTTGTTGACAAGGTGGAAAATGGTCAGGACTCTCGTGCAGCAGTCAACCTGCACAACAATGAAGCTGGTCGACTTGTAAGTCCTCTTTCCTCTAAGAAATGCAAAACGGTGTGGGTTTCTCGGTTTAACTCACGCATTTCTCTATTTCAGGCCGTCAGGGCAACGCTCAAAAGGACGTGTAAATGCCATGGAGTGTCTGGAAGCTGTAGTATTCAGACGTGCTGGATGCAGCTGGCTGATTTCAGAGATGTTGGAGGATATTTAAAAATCAAGCACCACCAAGCGCGTAAACTGGAGATGGACAAAACTCGGATGAGGGCGGGCAACAGCGCGGATAATCGAGGCGCAATCACGGACACCTTCAGCGCCGTTTCGCGCACGGAACTCTTGTACATGGAAGAATCTCCAGATTACTGCGTCAAAAACCTCAGTTTGGGACTGCATGGAACAGAAGGAAGGGAGTGTCTGCAGAGCGGCAAGAATCTTTCTCAGTGGGAAAGAAGAAGCTGCAGGCGCCTCTGCCATGATTGTGGTCTGAAAGTAGAAGAGAGGAGGATTGAGACCGTGAGCAGCTGCAATTGTAAATTCCACTGGTGTTGCACAGTGAAATGCGAAACGTGCACTCAAAGTGCGACGAAGTTCTTTTGCGCAAAAAGGCACAGGAACCGCAGACCGCACAACAACGCGCGCAAACGACAACACGCGCGAAACAGATGAACTGGTTTTATGGAGCTATAACGGTGTATATTTCTAATGTAATTTAGTTTTCTGTACATATGGGAAATGCGAGGAAACATATCTTCCTTGTAGTTTTTGGCAAGTTCTAAAATGTTCGCACTTTTTCGTTCTCATCATTTTTTCACTGATTTATATATTTGCACAATTTCTCTCGCATTTGAGGACGTTTTCCATTTCTGCAACATATTTAATGTAATTATTTTCAAAAATATATCACTTTGTTCTTATTTCTAATTTATCACTTGTGCCTATAATAAATTGTCTTATTCGTAGAGGGAGGCATTAAATATTTAAACTACAGAAACCCGGTCTCTGAATGCATTTTGTTGGTTCGAATGTGTATTGGTGCAAAAATCGCTTGAATTAGGCAGTAACCAAATGTCTTTTGGGATCTAAAGGAGTGTATTGATATCCTTTGAAGTTCACTGGAGGCGTTCCCTCTCTTGGCTGGTAACCAATAGCGTAATGGATACCCTGCTACAAAGGTTAATGGAGCTCCTAGGAGGAGTATAAGTACATGATGGCTCATCCCTTTCACAAATCAGTTGCCTCCCTTGCCTGGGTTGTCACAGAGGACCTAAAACCATGAATGACTTGTTCCTTTGGACCTTTATGTTCTACATTTGCGACAGAGCTCTTCTTGGACACACATGGTGAGAAGGATGATCTTTTACACCACCATCATCTAAAGATCACTCGTTGGATTTGTTGTGACGCAATTTTATGCTTACCATCTTCTCTCACAGGGCAATGAAAAACCTCCTGATGAGCGGACAAAAGGTATTTCTAAAGTCAGAACCCCTCACCAGAGCCATAAATCTCGTTATGCTGTATTTGTAATATTTCTCATTCCCTCCATTCCCCTAAGGCTCAACTTACCTACTCTAGCAGCGTGCAGGTCGGGGCGCAGAGTGGGCTTCGTGAATGCAAACATCAGTTCGCGTGGCACAGATGGAACTGCCCGGAGAGCGCACTGCACATCGCTTCTCATAAAGGCTTAAGAAGTGGTAAGACAAGTACATTTGATCTTCTTAAAATAACAAATGTCTAGATTAAAATAACCATGTATTGTTTCCCTATAGCCACCAGAGAGACGTCATTTGTGCACGCTATAAGCGCAGCAGGGGTTATGTATACCCTCACTAGAAACTGCAGTCTTGGAGATTTGGAGGACTGCGGATGTGACAGCACGCGGAACGGAAAGTTAGGTAAGACGTTTTGTAATAATCACATTACACGGTATGGTCATGCAGCAGCAGTGGAATACCCATCGCACTCATCTAATTCGACACATCTTCATTCACAGGGGGTCGAGGTTGGCTTTGGGGAGGATGTAGCGACAACGTGGAATTCGGAGAGAGGATTTCTAAACAATACGTGGATGCACTGGAGACTGGGCAGGATTCCCGAGCAGCTGTTAATCTCCATAACAACGAAGCTGGACGTTTGGTGAGTTTTAATAAACGTGCAAATTTTTTGTATGTCACAATAATTTGACTTCGAATTGTTCGAACAAGCCATAATGATGTGGAAAGTGAAATATACATATATCAAATTGTGTTTCGATATAATAATTACTTTTAAAAATAGCCATATTACATTTGCTTTGTGTAGAATCATCAGTTGTGAATGTTTTTTCTTGAAAAACAAAGCTTGGAAATGTATTGTAATTTATTTTTGGGCGGTGGGGTGCATGGGGAGAGTAACCCTTACTCCTATGGCCTTTCAGTGAAGATCATTTGTTCGAGGACAGCGGATGCTCTTCCCATGCTACATGTGTCATCCAGGTACTCTGGTTTCCCCTATACAAGACCAAAACATTCGTCAGGGTAATTTATGTCTTTAAATCCCCCTAGGAGTGTGTTGTCCTGTATGGCCTGATAACCTGTCACACCAAAGTGTGCTGGAGATTCTTAGGCACCAGCAGACCTGTGACTCTAAAAGAGAAGAATTGGTAAATTAATTTCCTTTTCATCTCGTTTTAGGCAGTGAAGTCAACCATGAAGAGGATCTGCAGGTGCCATGGCATGTCAGAGAGTTGCTCAATGCAAACGTGCTGGATGCAGCTTTCTGACTTCCGTGAGGTTGGTAATTACCTGAAGATGAAACACGACCAGGCCCAGAAACTGGACATGGATAAAAGACGCATGCGCGCGGGCAACAGTGCAGACAACCGTGTGTCTATGTCAGATGCGTTTGGCACCATCGCGCAGGCAGAACTCATTTATCTGGAGGATTCACCGGATTACTGCGCCAAGAACCTGAGCCTTGGTCTTCCTGGCACAGAGGGAAGGGAATGCTTACAACACGGGGATAGTCTCAGCCAATGGGAGAGGAGGAGCTGCCGCAGACTGTGTCATGAGTGCGGCTTGCGGGTGGAGGAGAGGCGCTCGGAGGTCGTAAGCAGCTGCAACTGCAAGTTCCACTGGTGCTGTACAGTGAAATGCGAGAACTGTTCTCAGGTCACTGTCAAACACGTATGCGCACGCAGACACGGAGGCCATGCTCAAAAACGCAGAGCGCGAGGACCAAAGCAATAGACGCCTGAAAAAAAAAAACCCTTCTACTTTCTGCACTTTTCTTCCTTACTTCTGTAAATAGATTTCTATTAAAGTATTGTACAAAAATGTTTTGGCTATACACTTTAAATTAATTGTTGCCTACATGTTTTTAAGCATTTTCTATTCACTGAGTGAAGTTCAACAATATGTGCACATGCTCTTGCGCATTTGAGGTAAGCCGAATAAGTCACTTCCGGTATACACATTGCGTGCAGTGAAAAGTTTCAACAAAGTAGGTAGAACATACAGTATTTCTATATAAAATATTTTTATATATATTTATATATTTGCAATATGGACTACCTACATGCGGCATAGCATTTTCTTGCTGCACAGGCAGTGTCACTTTGGAGAAAAACACATGAGCGGCTCACACTGGGGGGGTTGAGCTGGCGGAGATCCAAGCGGAAGTGCGTCACTGTTTTGAACATACCCCATTTGTTGAAATTTAGGATATCTTTTTTACAATTAAAAAACTGTGTCTGTGAATCGTGCATTTATGAATAATTTTATTATATATTAAATCTATGAATTATACTTTAATATATCACAATTATGTCACAATTCTATGAATTTATTTGGTAAAAATTTAATCTAAAGTAGTAATTTAAACATTCTCAACCCAACAAAGAATTGCTTTTATCTAATTCTTCTTAAACACTCAAAGGCCAAAGTTAAATATGAAATCTGAAAATGAAAAACCCATAAAACTAAATTATTATTTGAAACCACAACATTCAATAAAAATCCGTTTTACGTGGTTTTTACACATAAAAACCAATAGTGATTCCGATAACATAAGCTTTTAAAATTATAAAATGTAAACAGACTACTTTGATTATTTTGCATACACACTCTAATTCTGGATTTCGTTTTTGTCTGGAGTGATTTACATGAATCAAAACCTATTTTTAAAAGCGGAAATGTATGGTGCCACACAATTTCAACAAAAGCTTTTTTTTAATGCATTTGTTTATAATGAAATAATAAAAAAACTAAAAGCTACAGTAAAGTATTCTAAAATGTGTGGATTGTTAGTCAAAAATACATACTATATGAGACACAATAAGAAGTGGAATTTCAAACGTGCTGTTGGCATCTGCAGGGCTTAGCAGTGGAAGGGCTGACTGCAATTGTATGGCTACAAAAAGGCTGTTTAATTACACAAATAATTAATTAATGTATTGCTTTGATCTATAGTATTCGTTTATAGTGTTCCATTCATGTTTTGAGATCCCATTGAATCAGGGAGAATTTAATAAATTCTCTTAAGGGGATTAACCCTGCTACACTTGGCACATCTATCGGCGCCTGTCTTGAGATTGAAGCGCACTTTGAAGTGCGGACAGTAGGCTTGGGTCTGTGCGCTACCCAGGTGACAAAAGTGTAGACAAAGCCCGTAGGAAACACGCCACGGTTGGAAGGTGTTTGGCATGTTAATCCGCGCGGCCGCTGTGTTGGTGTTCAAGTCACACCTGCGGAAGTAACTGCGATGCATGTAAATAAATCAAAGGGAAGCATCTCTTTAGTGGTCGCGCACGAGTTGGGGACACATTTAAATTGCAAAGTAAAGTGATTATGTTGTAGTGCCTCAGTTGTGGGTGTGGCCTAATAATAGCATTTGTTTTGATACTTTATCAGTAGTGTTTCCTTGTAATTTGCCCGTTTTAGATTCATTTACATTTTGCTCAGTGGGAAATGCCATAAATCTGCCAAACTGTGTGGCCCGATGAATGATGGGATATTGTCTCTATTGGGGGTCTGAGCTCAGAGCACAGGGGGTGGGGCTGAGAAAATACCATCCTTTACTTGGATGTTAGGGTAATTAAACAGAAGATGAAAATGAGCTGTTTCTTCCAAAAACATTTGTCAAGATAACGATTTTTACGGCTTTATTTTGGATCTTTGTTTAAGCAATCTGTATATTGACAATGTTAACTACTATTTTTTGTATAGTTAATTATTAAAGAAGAGTTTAATAACAACCTTATTACTTTCCGAAGCTTCATATATATATATATATATATATATATATATATATATATTTGATTCTAAAAAGTGCTTTAAACCTTGAGAAAAAAAACAAACAAAAAAAAAGTGCGTTATTCCTGTCTAAGCCCATCCTGGGTCTGTTCCTGATATTTTAAGAAGCAGAAAAAGCAGACTAAAACACTTATGTGAGTCTTACTGTGTATTTTCTTTCCCTATAAGTAAGAAAGTACAATTTATCTAAAAAGCACATTTTTCACAGAGGAAACCGTCCAAAGAAACTGTCAGCAATAAAATCGTTAATAATAACAACAATAAATTTAAGATCTTTACAAGCCAATAACAATTTCAAAAAGCCTTTGAGTATAAAAAGTACTTTTGAAAATCATAGTATTAGTTGAATAATGAATATCTGGAGGTAGATCATTCCAAAACTTAGGGGCACCCCTAGCTCTGTCACCCCTAGTTTTCGGACGGGCTCTAGGGATCCACAGAAAACAATGACCGCAGGGACCTTGTGGACCGAGACAGAGACTGGAGTTCAGCTAAATTCATGGGTGCTTACCCATTAATGCCCCTATACACAAATAACAACATTTTTAAACTGGATTCTCAAAGTTACTGGAAGCCAGTGAAGAAACACTAGAGAGACTGAAGTGATGTGACCTCAGGATGATCCAGACCAAGCTCCTTTAAATCAAGTCTCCTTCTCTCATGACGTAGGAAGTCCCTAAGAAGTAAACTAAATTGCCGTTGTTTATCAATCAAGGTAAACTCACAAGGACAACACATCTGTGTCTTATTCTCTACCAATGTTTGTATTGAAATGCTGCTACAATGCACGAGCAAGGTTAGCATGACAGTCTTTGGTGGTATGTGATGCAGCCCTTGAGTTTGGTACAGGAGCAGTGAGTAGCACTCTACTGACTGGCTGAAACTGATAACATGGCATGACCAATGAGTTGAACATTGAAGAGGTGGTACACAGACAACAAAGTTTTAATTAAATACCCAGCAGTCTTAAAGCTGAAATATAAATTATCTAAAAGTACACAGAAGTTAAAGAAATTCTTATATGGTAAGTAAACTGTAGGATTTGGTGAAGAGCAGAGATTCAAGATGATTTCGTCCAGAGTCTGCGAGCAGCTACAGCGAAGGCGCATTCACCACTGCCAAACAAATGAGACCTTGGGACCAATAAAAGCCTATAATAGATCTGGAGGTAGTAATCCAGAAGCCAGCCAAGGGAACATGCAATTTGGGAAAAAATGATTTGCGTTGGACCAGTGACGTCGTTAGCCCTAATTTAGGGGGGCTTCAGCCTCCCTAAAATATCCCAAAGCCCCCCCCTATAATTTGGGGCGACATTTTATTTATTATTATTATCTTGATATTTAAAATATATTTTAAATAAGTGCATACATGCAGCGAACACGAGCCAGCAAGAAAGCGAGTTAAACTGAAGTTCGCTTTCAAAATTATTATCGTTATGATTCCCATCATGCCTCATTAGTATGCGTCAAGCGTGACGTGAACACACGGTGTACACACGGTCAGCGATTGCACGTTGATAGCAGCGATTGTTGCTTAATCTGAACATTTACCTGTGGTAAGAGAAGGAAGGACGATATTGTAGCCTAGTCTATTTCAACCTTAATGTTGGAAGCTAAAGTGAACGTCGTCTAAAATGCTAACATCGTGAAAAATCTTTTATTAGCTGTCTAATATTCTGTCGAATCTCTGAAGTAGACATAATGTTAGTATCTATTCCCAATTACCGCGAGTGAAATTTAGTGTCATTAGTACTAGTTCCCAAAAAGTTCTCCCAAAGGGATTAATAAAGTAAATTCTATTCTATTCTATTCCATTTTCACCGCATGCAATGTACGAGAAGCCCTCCAGGGGCTAAGCCCCCCCTATCTGTCAACCCTAGTGACGTCCCTGCGTTGGACCATATTTAGTTCGAACAATCCCAACAGGCAAAGTGTTGCAGTAGTCCAGCTGTAAGATATGACCACTGAATTTATTTGGCGATGAAATGTAAAAACCTTATTAAAAAAAAAAAAAAAACAGCAACGTCATGGTGTGGTTTCTACAGAATAAAGCAAGAACTGATCAGAAGAGATTTCTAATTTTACCGGCCCCAAACCTGTACCATCAGGGCCTTATAGAGGTGAAAAGAAGGGATAACCCTTGGAGGTATAATACTTGTGATATGGCCTGTGTTTTTTAGTTGTGGCAAAAACGCTCTTAGAACAGTGTATAAAGTTTGGAGAGGTTCGCCTGTTTTTTTACTACAACTTTCAGATAGTTTTGCTTTTGTGGAGGATTTATTCTTTTTTATTTTATCTCAAAACACTTTTTGATTTTGTTGTAAAACATAAAAACTACCCATACTCAATTTTTAAAATTTAAATGATAGAAAAGAGACAGATAGATAGCAAGCTTGAGGAAAAAGAGAGGAGAGAAAAAGAGAGTGGAATATTAGACAGATAGATTGAAAAGAGAAAGTGTTACAGGAAAATACAGGAGAATGATGTATTAGATGTATGAGATAGAGAAAGCAAAAATAAAGAGGGGGAGAAAGAGAAAATAGAGAGAAACGAGAAAGTAAGAGAGAAAGATATAGTGAAAGAGAGAGGGAGAAAAAAGACAGAGTTATAAAGAGTGCAAAAGACAGAAAAAAAAGAGCACGGGAGAGAAAACATAACTGATACATAATTAAACCTTCAACTATTTTCCTGGCGATTAAAACAATAAAAGAAAATAAACAAGCTTTTTGCAAATATAATTAATCAAAATAATTTCTATTTCTACTGATTGTATTGATGTGATATTATTGGATTGGTTATATTTTCTAGATCTCATTTTTGGGGGATTAAATTGGATTGGACAGGATCGGCACCAATTACTGTAGAAAATAAAAAAAAA